>VWZW01004381.1:871266-884334 GCA_013397115.1 Edolisoma coerulescens
CTGCACCCGCACGGTGCAGCACCAGGACTCCGTATCCTTCCTTCCCCGCCGCCCCGGCAGCTCGGGGCCGCCCCCGCGTTCGGCCCCCGGCTCGGGCCCGGCTGATGCTCGTACCGACCTTAACGGCGCCCGCAGCAGGTGAACGCCCTGGAGATCACGCCGGACCGGAGCATGATCGCAGCCGCAGGTGAGCGCTCCTGTCCCGCCGGGCACACCGGGGAGCGGGCCGGTGCTCACCCGCCGCCCGGTGCTTGCAGGGTACCAGCACATCCGCATGTACGACCTCAACTCCAACAACCCCAACCCCGTCATCAACTACGACGGCGTGAGCAAGAACATCACCTCGGTGGGGTTCCACGAGGACGGGCGCTGGATGTACACGGGCGGGGAGGACTGCATGGCCCGGATCTGGGACCTCAGGTGGGCACCGGGGGCGTTCCCTTCGCCGGCAGCACCTCCGAGCTGTGGGGCCGATCTCACACCCCTGAACACTCCTCCCTCACTGTCTGTCACAGGTCCCGTAACCTCCAGTGCCAGCGCATTTTCCAGGTGAACGCTCCCATCAACTGTGTCTGCCTGCACCCCAACCAGGTGAGGAAACTGCTTCCTCTGAGGTTTCCCAGCTCAGAGAATCCTGTGGAAGGGACATTAAAGCTCATCCCATTCCACTCCGTGCCATGGGCAGGGACACCTTCCACTATCCCAGGTTGCTCCAAGCCCCATCCAGCCTGGCCTTGGAGGCTTCCAGGGATGGAGCAGCCACAGCTTCTCTGGGCAACCTGTTCCTGTGGCTCCTCTGGGTAAACCTGAGGGGCTGCAGAGATGTATCCCAGCAGAAGATGGGGTACAACAGAAGATGGCCTGTGGGCTTAACACGATGTGCTCGTGCTAAAGACCTGGTGGCTGTTGCGAAGGGACAGCACAGGGACTGTGCTGGGCTCATCCTATGGGAGGAAACACCCTTGGAGCGGGCTCTGCCCCTGAACCACACTGGGGATATGATGGGAGCAAAGCTGGAAGAGTGGGGGGAGCTGAAAAGCTTGAGGGTGACAACACTGCTAAGAAAAAGCATCCTGGGGCCTTTGGCCGTGACTCCCTTCAGGTCAGATTTGGCTGAGGTTCACCAGTGGGTTCAGCAGCTGTTGCTGAGCAGAGGGAGAGTGGGGGCTCTTGAAGAGGCTGAAGGGAGCAGGAGCTGGGAAATCAATAGGGATCAATCAGTGCTAATGGCCTGGCTGGGCTGGGCTGGGCTGGGCTTGCAGGGCTGTGGTTTTGCCTGCAGACAGGGCTGTGCAAACCTCTGTAAAATGCTGAGTAATGGAAATGTTCCCCTGCGTTTCATTCAGCAAAGGCTTAATTTTGCAAATCAGGAATTTCAGACTAAATTTGAGATCAGTTATTTGGACCAGACTATCCAAATGTTCTTGTAGTGTCAGTGCTGTGAGAATGTGTTATGTTAAATAAACGTTGCTGCACATGGGTCTTAGATGGGAAGTAATCCCTGACCAAGATGCTGCTGAGGTGCAGAGTGTTGGTTTGTGAGCAGAAGGTGGTTAATTAGTCCAAAGGTGGCAGCATTTGTTCGGACAGTTCCGTGGTTCTGCAGGTCCCTCTGCAGAACCAGATCCAATTATCCAGAGATTCATCACGGCCTGGGTAAAGCCATGAAAACTCTGGACTCAGCATTTACACCTGCTGAGAGGGGGCTGAGTGTTGAGGAGCCCAGCAGAGGCTTTTGTGCAGTCAGATAAATGCGTTGAATGGTGTTTGTCTCCTCAGAACCAGCCTCTGCTCCCAGGGACAGGATTAGCTGTGCCTGATGACCTGATCTCCTCTAAGGATTCTGCTAAAATTATGGACAGCGCAGGGCTGTCGATAAAGCCCTGGTTTGAGTGGAGACATGCCAGCATTGTCTTCTGCTCTGAGCATGGGATCAGAGCCAGGACTCCTGCCCTTGGCTCTTGTCCTTCCCCTGAGGAGGGGAGAGAGAGTGAAAAACCCACTTCAGGTTGTGATTTTCAGGTATCTGCACCCTTGAGTGCTTCAGTTGTTCAGTGGCCAACCTGCCCCTTAATGCTGCCTCTCGGATGTGCTGAAAACCACTTGGCTCCTGTGGATGTCGTTTGGAGCTGTAGCTGTGCCACAGCCCTGGAATTGGGGCAGCTGCTGTTTGCCCTGGGGTTTAGAAAATCAGCAAACCCTTCTGGGGAGGGAAACAGCCTTTTGCAGAGTGTCCCGGGCGTCAGTACTCGGCTGGGACAGCCAGGGTGTGAAAGAGCCCTGAGCTGGGGAGAGAAGAGGCAGGACAGGACCCTGCTGCTTAAACCCAGAGCAGGGCTCCAGTGGTGCTGCACGGGCAGGATGAGAGAGACACGGCCGCTGTGTCCCTGCAGGCGGAGCTGATCGTGGGCGACCAGAGCGGGGCCATCCACATCTGGGACCTGAAGACGGACCACAACGAGCAGCTCATCCCCGAGCCCGAGGTGTCGGTGAACTCGGTGCACATCGACCCCGATGCCAGTTACATGGCGGCCGTGAACAGCTCGGTGAGCTCTGCCGGGGTGCGCCGGAGCAGCTGCGCCGTGCTGGGATGGGGGACCCGGGCTGCTTTCGGGTGGGCAGCCCAGACTCAGATCCCGCCGTGTCTCCGCAGGGAAACTGCTACGTGTGGAACCTGACAGGCGGCATCGGCGAGGAGGTGACGCAGCTGATCCCCAAGACCAAAATCCCGGCACACAACCGCTACGCCCTGCAGTGCAAGTTCAGCCCTGACTCCACGTGAGTGTGGAGCCCCTCACCTCCCTCCCAGGGCAAACACAGGCCTTTCCAGGCAGGCAGGGGCCAGCCGTGCCTCCAGCTGTGCCTCCAGCTGTGGCTGCTGCTGGCTGCACACTGCAGGTCCCCAGGGAGGAGCAGGGCAGGAGGCAGGGCATGTGGCACCACAGGGTTGCTGTCAATGGTGTCCCACTCGTGCTCCCTGAGCTCAGCAAGGCTTGCAGCCATGAGCTGTTCTATAGCTGGGATCCAACTGCTGCAAAGTGTGAGCTCCTTCACGGAGTGTGTTCAGCTGCAATCTCCTAAATCAGATGGTGCTGGTGTAAGGAGATCTGATTGCAACGGGGGCAGCTCTCCAGGCCATCACTGGCCCTGGCCCAGGTCTGTGGTAACTAGAGGCCCACAGGGGGACGGTGACTAATGAGGTTGCCCTCACATGTGTCCTTCTTGCAGGCTCTTGGCCACCTGTTCTGCTGATCAGACGTGCAAGATCTGGAGGACTTCAAACTTCTCTCTGATGACAGAGCTGAGCATTAAGAGCAACAACCCTGGGGAGACGTCCCGGGGCTGGATGTGGGACTGTGCCTTCTCCGGGGACTCCCAGTACATCGTCACAGGTGAGGCACCACCTGGGCTGTGCCAGGGCCCTGCACCAGCCAGGCCTGACCAGTTATCCTGACTGGGACACTGCCAGAGCCTGGGGCAAAGGGGGTGTGAGGTGGGAGCACCCAGCCCCACACCCCCGACACATTCTGCTGACCTGGAGCATTTTGTCTGTGCTGCAGTGGGGCAGCTGTTTGAAGTGGAGAGGAGATCTCCAGCTGTGCTGTTCATCTCACAGTTCACAGCATGTTAGTCCCTTAAACACACCTGTGGTAATTTCCACACTCACTGCTCTCCAAAATAGTTAAACCCCACATAACAGAGAAATGCACTGAGCTGCTCTGCCGTGTTGGTCATCACCAGCCCTAAGGATGGCTGAACGAAGCAAGAGGAAGGTCTTTCTTATATTAAGAGTAAAAAAGAAACTTAAAAGGTAATATGATATATCCCTCTCTTCACTCTCTGTTCCAGCCTCCTCTGATAACCTGGCCAGACTGTGGTGTGTGGAGACAGGAGAGATCAAGAGGGAATACAGTGGCCACCAGAAAGCCGTGGTCTGCCTGGCCTTCAATGACAGCGTGTTGGGATAACGGGCACGTGTGGCAAGGACAGGACCTCTGCTTGTTTCCCCTTGCCTTGCCAGACCCTCTCCAGAGCCTGGGACACGCACTGTACCCATCCCCTCCCGCCTGGACAGGGCTGGGGCTCTGATGGGGGCAGCTGCAGCTGCCTGGGGTGAGACCAGGCTTCAGCTCCAGGCAGGACATTGCTGAAACATCTGTGGCCTCTGAGGGAGGGAATGGGAGGCACAATCCCACTGCAGGGACACAGGTACAGTTCAGCTGGAGGAATACCTGGGGCATTGGCTGCTGACAGCTTTGGATGTTCTTGTATCCCAAAGTGGGGAAAAAAATAAACGTCAGCCTTTGCAAGTGATGGGAGAGGCTGGGCAAAGAGGAGAAGCAGCTCTTGTCTCGGTTTGCAATCCCTTTATTCAAAGTGTTTCACAGAGTGACTTGGAGAGCTGCTCTCCTGAAGCCAAGCACCCCCCAGATGTAACAACCAGCTTGTGTTGAACAGAGCCTGCAGCCCCAGAACTCCAGCTACTTCCTGGGATTCCTCTAGGGTCTCCTAATTCCTATGGAGGAGGCACAGCCCTGGAGCAGAGCTGCAGAGTGTCTGTGCTGACAGTGCTGAGCAGAGGCCTCCTGTTTCTCTAAACTCTCTGGACCTGCAGCCTGGAATCAGCAGGAAGCTCTGGGGATGTCAGGTGTTCTCTTCCTTGTGGAAGTCAGAGGCTTTTCAGGAATCCAGTTCAAGCATGAGGGCAGAGAGGGCGGCCGTGGCTGCAGCACTTACTCGGGCAGGTAATAGAAGCAGATGGAGACACAGATGTTGCTGGGGAAGCAGATGTCAATGCACAGGTAGATGAGGCGCTGCCTCCCCGGCCCTGCCAACGAGCAAGGACAGCATGAGGGCAATGCTTTGGTCCTGCAGCTATGGAGTCCCCAGGGATGCTTTGGTCCTGCAGCTACGGAGTCCCCGGGGAGCTGAGCAAGGGGAAAGCCTCAGGGAATGACCTTTCGTATTAAAGCTGGAGTGAGGCAGAGCAGGCTGACAGCTCAGCAGGCTGCTCTGGCTGAGGATGAAGGGGATTAACCAGTAGTGTCTCAGGGGACAGCTCTGTGTGCTGGCCGTGCTGTGCTGCTGGGGCTGGGGCTCAGAGCCCATCCCAGTGCCACGGCTCAGGACAGGGCATGGGAATGAGCCAGCACTCGGGGATGGTGAACAATGGTCTGATTTTGCACTAGAGGTCACCCATCCCTGTCCTGGGCCTTGGCAGCCTGTCCTGGGATGCATCAGCTGTTGTGCAGCACAGCGTGATCCTCTTAGAGGTGCTAGAAAAGCTCTTGCTTCCCTCTGCCAAGGGAACTGTCCCACTTACCCTGCCCTCTCCGCACCCAGAAGATGGATGTCTGCTCACACAGGGTCTGCACAGCCTCCCCCAGGCCCCTGGGGTCCACCTGCTCCCCTGCCACAATACCCAGGAACTCCCGGTAGAACTTGGTCTGGTTGTTGTGGTGTAGCAGCTGCTCAGCCTGAAAGAAACGTCCCCGTTAGTTCCTCCCAAGGCACTTTGTCCCTCTGCCCCCACAGCCCTGCTCTGGCTCCCAGGGCACCCCAGGAGTGGTCTGTACCCCTGGTAGGTTTCTCCTGCCAGCTGCCCTGTCCCAGCTCCCAGGGTGAGGCTGCCAGGTCTCGTTTTCTGTCTGTGGGCTGCTGGCAACCCCAGCACTACCAAATTTTACTTCCATTTGGGAGCCTCAGGGCTGGGCAGGTGCTTTCCTCTCCCTGCATCCCCATTGGGAGCCTGTGTTCCTGCACTTCTCTTGGAGTAAGGTGAGGACCGAAGAGCTCCCAGGAGCCACTGAGGAAATGGAGAGCAGATGGCAGGCACACAAAAAAATGGGGCTTTCTGTCTTCTGGAAATGGAATCTGCCCCTGCCCAGGCATCCACTGACATTTTGTTCTGAGGGTCCGTATACGTGATTGCCTCCAACTTTCCTCCCTGTGAGTTGGTAACAAACCCCCTTTGTTTTTCCTTCCCCAGATTTTTGAGCAGGTAACAGAATCCAGTGGGAGTGAGTCCTGCAAGAACCCTCCTATTCACCTCCATGGGACACATCCCCCTGCCCCAGGCTGCTTCCCACAGGAATCAGGGTATGGATAAACCCAGGAGCTCCTGCTCAGAGCTGGCTCAGAGTCCAGCCTGGGGGCACAGCTCTGCTCCTGTGCCCCATGAGCACTGAATCCCTCAGAACACGGGCTGTCCCTGCTCCCCTCGGCTGGGAGAGCCCTGCCCTGGGTCCTTGCGGGGTGGAGAGTCACCCCTGCAAATCCACAGAGGGGAGAACATTCAGTGACCCCGTGCAAAGCTCAATCCATCCCCCATCCCCGAGCTGTTCCGGGAATGCTGCAGCAGCTGCTCACGCTGTGCTCGGAGGTGTTGAGGGCCGTCTGCAGGGTCTGCAGGTCCCAGGGGTCCATCCTCCTCAGGTAGCAGGTTCGCTGCTCCAGCGGCTTGTAGCACACGTAGCCCTGCAGACAGATGTGCCCTTGGAGCAGGCAGCACCCACCCACCCTGCCCCAGGAGCCCCCTGCAAGGGCCGTTCTCCTTTCCCCTGCTCTGTGTTTCCTGACTAAAGGTGCAGCTAACAGGAGCTGATGTCTTTGCTGGTCTGTGGTCCCCGCTCCCCTGTGTGCTAGGGAAGCAGGGCTGCCCCTGCACTCACGTTCCTGCTGTCGTACAGCACCACGGCGCTCAGGTTGCTCTGCGAGGTGACGTAGTAGGTGAGGGTGCTCCTGGCCTTGTCCACCACGGCTGTCTGGTTCCTCAGCGGGTCCTGCTGGCCCTGGAGCGTCACTCGGACGAGCTGGGAGCCAGCCTGGGCATGAGGAGTGGGAGGGCAGCACCCACCATCAGCTGCTCGGTGCTTGTGCGCAGCATCTCCCACCAACATCCCCGAGTGGCCCTGTGCTGCTCCCTGTTCCTTGTCTGAGTGATTCAGCAACGGAGAGGAGGAGGCTCTGACCCACGGGAGGGATGATCCATGACTCCATCCTCGGGGCTGGGAAGAGGCACCAGTGCTCCTCATGCCAAAGGCACTGGGTGCTGGAGGAAAGGGCCAGGGGACTCCCAGCCTCTACCACAGCCCTGCCTGCACCCTTCTGCATTGTCCAGGCACTGATCCAGCCAAACCCAGCCTAGATCTCAGCCTACTCATCCCTCCTGGGAACTTCCCACACAACTCAGGGCTGCAGGCAGGAGGAGGCTTCCTGCCCAGATCGGGTTCTCTTACCTGGGCAGAGCTGGGGGAGAAGCTGAGAATCCCCACAACACTGACGCCAACAACTGCAAAAAACAAGGCAACGGACAAGATGATCCAGAAGGTCCTGGAGGGAGCTGGGAAGTGTGCTGTGGCCCTCCTGTCCTGGGAGCCAGGGCAAAAGAAGGAGGAACAGGAGTTAAAATTGACCCTTCTGCCAATTCTTCTTCATCAAACGTGTTTCCAGCTCATGACACAAATCCTCGTGCAAACTGGTTGGAGTGCAGAGCTGCCAAACCATTGCAGCACCTGGAATAATGGAGCTTCTATCCCACAGTGCTGGAATTCCAGATTCAGCATCCTTGTAACCAGCACTGCCACACCCAGGGAAGCTGCAAAGCCCCCAGGGCAGGGCTGGAGCAGCAGCTTTCCAGACACAGGGAACAACAAATTAAATTATTTTGGTTTACAGCAGAAATCCCCAGCGGGACGGTCAGCATTGGAATCAGACCCCGTGTGGAATGATCCTGCTTCTGTTCCCCTCCCTGTGCTTGGCTGTGTTGGATTTTCTTGCTAAGTTGTCCTCCATGAGAGCAAGGAAAAGAGTTTGGCAGTGCTGTGACATTTCTATTGACTGCAGTAATTTACTTTAATTCTTATATTGAAGCAATTAAATTTAACTTCATGGCACATAACGGGATTTTTACAAAGCAGAAAATGTGCTTTCAATAATCTCAAGCACAGCCCGCATTTAAAAAATAACCTGTTTCTCAATCCTCTGAAAGACAGAGAAATTCAATCCATGCCCAGGATTACATGCGCTCCAGCTGCACGAGGATGGGCTCATCCAGCCTTGGGACAGTTATGGATCTTTATTGGAAACAGGGAACTTCCAGATTATTCCCCCAGAAAAGCAGCGAGTTAGAACTGCACATATCTGAGATCCTATCGATTCCAACAGAGCAGAGCCCCAGCCCCTGCAGCAATAGGCAGGTTTTCAATAACCAGTGGAATTCCCTCCAGTGGGAAAGGTGCAGATGAAGAAATCCAGCAGCTCCCAGCCCTCGGCAGTCACAGCTCACACCCATCACGAGCAGCTTGGCCGTGGTTCCTCAGCTCCTCTGCCCTGTTACCTGACCCGGTTATCCCGTGTAAGCCCAGTCTCCTCCAAGGCAATCCAACTGACAGCAGCTGCCTTGCAGGAGCTGAACTGGGGGTGCTGGGGATGAACAAAACCCTACCAGGATCCACAGGAATGGCAGGAGCTCAGTCCCTTCAGAGGGATCAGGCAAGCACAGAGCAGGCACTGTCTGTGATAGAATCATGGAATCCTGGGATGGTTTGGGTTGGAAGGGATCTTAAAGCCCATCCAGTTCCAACCCCCTGCCATAGGCAGGGACACCTTCCACTACTTCAGGTTGCCCCAAGCCCTGTCCAGTCTGGCCTTGCCAGACACTGCCAGGGCTGGGGCAGCCACAGCTTCTCTGGGCACCCTGTGCCAGGGTCACCAGTCTCACAGGGAGGAATTCCTTCCCAATACCCCATCTAACCCTGCCCTCTGGCAGTGGGAAGCCATTCCCCTTTGTCCTGTCACACCCTTGAATAAAGTCAAGTCCCAGAGGAAGGACAGAGCCAGCCTTTGCCCAGGAGCTGCAGGAACAGGGAATACTCACTGCAGGAACAGGGAATACTCACTGCAGGGGCAGCACGGTCGGTGCCGTCCCCTCCTTCCATCCTCCACTTCAGGCGAGGAACTGGCTGCTGCCGCTCTGCCTCCTGCCCACGCACAGACTGGGCATGATCCCGGCTCCAGGCACACCTGGGAAGCCCAAACGTGTGTCCATGGGACATAAATACCTGTCCCTCGCAGCCAGAGGGCTCCGTGGGAGGGGGGAACCTGAGGCCAGAGCGGGAGCTGAGCGCTGCTGTCAGTGCCCGGCGCGGCTCTTCCTGCTCACCCCCGGCAGGGGCAGGAGCCACAATCGGGGCCTTTGTGTGCCCTCGGGGCTGGCAGGGCCCAACACGGGCCCAGGTGAGGCTCATTGAGAGATCAAATGACCAGAGGACAGTGGCAGCCTGCCCTTGTGGCAGCAGCAATTCCCACATTTCAACGGGAACTCGGTGCTGCCGGAGCTCCGTGGCCTGGAGCCAGGTGTTGATCCTGCTGTCCCAAGCCTGGGCTGCACAGACACACCTGTGCCACCCTCAGAGGAAAAGGGAAAAGGGGCTGTGCCACCAAGTCACCACCACAGCCTGCACTGCACTCACACTGTCACCTCTGTCCCGTCCCGAGAAACTCCCTGTGGGAACAGCGTTCCCTGATCACCTAGATCCTGAGCAGTCCAGGAGCCCCCAAAACGTTTGAGACCTGCCAGCCAGACATAACAAAGGTGTGGAGGCAAGGAAAAGCTCAGAATTCCTTCATGTGATATCTATCCAGGGAAAATGCAGATTTTGGACATTTTCCTATCAAGCACAGCCCAGGGCTGAACAAACTGATTGAAGGGAGCCCACAAGAAAAGAAGGAGAGGGACTTTGGACAAGGGCATGGGCAGGACTGAGGGGAATGGCTTCACTGCCAGAGGTTTAGATTAGATGTTGGAAAGAAACTCTTCCCTGTGAGGGTGGGGAGGGCCTGGCACAGGGTACCCAGAGAAGCTGTGGCTGCCCCATCCCTGGCAGTGTCCAAGACCAGGTTGTGTGGAGCTTGGAGCAACCTAGGATGGTGGAAGGTGTCCCTTCCCATGGCAGGGGGTGGCAATGGATGTGCTTAAAGGTCCCTTCCAAACTGCATCCCTAACTCCCAGGATTCCCACTGCACAGCTGCACCGAAGCTCACGGAGACGAGACCACAAAATGAGACAATGCTGGGGAGAGCAGGTTTGAGAGTTTAATGGGAATTCAAGTAGAGGATTAAGAACCGTTTGGAAGTCGGAACAGAGTTTTGAAGCACGACTGACACCGCCACCAGCACATTCCAGCATCCCCGAGTCCAGGGAATGGCTCCCTTGCCAGCGAGAGCCCTCGGCACGGACAGAGCTGCCTGAGGGATGCTGGACGCCTCTCCTGGCCTTTTCCTGACATATCCTGACACAAAAAGCACCAGATACAGAGACTGAATCCAAACCCACACTGTTACATCAGACACGACCTGCAGTGAGTCCATAATGTCCATAATTCCATGTTACCCAGATCAAGGGCAAGTTCTGCCTCTGTGACTTCGCAGTCCTTCATCTGGAGACAGAAGCAGGGAAGAGATTATCCATACTTCCTTCCACAACTCCAAATTAAAAACAGCCTTTCAGAGGTTCAGCCAATGCTCTGGGAACCCCGAGACCCTCTGGACTGCAGGGTTATTGCTGTACAAACAAGGTGACAAGTTACCAGGCAGGAAATGGCATCAGCACTGCCCGAGCTCCTCAGCTGGGCAGGAAGGAAAACCAGTGCTTAAATTGAACTGTAGATACTGGAATCTATGGAATAAAAGCGTGTTACTTGCATATATAATTTTCAATTAATTCTGTAACGCAAAAGCTTTCACCGTGGGACTCGGGCAGCACAAAAACCACCCTGTGGTGAGCCCCTCCTTGCCCAATCCCACCTGGAGATCAAATGGAATCATCCCTGAGCAAGCCAGCACTCCTCCTCACCACCCACCGTGCCCGGCCCACGCCGGCACACGCGGAAGATCTGAACCTCAGGGATGGGAAGGAAGCACGTGCTATTGTCACACACAGCCAGGACCCACAGGGCTCCCTGTGCACAGCTGTCCTGGGCACTACTGAGTGCATGGAATTGGGACTGCGCAGCTAAAGCCAAGGCAAGTGGCTCGTCGATGCTGAGGGAAGTGCAGGAGCTCGGTATGGATTGATCCAGGGATTTCTGGGAAGCAGCAGGAGTGAAGGACAGTCCTGTGTGGCTAGAGACTCTCTGCATTACCAAATGCAACAGTTTAGGAGAATTAAATCAGTGAAGTACATTCCTCTCATTCTCCCTCCTGGGAAACAAGATATATTATCATAGACTCTATTTATTTATAATTTAAATATATTCTGCTCTATCTTTATGCTCAGGGAGTGCTTGTGTGTACATGTGCTTTACACACACTCGACCTTGGACAAACACCGTGTGCAGCAGCCATGGTGTGGAATTGTGTGGGATCATCCCAATCTGCATCACAAGTGCAATGTGCAGTGGTTGAAGGAGATGAATTTGTGTGGCCTGACATGGGGCTTTGCCCCTGAACACGGCCCCACTTGGGAAAAAGAATCACCCCAAGGGCAAACACCAGCTAAACACAACGAGAGTTACTGCACGTCCCAAGAGTCGTTCCCCTGAACAAACCAGGCTGAGCCATGGCCCAGCCTGGCCAGGACATGGTCCTTCTCCTCAGATCAACCAGCTCCACTTCCCCAGCTCAGCCCAGAGGACCCTGTGCTGTGGAGCACCACAAACATTGGATCAATGCATTTAAAATTAAACCCAGCCCCAAGCCCCAGCCCCGGGTGCCACTGTAATGCCCCCTTTGTTCCAAAGTGCATTTCAGGCTAAGATGTAAACAGAATCATACTGAGAGGACAGAGAGGTGAAAAGCTAAGGGTTCTAACTCTGGGGAGTATCTAGTGCGTACGTTACTGTCACAGGGTGATGTCCGGGGCTGCTGCCTCGGCCCCGTTACTCCCCCAGCACCTGGAGCAGGTCGGCGATGCTGTCGACGTAGTAATCAGGGACCAGGCGGTTCCTGGCAGGGCAGTCGCTGTCCTGGTGGCCCCGCACCTCGTCCAGCGTCGTGACCCCGGTGAGGGTGAGCAGCGTGGTGAGGTGGCAGTTGTTGCCCATCAGGATGTCTGTGTCCAGCCGGTCCCCGACCATGATGGTGCGGGTGGGGTCCACGTTGAACTCGCTGGCCACGCAGTCGAACATGAAGCTGTTGGGCTTGCCCACGATGAAGGCCTCACGCTGCGCCGCCGTCTCCACGGCCTTCACCAGGCATCCTGTCCCTGCGGGGAACAGGGAGCAGGGATTAGGGGCAGAAGGCTCTCGGCATCCACAGGAGCCAGGACAAACCCGCTCAGGACATTGGGAATGCGACGCCTCAACTTTAGAGGCAGAGGGACAGGTTGGTCCCAGGAGAGGTGGCGCATAAAGCCTGCCAGGAGGTTGGAATTCCATCCCATAGAGTCAAAAGGGAACTCTTATTTGCAAGTAAAGAATCAATAAGGATTCTCTCTCTTTCAGGGGTGCTGTGAAGGAAAGACTCCGGGACGCCCAGGCTGCCTCAAAGAATCCCAGGATAGTTGGGGTTGGAAGGAACCTCTGGAGATCATCCAGTCCAACCCCCCTCCAAGGCAGGGTCACCGGGATTAGGTGACACAGGAACGTGTGTAGGCGAGTTTGGAGCGTCTCCAGAGACGGAGACTCCATGACCTTCCTGGGCAGCTGTTCCAGGGCTCTGCCACTCCCCATGGAAAGAAGTTCTTCCTTAGGTTGAAGTGGAACTTCTTGTGTTTTATCAAGACAACACCGAGGTGTGACGAGGCGCAGAGCTGAGCGCGGAGACCCCCCAGACCCGGGACCACCCCCTCCACGCGCCCCGCCCCGCGCACCGGGGATGGCGGCGCCGCCCTCGAGCGGCAGCTGGTGGTCGCGGTTGGTGCCGACGAGGAGACAGTCGGGGCCGCCGCGCAGGAGGTACCGCAGCGCCTGGCACAGCTTCGCGTAGCTGAAGTGCTCGTCGAAGCCCACGAGCACGGCGCGCACGGCGGGGTCGAGCGGCGCCTGCACCCAGTCCGCGGGCGCGGGGCCGGGCAGGGCGGCGGGCCCGGTGCCGAGGTGCGGGATCCCCACGGCCTCCAGCTCGGCG
>VWZW01004381.1:885017-929540 GCA_013397115.1 Edolisoma coerulescens
CGCCCCCCGCCGCCCTCATCGGCCTCCCGCCGCCCTTCGGCGAGCAAGGTACCGCCCTCACAGGGCCCCGGCCGGCACTGCCAGGCCTGGGGGTGGCGCGGCCCGAGGGGCCCGGTGGGTGAGGGGGCCGGGCCGGTGCTGTCAGCGGGGCGGGAGGCGGCGGGGACTCCATGTGCCTCGCCCGGGATCGCCCCGCTCCCCTGCAGCACTCCCCGGCAGCTCAGCGGGCCGGGCAGAGCGGCGGCGCTGGGTGTATCACGTTGCCGGGAGAGGCTGTGGAGTCTCCCTCGCTGGAGCTGCTCCAGCCCGTCTGGACGCGCTCCTGTGCCGGGTGCTCTGGGGTGGCCCTGCTGGAGCGAGGAGGTGGGAATACGTTCTCCACCGTGGTCCCTTCCAACCTGACCCCATCCCGGGATGCCGTGGTGCCCTGGCCCCGCTGACGGAGTTCTCCCCCGCAGACGAGGATGACGTGCACAAGTGCGGGCGCTGCCAGTCGGAGTTCAGCTCCCTGGAGGAGTTCGTGCAGCACAAGCTGCAGAAGGGCTGCCAGCGCCCTCCCGACCCGCTCGCCGGGCTCCTCGGCCAAGAAGGACAAAAGGTGACAGCGGCTTCTCCGAGCCGGGGCTGGAAATAATTAGGATGCAACGGTCTGTTGGGTTGGAGGGGAGGGAGCAGTGTATTCAGATAAGCAGAACCTGCCTGCTAAACGTGTTCTGTGCCAGCAGGTGGTTCCTGCGGTCGAGGAGTCCATAACTGTTGCTCACATTGTTGTTGAAGCATCTTCCATAGCAGAGGAGATCAGCAACGCCTCGGCCATCGTAGGTGAGCTCTGAGGTGCTGTCTTGGCACCCCTGGGGGGTTTGGTACCTGTTCCCTCATCTGTGTCCTCTTGTGGTGGCTTTGGGTTGTGTTTGGGTGCGTGACACCTCTGTGTCATTGGGATTTGGGGCTGGTTCCTGCAGGGCTCTGGGAGGCAGCCCTAGGCCAGCTCTGCAATCCTCCCCATGTCAGGATCATGGAACAGTCACGGAGTGGTTTGGGTTGGAAGGGACCTTAAAGCCCAACCAGTTCCACCTCCTGCCATGGCAGGGACACCTTCCACTGTCCCAGGGTGCTCCAAGCCCTGTCCACCCTGGCCTTGGACAATTCCAGGGATCCAGGGGCAGCTACAGCTTCTCTGGGCACCCTGTGCCAGGGCCTCCCCACCCTCACAGGGAACAATTCCTTCACAATATCTCTTCTAAATCTAATTAAGCTCCTTCAGCTTAATTAATACTACTAATTAATACAAATTAGATGTTAAACTCTATTCTAGAAGTGCCCATTTTATGCTGCCATAATGGGAAGGTTGCAAAGACTCGAGTTGCAGGTTTAAAATACCTTATCTCCTTCTGTCTGCACAAAATGCTGAAACAGTAGATGGTTTGTTGGGTAAAGCTCTGTCCTGTAAAGAACCCAACTGTCTCCCCACCTTTTCCCAGGCAGTGGGCACATCAAAGAGGTCATTGTAGCAGGAGATCATGTGTTTGAGAACCCAAATGGCCACGTGGATGGGGAGGTCAGTGAGGAGCAGGGCAGCCCTGAGGAACAGGAGCAGGACATTTCCACCGAGCTGATCAAGGTGAAGCTGCAGGTGAACAAGGAGGGGCGATACGTGTGTGAGCTGTGCCAGAAGACATTTAAAACTGTGAGTATCCCCTCTGCTGATGTGGGCTAGGGAGGTATTTAGGCTGGCTGTAAACTAAGAGATCCCAAGACTCAGGAACAGTGTGCTTTACTGCCTGCCACACTTCCCAGAGGGAAGTTCTGCTTTCACAAGGAGCCTTGTTGTTCTTTACAGCTGAAACGTAAAATCTTTAAACTGTTTGGAATGTCTCTTAAAGGAAGTTCTTTCCCTAGGCCAGCATCCTCAAAGCTCACATGATCACTCACAGCAGCAGGAAGGACTATGAGTGTAAACTCTGTGGAACTTCCTTTAGGACAAAGGGGTCTCTGATCCGACACCATCGGCGGCACACTGGTAAGAGTTTTCCAAAATAACAGTTCCTTGTTACTGGAGCTGTCTGTGGTTGTCCATTTGCCTTCCAGTGGAATTCCTTGCTGCTTTCCATGCTTTGCTGAGCTGAGACCATTGAGCTCCCCAGCATTTGGGGTGCTGGGAGGCAGTGGAAGATTCTGGATAGGCACAGTTGCGCGCTGTACAAAGCTGACCGTGTTCTTCAGCCTGTCACACAGAGCTGATCCTGGCAGTGCTGGCTTTAATATGGTTGTTTTGATTCTTCTAATTTCCAGATGAAAGACCTTACAAATGTAAGAAATGTGGGAAAAGCTTCCGGGAATCGGGAGCTTTGACTCGACACCTTAAATCTCTGACACCTTGCACTGAAAAAATTCGCTTCAACATGACCAAAGAAATAGTTGTCAACAAAGATGATCTGCCATCAGGTCAGTGATGCTGTCAGGACCTGCCTCAAGTCTGATAAAGCCAAACCCTCACAGCACTTGGAATATAAATTCGTTCTGGCACAGGTTGCCCAGAGAAGCTGTGGCTGCCCCATCCCTGGAAGTGTCCAAGGCCAGGTTGGACAGGGTCTGGAGCACCCTGGGATAGTGGAAGGTGTCCCTGCCCATGGCAGGGGGTGGAACTGGATGACCTGTAAGATCCCTTCCAACCCAAACCATTCTGTGGTTCTCATTTATGATAAAAAGTATTTCTGTGGTATTGAGTTTATATTTTTTTATACCAGAAAAAAGTAATTTATAGAGCAAAGCTATTACCTTGAAGCAGGATGTGAACTCAAGAACGTTTGAGAGTCTGGTACAAAGGTGGCTTTAACAGGCACCTCCTGCTCTAAAGGCAGACTTTTTTAGGGCACAGGGAGTTGCTGAGGGGTGCATTTCCCCACGTGGTTCATCCCTTGCAGGATCCTGCAGCTCCAACACAGACACGGTGTCCTCGATAGCGAGCGAATCCATCGAGGCCTCCCCCGTCATCCACCTCGTGACAGATGCAAAAGGCAACGTGCTCCATGAAGTCCATGTCCAGATGCAGGAACTTCCCGTGGTGGATGCAAAACCCCTGGAGCCAGATGTGAGTGTGGTTTGTCTCAAACACCTTCCCTGTGTTTCACACAAAGAACATTTCACCTCATGAGCAAAAGTGTCTTGGGTACTGACAGTAAATCTGAGTGTGGATTGAAGTGGTTCTTTTGGTTGTTTTCCTTGTGGGCAGGTGTCTGCTCTTTCCTGGGCCCCAGGGGAGTTAAATTGCTCACCTCTTTCTGCTGCTGAGCTGAGCACTGTGTGTAGCTTACAGGGGCTGGGGCTTCACCACCACGTGCTATAAAACGAGGGGATGTTTTTGTTGACCATTCCCTGCTGTGAGACTGTGGTAGGGGCAAAGGCTTGTCATCCCTTGGGTTGTCAGAGTACAGATCCACCTCATCTTCCTCCTCAGCCCAATTCCCTGGTTGATGTTTCAGCCCCATAGCACAGCATTGGACACCCCAGAGAGAGTGACCCTTACAGCAGTGTTGCTGTAAGAAACTGTGGATTTGCTGTGCCAGACTTCCTCTTTGTTCCCTCAGCAGTCACATCCTGAGGAGCTGCCGTGCGAGGGGGAAGTGAACAGTGAGAACCTGCTGAGGCAGGCCATGAGGAATTCGGGAATTGTCATTGAGAGAGTGGCTGTGGAGGAGGTGCAGAAGCCAGATGAACCTGTGGCAGCTGCTCCAGAAGAGCTGGAAAACAAAGGGATGGAAGTAGAAGAGGAGCCATGTGGGGAGCAGTGTGTTAAACTGGAACAAGCAGAGTCTGTATGTTTGGATTCCATCAACGGATTAATTTTTTAACCTTCCTTGTCTGTATTTGGTTGTGGGCAGCACTGTTGTCCTCACATGTCTCTGCCGTGCCTGTGGCTTTGTATCAGGTTTTAGAGTTAGACTGTGCAGGTGTGATTTAAGGGAAATGTTATTTCGCACACGTGCTGTCCCCTTCCACAACAGAGATCTCTTTCCTGTCAAAGCTGGAGTGCTTAATTGGGAATTTGGGTAGCAATCCTAACTGGACACACCAGTACGAAAAAAAAAAGCAGTTTTCCCATTTTGTCTCTAACAGACACCTGCAGAAAGAACCAACGGGTACAAACGCTACGTTTGCTCTCACTGTAATGAAGCCTTCAGTGAAGCTGCTGCCCTGGAAACACACAGCAAGAGTCACACAGGTAAAGCACTGCTGGGGCTGTTGTCTGACACGAGCTGTGGCTCGGTGACCTCAGCCACGTACAGCTCTGATGAGGAGAGACTGGGGGAGCTGGGCCTGGTCAGTCTGGAGAAGGGAAGGCTGAGGGGGATCCCATCAATCCATACAAATCTCTCCCAGGGCTGTCAGAGGATGGTGCCAGACTGTTCAGTGACAGGACGAGGAGCAATGGCCAGAAACTGAAACATAACAAGTTCCACATGAGGAAGAACCTCTTTCCATGGACAGTGGAGAACATTGCAACAGCTGCCCAGGGAGGGTGTGGAATCTCCCTCTGGAGACATCCCAACCCACCTGGACACGTTCCTGTGTCACCTGCTCCAGGTGACCCTGCTTAGGCAGGGGGCTGGACTGGATGATCTCCAGAGGTCCCTTCCTAGGCCCAGCTATTTTGGGGTTCTGTGAAAGCCCATACATGTGATTGACAATACAATTCTTCTCCTCCAGTTTGTTTTTTTGTAAGAATTCAGTTACACCTGTACCAGATCCTTGTGCTGCGGGTTGCCCTGGACCAACCACACGCTTTCTCTCTGTCCCTCTAGAGTACAAACCTTTCAAGTGTGAGGAGTGTGGCAAGGAGTTCACCAAGGGCTACCTGCTGAAGAAGCACCAGGAGGTGCACGTGAACGAGCGGCGGTTCCGCTGCGGGGAGTGCGGGAAGCTCTACAAGACCATTGCCCACGTGAAGGGGCACCGGAGGGTGCACTCGGACGAGCGGCCCTACGCCTGCCCCAAGTGCGGCAAGCGCTACAAGACAAAGGTGTGCCTCACAAAACCTCCACGTTGGCCTCCCCAGAGCCAGCCTTTGGCAGAGGGCAGGAGGCTTTGCTCCTCAAAGAGCAAGTGCCAGCTCGCCTGCCTCTTATGGGATGCCCAGAGGAGCTGTGGCTGCTCCATCCCTGGAAGTGTCTGAGGCCAGGTTGGATGGGGCTTGGAGCAACCTGGACTAGTGGAAGATGTCCCTGCCCATGGCAGGGGGTGGAAGAAGATGTTTCTTAAGATTCTTTCCAACCTAAACCATTCAGTGATTCTGTGATCTGAAGTTCCAGAAAGATGTTTTGGTTTAGTGGGCAAAAGAAAGACAGCCTTTGTAAAACCATCACATTCCTGAACAAACTGTTCCTTCATGTGTGGAACAAATATGTAATAACAGTGTCCTGGTTCTGGCCAGGACAGGGTTAATTTTTGCAGTAGCCAGAGGGAGCATGGCCAGAACATTCTCATGTGGGGGAAAAGGGGTTCCTTCTGTCTACATCAGGGCAGATGAATTGCTCACCTCTTTCTTGTACCCTCTGTCATCAGCACTGTTTGTTTTCTTATCTTATTTCTATTTCTGGTAAATTGTTCTTATCTCAGTCCCTTTTGTGCCTCCAGTTCTCCTCTCCAGCCCACTGCAAGGGGAGGGGGAGAGGGAGAGGGGCAGCAAGCAAGTGGCTCATGGTTTGGAGAGTCCCAGTGGAAGCACTGACTTGGGGAGTACCATTCCTAAACCATCACCCAAGAAAATCAAATCCTTGTGTCCTATAAAAGACGTTGAGTTCCACCCTGGAAGTTAAACCTTGCATCCATGAGTTTGCCATGTCCTTTCTGAGCCCTTCCCTTGCCTCCCTGTGTGTGCAGAACGCCCAGCAGGTGCATTTCCGTACCCACCTGGAGGACAAGCCCTACGTGTGCCAGTTCTGCAGCCGGGGGTTCCGGGAGAAGGGCTCCCTGGTGCGCCACATCCGCCACCACACCGGAGAGAAGCCCTTCAAGTGCTACAAGTGCGGGCGCGGCTTTGCCGAGCACGGCACCCTCAACAGGCACCTCAAAACCAAAGGTGAGCAGGGCTGCCCTGGGGGGAGGCTGCTCTGGGGTTGGGTTTGGGCAGGCTGGCCTTGGGCTGGGTGGGAATGCTGGTGAGGGTGGATCTAATGACCTGCGTGGAAGTGGGGATGTTCTGTGAGGAAAATGTCTTGAGTAAAGTTCTCACCAATAATCTGGTTTGGTGGGATTAGTTGCACTTGATTTGCTGCTCCTTTAGCTCCTAAGCAAGGATTTCCAGACTTCTTCAGGTAGTGGTGATGGTGTTATTCCAAAGAAATGATACAAATTTACTGGAGGAAAAAAAGAGTTTCTTACGAGAGGAAAAAAAAGATACTGAAATGTATCAGCAGAAAAGATTGGTGACTTAAAGTATACCCAAATTCTTCCTGTATGTTCTTCACACATAGCATTGGAAAGCCTGGGTGGTTTTACCATCTGAATTTACCCAGGTGGTGTTTGGAAGTGCACTGGAGAGCTGCTCTGCTCCAGGCTCAGTTGCCTGGTGTCACATGGGCTGTTCCATGGCCTGTCCTGGTGGGCCAAGAGCCTCTCGTGTGACACTGGTCACTTGTCCATGGCATCCCCTTGCTGGTGCTGCATAGCATCTTCCAGCTACTATTGGAGATGGTCACAAAAAATGATGTTTTTCTGGAATTCCATCCAGGTGGCTGCCTCCTTGCTATGAAAGAGGTGGAAGAAGTGATCGTGTCAGAGGAGAGTCAGTCTGCTGACAACTTAGCAGCAACTGTGCTTTCAGAAGATCCGCACACGGTGCTGGTGGAGTTCTCCTCAGTGGTGGCAGACACCCAGGAATATATCATTGAGGTGAGAAGGGGCAGCCAGCCTGTTCATTGGGCATTTAGTATGGGATTTGGTCAGGAAAAGCTGCAGTTGTTCATGTTCCTGCTCCAGGCTTTTGGGAGAAGGTAAAACAGGCTCCACCCTGCCTGCATGGCCCCAGGAGTCAGTAGGATTAGTCTTGTTTGGAAGGAAAGCACTTGGAGCTTCCCAACCCTCCCTGAGTGCTGTGTGTGGGCAGGAAAAGGAGAAGGGAAGACTGACAGTGGCTCAGCAGGAGGCTGAGCCTGAGAACTTTTGACCACACCAGATTTTAGGTCCTCACAACCTTGCTTTAGCTTTCCCTACTATTTTCTCCCATTTCTGTTTATCTTACTTTGTCCCAGATAATCTCTGTTGTTTTTAACAGAGGCTGCCAAAAGCAAAGAATTCTGTATTTCACTTTCTCCCTTCCATCACACAGAGCCAGTTCTCGGCCAAGCAGGGTAACACAGCTCAGTTATTGAGTGCTGCTGTAGTTTTTGTCCAGTAAGACAAAAATCTGCTGCTGAGGGAGGACATTCTCTTTCAGATATTTGTGAACACTGTGCATTAATTTTAAGGAGTTCCTGATAAAGGGATTGGGAGGGAATGTCGTGGAGTTGTCTTTGGAGTAGCTACTGTATGTGGGGGAACAGAAAGATCTTAGTGAATTATATCTTGGTGCTAAAATTTTTTTTTAAATGACCTAAAAAGGGAATCATCTTATTTTGTCTTTCAGACTTCTACTGAAGACATGGAGACGAGCGAAGCTACTGAAATAATAGAGGGAACAAGACATGAGGTAAAGCAGTCCTTCAGTGACACAAGGGGTGACACGTTCCAGAGTCGGTTCTGGGGGTGAACAGCTGGAGGAGCCTGGAATGCAGAGCTGCTCCTGTCACTGCCCCGTGGTTGTCAGGCATCTCTGCAGTGATAATTGTTGTTAATTCTCCCAGTAAAAGCACCGTCCATCAGCACAGCCCCCTCTCCCCTCGCAGGTCGACAGCCACATCATGAAGGTGGTGCAGCAGATCGTGAACCAGGCCAACTCCGGCCACCAGATCATCGTGCAGAACGTCACCGTGGCCGAGGGCGCCGCGGCCGCCGACGCTGCTGACACCATCACCATCGCCACGCCCGAGAGCCTCACCGAGCAGGTGGCCATGACCCTGGCCTCGGCCATCGGCGACGGCGCCGTGCTGGCCACCGACGGCGGCCTGGCCGCGCAGGAGGCCACCGTCACCATGGTGGCGTCCGAGGACATCGAGATCATGGAGCACGCGGGGGAGTTCGTGATCGCCGCCTCGCAGGAGGGCGAGGTGGAGGTGCAGACGGTGATCGTGTGAGGGGTGGGGCAGCTGCAGAACTGCCTGGCTTCTCCAGGCACTGGGGCTGGTCAGAGAGCAAGGGGGGAATGTTCTGGAGGGAAGTGGCTTCATGGGATAGTGCAGGCCCAAAACGGGATTGTGCAGGCCCAGAATGGGATAGGACAGGCCCGAGGTGTTCTCAGTCTAAAATCAATACCAGGAATTAAACCCTTGGCCTGGTCACACTGAGGAGACTGGCAGGTCACAAGTGGCACTCAGTCTTCTGTACAGCAGCCTCGAATTAAGGAAGATCCTTTGGGAATCAGTTCCTTCTGCCTACAGGACAGCAGTGGTCTGGTTTTTAAAAGGATTCAGAAAGTGTAGCGAGTATGTGGGGTTTCACAAGGGATTATTTAAATATATGCATTTAAAACGAGAAAACCAAACCTAAGGAGTTGTGGTGTGTGTTGAGCACCACTGAAACACTCTCATGCCTTTAACCTCACTCCTTCAGGCCTCCCAAGGCATGGTACTGCAGTATTTCTCTTTTCTTTGATATCCTGGACAAGTAGCCTTACGTACCGGTCTGTGAATGCATCATTGTACCCTGCAATGCCAGCCAGGCTGCTCTGAGAGCCAGCCTGGGGGCTGGAAAGCCATATTGTATAGGAATTTGGTTTTTTAAACCATATATGGATTTTTAATTGCATATTGTACAGATTCGGCATGTAAATAAATACATTTTTTAAAATAAAATTATTTAAAGTTCTTACTATATTTTTTTCCAATTTCTCTTCTATTATACTCAAACAGAAGAATTTCTGGAAGGAGAGGAGAACAGGGACATTTTAATTTTCTTCCTGAAGTTAATGCTCCAAAGCTGCAGTAGGACATGGTTTCTGCAGGTAAGATCCTGCCAGAAGTCTTTTTTTTTCAGCTAAATACACACAGCCTGGTGTAGTCATTGTTAAGAGTAACAGGTTAATTGTTTCCCAAAGGAAGATACTCACAAAAAGATGCTGCTTCCTCAAAATTGACAGGAGCTCTGTGTTACCCCTTCCCAGAGAGAAAGATTCACTTTGGGAAGATGGACCAAATCCCTGTAACCAGGGGCCAGGACTGAGCTGGCCCTGAGTCTTGCTGAGTGAGGGAAATCAAATGATGCTCTGCTGAGGCACCAAGATGTGAATTTTGCAGTAATCTTGTTCCAAAATCTGTCTGGGGCAGCCAAGGCCACTGCTGAACTAAAGTCGTAGAAAACATTTAAAAATGCCCAGAGAAACAATAATATCTTCATGTTTTCTTCTTCCTTTCCAACACTCTAGGAGGGTTAAAGATTTCCTTTAAATTCCTCCAGATTCCTTTAGAATAAATGTTTTTGTAGACGAGGGGTCTGTCGTGAGGCTGTGATGGGAGATGGGGGGAACCCCCAAATCTTTGGGATTTGCACCATTCATTGGTGGTTTGGTTGGTGAGGGCCAAATACAGACTGAAGGAGCAATATCCACCCAGGACGAGTGTGAGCAGGATGACAAACCCCAGCATGAAGACAATCCTAGGGAAAGTCAGGAAAAGGTGCTGCAGAGAAAGAGGAAAAATAAGTTAAAAAATGAGAGGGTTGAACCCCGTGAGTAAAGCTGGAATGCACATCCACGTGCACATGGAACTGTACCCACATTCCAGGGTGGTGGGTCCTGTTTAACATCTCCACAAAGACACTTCAGGGACTCTCAGCTGTTTCCTAAACTTCACTACATCTGCTGCTCATCGGAATGTAAATTCCCTCTCTATAAACCAGATCTGCCGAGTGACAGAGCCTGGAGACAGGAATGTGTAAGATGGGAAGTGCTGTGAGGAAAAATCCCTCATTTTTAAAGTATTCTTCAGTGGCAGTTTTCTAAATCTAGTTATATGTGTAAACCAGCTGAAACCCTGCAGTCAGTCCCAAAAACTTGCAGTCTGTCCCAAAACCCTGCAGTCTATCCCCATGCTGGGGGAACAGGACAACACTCCTGACAGCAAAGCGTGAGACAGAACATTTTATAGCATGAACTGACCTGAACGAGGAAGGGAATCTCCACGGCGTGCTCCTGTCCCTGGGCATCCAGGTAGGTGCCATGCATGATGTTGGAGAGCAGCAGCACCTGGATGAGGAATGCAGCCGTGACAGCAGCAACGGCTCCGGCTGTGGCCGTCAGGGAGAGCAGGTACAGCAGGAAAACGCCGGCGTTGGAGGCGCCGATGCAGTTGTTGACCCACACGCAGTGGTGGTCGAAGCGATGCACGCACGTCCTGCAGACACCTCCAGGAGGCAGGGGCAAAACAAGTGCGTTGGCACTTCATTTTTAAGTAAGCAGTTTGATCTTGACGTGGTTTTTAAGATGAAAATATGTGGGAGTTACAACCAGGGTTTTGCTGGCAGCTTTTGAAGCAAATAAATTCATTTCGGTTGTGTATCATAAGAAAAACAATGTATCCCATCTCCTCTTTTATTCAGCAAGACTGCAGCTCCAAGAGTTGGGTTTCTCTGACAGTACTGCCTGGCAAAGCACCTGAAAGGTAGAGATTGTAGCTCCCACATTTATTTTAGATGATAAAAAGAGGTGGTGGACTTCTCATCCCTGGCAGTGTTCCAGGGCAGGCTGGACAGGGCTTGGAGCAAACCTGGGATAGTGGAAGGTGTCCCTGCCCCTGGCAGGGGGTGAAACAAGATGGGCTTTAAAGATCCCTCCCAGCCCAAACCATTCCAGGACTCTGTGACTCTATGAAACACAAAATCCTGAACCCAGGTCTTGACAGGTGATAATTTCTCATTTAAATTCCAGCTGCTCACAAGCTTGGCTGTTCCTGACCCCGAATTATCCCTCAGAAGTGGTAATTTCTGTGAGAAGAAACAGCACCCAACCAGCTCCACGTTTGGGCAAATGCAGCTGTGACCTGGGACCCCAGGAAAACAAACACAGCCCTGTGAGCACTGAGCTGGTAACAGAACAGCTGTAGTGGGAACTGCAGCTCCTGGGGGAGAATTCCTTTGGGAAAGTATTACTGCCATGCTTATCAAGGAATTTCAGATCCTTACTGCAGTGCTTGGACCGGGCTGGCTTCTCCACAGTGCACATGGGACACACGAGGCCTCTCTGAAACAACACCCCATCGTAGGCATACACCTTAACCAGGGATGCAGCATTGGATTTTGTTACTATACCTGTGAAAGAGACAAGAAAAAGAACTAAAAAATGGGATTTGTAGCATTTTTTCTGTTTTCAAAGAGCACGAGCATGATCTTACCAGGATTGGCCCTGGAGCAGAGCAGGAAGCAGCACACATTCCCAGCCAGCAGCAGGTAGGGCAGGAGGAGGAGGAGGAGGTGGAACTGCAGCTCCCAGCAGTACACAAACACTTCCCAGGTGTATTCCCCAAACACTGCAGCCTGCAGGGCCACATGAAGGACCACAAACAAACAGCTCCTGGAAAGGAAAGGGGACAGTCTATTTAATACTCAGCATCCTGATTAACAGGTCAAGTACACTCAGAGGTGATCAGAGACTTTCCAAATGCAAGGAGACACCTCTTTTAGGTTTTCAGGCCAGCTTGGATTGCATATTAATAGTGTTTTCTCCATCCACTAGCTTCTCCTTCTCTTCTTCCCACATACACTCCTTTAAATATGTCAGCTAAATTCCCTGCTTTATTCACATGTCCTTTGGATTTTTTTTCCCTGTCAGTACAAAGTCTTATAATCACTTGCTGCTGACAAAATATGCCACAGCAATAGGCCACAAAACATTCTGCCAGGAGACATTTGCTAGTCTGAAAGCAAAAAGAAAATCCCCCAAAATAATCTTAAAAACTCTGCAATAATATAACCAGCTGTTAGAAAATAAGTGTGGCAGGAGGTGGGCAGTGGTGAACACCAGTTGCAGAGTATGTGGAGGGCCCCAGTACCCCCAGCACCTCTGACAGTGTCACCTCTCTGACTCAGGCTGTGTTAGAGCAGAGCATCAGCAGAACAGGCACAAAACAACCCCAGCACTCACAGCACAGCTGTGGATTTACAGCCCTGAAGTCACTGTCACACTGAGCTGCTGTCCCCAGAGAAAAGGTATTTAAATTATTCCTGAGGCACCAGAGTCTACAGACACTACAAAATCCACCTGAATCCAGCAGGCTGCGCATTGGCAGCTGTGCAGCTTCCCCCTCAGCCACCTGGACATCCAGGCTGCTGGACTGAGACTAATGGGATTTGAGGGAGAGGATGGAGACTGAGAGTCTGTCTGACTCCAGCTGCAGCTGCCAGAGAGGCTGTGGTAATTCCTGTGGGGATGCAGGATCCCACCAGTGTGACCAACATCTGTTACTGAGCCACATTATCTTTATTTGTCAATATGCTCAAACATTTTAGGGTTCCACCTTCTAAACAACGACCAAGAAAGGGAGAGACAAGAGTGTGGCAAACCTCAAAGGGAATATGTAATCCCTGACAGGCATCCCAAATGGAGAGAGAATATCTAAGGATAATACAGAGAGCTCTGATGGTGGCAGGAAATCCCAACAATAACCAGAAATAGGAGTAAAAAATAATGCCAAAAGCATAAAAGTGCAATACCTTGTGTGGAAGAGCCTGTGCAGTGCCCTGTGTGTCACCCTCTGGAGCTGGGTGGGGATCACCAGTGACAACACCTGGGGGAAATGAAGCTCTGTTACCCGACCATCACTGCTGCCCTGGGGCAAGTTCAGATTTAACTACAAGTCCCTTATCCCTCAGTTCTGGATCTGCACACCCACAGCACCGGGGAGGAGGCTCCTTTTCAGGGGCTTCTCACCACAGAATCAAGGGAGGAAGAGACATTCAAGATCCTCCAGTCCAGCCAAAACGCACAGAATCACAGAATCCTGGAATCATTAAGCTTGGACAAGCCCTCCAAGATCCTCAAGTCCAACCTGTGCCAAATCCCCACCTTGTCACCAGCCCAGAGCACTGAGTGTCACATCCAGTCCTTCCCTGGACACCTCCAGGGATGGGGACTCCAAACCCTCCTGGGCAGCCCCTTCCAGTGCCTGACCACCCTTTCCATGAAGAAAGAAGAGAGGCAGGAACACTGCTGGGGTTTTCCACATGGGAGTGAGGTTCCATATTCCTGGGAGCCCCCAGGCCCAAACCAACATATCTGGGTTAATGTGTGAAAGTTCTAAGGAGCTTAGGATGGGTGTAGGGTGGGGATGGGTTAAGCAGGGGATAGAACTGAGCAATTCCCCAGCTACAATATGCTCCATCAGCCCATCTGACAGATCAAGGGGAGATAAGCAAAGGGATAAAACCCATGGCCTCCAGAAATGAGAGAAAAAATCCACGAGCCAACCAAACCCCAAAAAATCCAGTTTGTCCATCTACAGCTCTGATCCAGCCCGATGGCTCCATGTCTAATTGCCCTTTCAAGCACAGCTCGACGTGCTGAAGAAGGAACCAGCCTGTGTTCATTGAGTGAATCCCTAAGCCAGGGATGTGCCTGTGGAATTGTCTGACTTGGCTGCTCCGAGCTGACAGATCTCTATAGCAACACGGCACAGGAATTAGAGCAGCTGAGCCTATTTCTAGCCGACATGGAAAGAAAATATGCAGTGAGAGCTTCTTGCCTCAGATGTGAAAGACCAGGAGGCAAAAAGCATATGTGGAGCTGAGAAGATGCTAAATATTTTTGTGTGAACTGGTACGTCTCAGCTCAGCAGTTCGAGGGACGAGCGTTTGTAAAAAGAGGCTTTTTCCAAGTGTGCTGCAAGAGGAAACACAACCCAGCAGAAAAGAACCTGCAGGAAACCTCAGAACATTGCAGGCTTATGCCAAGTGCCCTTGGCTGCTCCTCCATGGCCCCTCCAGGCCCTTCATCACCCTCGTGCCCCTCCTTTGGACACTCTCTAAAGAGCTTCAGACCCTTCTGATACTGTGGGGTTTGTATTGTATTGGCTCATATTTATCTTATATTGTGACTTTACAGTTAGCGTTGCCTGTATTTATATCCCAGGTAAAATATTGATTATATTCACATGTATTTATTTCCCAGGCACAAGTATTGATTAGATTCCTCCAGACAGTGGCTTCATACCACAGCAGTAATTTAATTGCTGCTGTTTAAACACTTCATAGCAGCAGCTATTAAGATATGGGGGGAAAAAATCAATTTCTCTGCACAGTGTGCCTATAAACCAAAAGGAAGTACAATACCAGTAATAAAAAAAGTCTGTCTGAGCTGCTGTGAACAGCATTAAATATAATTTACAATTTAAGTGATAATTCTCTCATCCTTTAGCTTCCAGGAATATTACAGCTTTTTTTCCCCTCTTCATTCAGACACAGCCCAACAGACAGAAAAATGAACTGGTGCTTTTCCAATTCCCCATTTTTACAATAAAATGCCAATTCTTAATCCTCTTTTAAAGCTCTTCATTGCTCCCTCTTTCTTAGCAAACAAGAGCCTGCAGCATTAGTACACACATTAAAGAGCTTCCCCTAAAATATCGGCCACCACTTATAATTCCCTCCCTATTTTAATCCTCAAACCTCCCCCACCTTTTTCCTCAATGTCAGCAGCCAATACCAAAAAACTGCAAATTCCTGGGGCCTGATTCTTATTTAATTTCTCAAAGCTGATGTGTTGTCGTGTCACTGAACAAGGTGCTTCTGGCATCATGAGAAGCTCCATCCTCACCCCAGACAGGCACAGGCAGGGACGGGAGCTGGGAGACCCAAATGGTTTTTATTACCTGCTTGGGCAGGATTTAATCATCTCAAAGGAAGTGTATTTCTATTTCCTAACCCACTTCCTTGAGAGCAGACATTAAAACAGGATGAAATAGATTATCACTAAACATACACACTGGCATTTTTTTTTGGAGAACAAATATAGCAGTTGCACTAATTGTACAACAAAGCAGGGCAGATTACCAGAAAGGGAGATGATCATTCCCCTGAAAGTTCATTCTTTACCTGGAAGCCCAGTGCTTTACCTGGCTTGCCCTGTTGACACTCCTTGTGAGGAAACTCTCCTTCCTTCCCGAGCAGAGGCAGAGCAGGGCAGTGACAGCGAGCACAAAGCACAGGTAGATCAGGAAGAGTGTCAGGAAGTCCATCCCGACCCTGGAATGGAACAGAAGCAGCTGTTAGACCCCTGGGTGCCAGGTCCCTGCAGCAGGGCCTGGGATTCCCTCAGCCCAGGCAGGGCCCCCCGGGCCCCTCCAGCAGCACCCAGAAATACCTAAAACATTGACCTCAGTCCTGTGAGGGCCAAGGCAGAAACACAGAATCCTTTAGCCTGGAAAAGACCTCTAAGCCCACGGAGTCCAGGCTGTGCCTGATCCCCACCTTGTCACCAGCCCAAAGCACTGAGTGCCACATCCAGACACTCCTTGGACACCTCCAGGGATGGGGACTCCAAACCTCCCTGGGCAGCCCCTTCCAGTGCCTGACCACCCTTTCCAGGAAGAAATTCCTCCTGATGTCCATCCTGACCCTCCCCTGGCACAGCTTGAGGCAGTTTCTCTTGTCCTGTTCCCCGCGAGCAGAGCCCGACCCCCCCGGCTGCCCCCTCCTGTCAGGGAGTTGTGCAGAGCCACAAGGGCCCCCCTGAGCCTCCTTTTCTCCAGGCTGAGCCCCTTTCCCAGCTCCCTCAGCCGCTCCTGGTGCTCCAGCCCCTTCCCCAGCCCCGCTCCCTTCCCTGGCCACGCTCCAGCCCCGGGGGACACGGGGGTCACCGGGGGACAGGGCCCGGAGCAGCCGCGGCCCTGCGGAAGCGGCGCCGCTCCGGCGTTCCCAGCGCTTCCAGCGCCCTCCGGCGCCCCGGCGGCCCCGCCGAGCCCCGGGAGCGGCTCCGGGCCCGGCGAGGAACCGGCGCTCACCTCCGCGGGGAGCCGGGGCACCACCACAGCCCCCGTACCGCGGCGGCTGAGGAGGGATAAAGCCGTAAAAACATCAAGGAAGTCAGTCTATAAATCCCGGAGCTGTCGCGTTCTCGCAGTCCCGGGCAGCTCGTTACCGTGTGAGCCCTGTGCGGCTGATGTGCTGCTTCCGCCTTCCCAGAGCATCGCCGCCGACTGCCCTGGCCCATCCTGTGTCATTCCTTAGGAATCGCCAAAAATTCCTTCAGTTTTGTGGCCTCTGGTGAAGTCTCTAAAACAAAACCCTTGTGCCTTCTCAGAGCTCTGAGCACTATACTCCCTTGTAACCCGCAGCCTCCTCATCCCACCCTGTCCCAGGTGAGCGGGGTTCGCTCCCGCAGCTGCTGAATCTCACCTGGGGCCGGGATGAGGCGGGAACACGCAGGATCCAGCGCTGTGCCCGTCCCTCCGTGGTGTCTGACAACTGAAACCGCCCGGCGCTCCCGCCGAGGGCCGATTGGGTTACGGTGCCTGCCTGGAATTTGCCAGAGAAGCTCGTCCGGTCGCGGCCGCCGCGTCACCGATCCAAAGGCTCCCAAATTGCTGGGATGGTTTTCCCAGCTCTGGGTCCCCCTGTGCCGCTGGCTGGAGCTCGGACAGCACAGGTAAGCGTTCCAGGGGTGCTCCAGGGGCTTTGGCACCAAGAGGAGATGAATTGTCTTGGGGGGAGGCAGGAGAGGAGGTTGAGTTTCAGGAAGAGTCTCTTTTTTCCCTTGGTAAGTCCAGTGCACCCACTTGGGCCCCAAGTGCACCAAATAGGACATGAGAGGGAGAAATGCAGCCAAAATAGTCCTGGGGCACAGCTGTCCTGGAGTGCAGCCCGAGACACTTGGCTCCTGATGGAGGATGGACGGAAAAAGCCATTTTCCCCCATCCTACTGAGACAGCAGAATTTCTGCAGGTACAGAAATAGCTTGGCTTGGGTCACTGGATGTCACCTGGCAAGTCTGGCAGCACAGAAGGGGCTGGGGGTGGGCACAAGGTGGTTTATTTGTGGGGGGCCAGGCAGGGTCTGTGTGCCACAGTGTGGGCACAGCCAGGACAGGAGCTGCAGCGAGTGCCACCACACTGCTGAGGAGCTCGTCCATTCTTGGTGCCCTTACAGGCTGTGGTCAAGGACAACCAGCCAGCAAATACCTGGACAGAGGCTGAGACTGAGAGGGATGAAGCTCATTCAGTCCAAGTGCTGTGAAAATGAGTTAAAAAGTCTGATCTCATCAAAGTGTGGTGGAAGGTCTTCGTGGAAACCACCTCCATTCACTTGGGATCCCAGAACTCAGTTCTTGCAAGGATTAAAATTCGCTGTCAGTGTTTAAAGTGCTCAAGACACTTAAAAATGGAGGGAAAGGAAGCAATTACCTCACTGGCTGGAAAAAAAAAGGGAAATTCATTGCAGTTCTGACTGTTTGGGCAGGGAATAGTGACAGAGATGCATGAGGTTTGTAGGAGGTGTATGTGTCGGTGACAGCATGAGAGGACAGATGCCCCAAAGCCTGGGGATTGCTGCTCAGAAGGAGATTTGTGCAGGAGAATCTGCCAGAAAGGAGCTGGAGAGGACAGGCAGAGCGGGAGCAGGAGGAGGAAGAAGAAGTGGGTTTCAATGCCCTGAAGCAGTGACATGGATGACCACAGAGGTCCCGAACAGGAGGAAGACCCTCCACCACCTCGTGCTCACCCTCAGGCTGTGCAGAGCAGGTCCCCACAGCTCTCCTTCCTCAGGCTGTGCCCAACCCCTTGCCAGCTGTCCCAGGGTTCCCGGGGAGGTTGTTTCCCACCCCGTCCATCGCTGCCGGCAGCACGGCCCGGGCCGGAGCCGAGGGGAGGCCGGATCACCGCGTGGTCCATGGAGAGATGAGGACGCCACTCCTGCTGGTGCCGCAGCAGGACGTGTAAGTCCCTAAAACCTCTTAGCGTGCTAAGCCCTGGGATCCCTCAGTGCCGAGGAAGCCAAGGAGAAAATCAGAAATAGCAGCTTAAGGTACAGTCGGTGCCAGCACAGGGAGCTCTGTGGCCGAACACTCGGCTGCTCCCCGCTGCGAGAACCCCCCGCTGCTCCGCACGGAGCAGCCTGGCTGGGGACAGCTCTCCCGGTGAGCCCCGAAGTCCTCGACCCCCAAATCCCTGCAGCAAACCACATGTTGGTTGTACTCCCAAAATCTCGGTGTCCCACTCACCTTTGCCGGAGGGGCAGCGAGGTCCCGGCACGCCCAGGTCCCCCCCGGCGCTGTCCCCGCTGCTCTGCACAGCGCTGTCGCTTCAGATTTGCCCTGTGGGTAAAGGATTTTCCTCCACCGGCGCTAATCTGTTTTCCCTCCTTCCAGCTCCTAATTCCCCCCAGATCTGCAGGCTCAAGTCAGCACCAGGCTCAGCCAGGACGAGCACGGCAATTAGTCTGTCCGCGCTCCTCTGTGCGATGGAAATAAAGTTAATTAGGAAACGAAAAGTCCAGAAAGACCTTAGTGCGCTGAGCTGGAGCAGCTGGAAGGGCGCGGGGCTCCCGTGAGAAGGCTGGGAAGGGGCAGCCACCCCCTGCCCGCTCTGTCCTGGCAGCCGATTCACCCACCCCCGGACCGGCCCCCCAACCCCGGGGGCTGCAGCGAGGACGGGGGAGCCGGGAAGATGCTCCCAGGAGCCCTGCGGGTACATGGGCAGTGCTTCCGGGGGTGATGGAGGAGAGTCAAGAAAGCTTCGAGCTCTTGGTGGGACAAACCTGCCGCCGGTGAGAGCACCCGGCTTGCCTGGATGGCTGCAGACTTCTGTAAGTGCTCGAGCGGGGGGGCGGAGAGGTGGAAGGGGGTGCAGCTCCCCGCTGATCTGCCGGCCTTTTCCCTGGAGCGCAGCCCAGAGCAGCAGCACTGCGACCACCCCGGTGCTTACTGGGCTCTTGCTGAAGCTGTCACAACTTGTCCTCAGCAGCCCCGGGGATGGGGTTTGGTCGCAGATGGGTTTCATCCCGCTGCTGCCTGGCTTGCCCCGTGCTTCACCCTCAGCTCTTCCCCTCCGAGTCCTCGTAGTCTCTGTAAGATGATTTGCCCAGGTAAAATCGTCTGAGTTTCATTTTTCTAAGTGCTTAATGTGTGTTCAGTGACACGGGGGTAAAAAGCATCTTCACTGACAGCTGAGATCAAACGCAGAGGAAAACCACATGTGAGTTATTTTAGTGAGTGTCAGCGGACGGTGCAGGCACTTACACATCACAGAATCATGGAATGGGAGGGTTGGAAGGGACCACAGCGGGGTCATCTGGACAGCACAGCATGGAAAGGGCATCCGAGTGCACTGTGCACATCAGCTGGTCGGGTTTACCTTGGGCAAAGACAACTCCTGCAGATGTTCAGGGCTGATGTGCCCGATGTCTCCTTGAGCATCCATGGAGCCGGTCCAAACCCTTCACGTGAACCACAAACAAGTCCTGCTGAAAACCATCATCCTGCCATTTCAGGATGCTGACATCAGGACAATCCATACACGGGACTGAGAGGGCACAAAGAAATGATCCTGGGAGAGCTGAGAGGATCTGGCAAATGCTAATGAATTTACAGTAATTTTGTAGTTGCAAACAGCTAAAATATTGAGTGTTGAGAGCTGGTTAGAATCAAGCTGGTTTAAGTCCTTGGATCATCTATTCATTAATGTGAGATATCAGAGAAATGAAATAATCTTTTTGATAGATAAATAAATACAAGAAAATGCCTAAATGCACCTCCTGGGGAGAGGGGTAGCTGGGTGCCACAGACAGGCGAGACCAGGGCTGTGCCAGGTCACTGTTGGGTGCCACGTGTAGCCCCAACCTTCCCAGCCAACGTGGCCTCCTCAGTGGCACTGCCGGCAGCCAAAGATAAAATAAAAGCTGTTATTTTAAGGAAATCTAGAGGAAATACAGGATCTTGGGGCGTTGCTTCCCGCGGTGAGGGGGACAGAGCACACACTGTAATGGGCTCCACACGGCATCTACAGGAACGACCCCTAAGGATGGAAAAACCACCACAACTTTCTTCCTCTCCTTCTTTTCCAGTCGCAGCCATGCCGGCAACCAACCAGGGCTGGCCCGAGTCCTTCGGGTTCCGGATAAGCGGCTCCGGGCCGTGCTACGTGCTGTGGGTGCAGGAGGGCAGCAGCGCGGCGCTGGCGGGGCTGCGCCCGGGGGACGAAGTGCTGGAGATCGAGGGACAGCCCGTGTCCTCCCTGGGCTGCGAAGCGCTGCTGGGGCTGGCCCGGGGCTGCGGCAACGTCCCCCCCAGCATCGGCGTGGTGTCCCGGCTGCAGCACGCCAGCATCCCCCCCGGGCCCCGGGGATGCTTCGGCTTCGAACTGGCGACCGAGAGCCCCCCGCGCGTGGCCAGCGTCAGCCCCGAGTCGCCGGCCGCGGCCTGCGGGCTGGAGCCCGGGGATTACGTGCTGGAGGTGGACGGGACGCCGGTGGCGCTGCCGGAGGCGGCGGCCGCGCTGGTGGGGTCGTGCCGCGGGCGGTGCCTGCGCCTGGCGCTGCTGCGGCCGCAGCGAGGGGACACCGGCAGGGACCCCGGCCCCAGCGCCGACACCGTGCGCCGGGACAGGAAGCAGAAGGCGCAGGAATTCAGCAGGAAGGTGAGGCCGGGGTGTGGGATGAGGGGCCGGGGCGCTGGGCACAGCCTCCGCCGAGCGGGTTGGAGGTTCCCACCTCCTTGGCAGCGCACGCGGATGGGGAATGCTCCCGGCTTGGTCACGGGGCTGGGGTGCAGATTTGGGGCATGAACACCCGAGAGAAAGGTCTGGTAATTACCTGGGAGAACAGATGGATGCTGCACAGGGCTTGGAGATCCTCCGGGGATGACCCCAAGCTCTTATTGCCTTGCACTACAAGAGCGTGGAGAAACCCACAGGGCAGATCCCGCTCTGCTGCGTGCCTGGATGTCCCTTCAAAGTCTGAGCCTGTCGGCCCGCAGACATTTTAGTTCTTATTTTGTTGCAAAAGGGAAAACATCAATGTGATTACATCTTCATTATGCTCCTGAAAGCTTCCTAGTGGGTATTTTACCAAACACTTCGCCTTGTGCTAATTATAAATTTGATCACAGTTGTTTTTTTCAATGTTTCTGATTTCCATTTCAAAGTAGCCTTTTAAATTGCTGTTATGAAAATAACCAGGCTGGTAGGGTTTGTTGTTTTTTTTTTTTTTGATCCCAAGTTAATAAATGAACAAGACATCCATAAAGAGATTTGTGGGTATCAGGCGAATCCCCTCAGTCGGCTTCTCCATTAAAGATTCATAAATACACACTGAGGTTTGGATTCGTGGGCGTGGGAAACAGATACCTGCTGATTACAGGAGATTAATGGGGAGGGGCGGTTGTTCCATGCCGCCTCCATCTCTTGAAGTCACATTAAGCCAAGTAAAAGATTCCTGGATGATCACAGGAGAGCAACTTTGTTGTGGTGCTGTGAGCACCCGCATTAGTATGTCAGTCTCCTCCCTTCCCTGCTGAGCAGCGAACAGCCACCTCTGTCCCTTCCCTTCCCAGCCCAACAAAGCCACCCGGGACGGCCCCGAGCAGCCCGGGCAGAAGCAGGAACGCGGAGCACACGTGCTCCTGGCTGCCGGAGCACAGCTCAGCTGGCAGATGCCTCTCCCGAGGGAATTCACAGCGCAGATGTTTGAAGCAGCTTCAGTTTCTACATGATGTAGAAAATACTAAACCCAGCAGGGTGTTTTACCCCCTCATTTACCTGGGACCCCGGCTCAGGTCGGTGCTGCCGGTGCTTAGAGCACCCGGATGCTCCTGCCCGCCCACTGCGGGGCTGGAAGGTCGCAGGGTGCTGGTGGCTTGTATTTCATACCTGCACTGCCCACGGGTCACCTTTTCCCAGCCTCCTTCGTTTGGTAGAGCCCCAGGGTGAATCGCCTGCCTGGCGGAGGTGTCCAAGGAGTGCAGCGGCATTGAGGCAGGGCTGGAGCTGGGCTGTGCCAGTGTCCCGGCATCCTGCGGGCATCCCTGGGAAGCAAGGGAGGTGCTCACGGTCTCAGTTCCAGGGCAATGTCTTCTCTTGTCCCTGTGTGCTCAGGGACATGCTGGGGATTCCATGAGGGGTAGCAGCACCCTCATGGTGGTGGAGTCCCCATCCCTGGAGGTGTCCAAGGAGTGACTGGATGTGGCACTCAGCCACTTTGGGCTGGTTGAGAAAGTGGGGATTTGGCACAGGTTGGACTCGAGGATCTGTGAGGTCTCTTCCAACCAAAATGATTTTGTGATTCTGCAATTCCCACCTGCCAAAGCCGTGCAATCCCAGCCCAGGCAAAAATTTCACAGCAGCCCTCTGGGATCCATCCCACCAGGAACACCAGAGTCTGTCAGTCCTGTGCTGGACCTGGGGACCGTGCTCACGAGCCAGCCCAGGGGACACTGCTGCCGTGGCTGCCCCAGATTTGGTAACCTTGAAGTGCTGCCTCTGCTGGGAGCCCCCCTGGTGCCTGTGCAGAGCCAGTGGCACTGGGGGGCTCTGTTGGGGTCCTGGTGCCAGTGTCAGCCTCCCTGGGGAGCTGCCAAGTGGAACAAGCACCTGGAAGAAATGGCTCTTCTCGTTCCCCAGGCAGGTGATGCCTGCAGGCTCCCTGGCGCTGCCACCACAGGGGTGCACAGAGAGCCCTGCACACACCCCTGGCTCCCCGGGAAGGGTGAGGGGCTCCTCTCCCCTTCCTGCAGTTAAACCCTGCAGTTAAACCTGCTGGCAGCACAAAAACATCACCTTTCAGGAAAATCCAACACGCACGGGTACAGAGAGGTGGTCACAGTGAGCTCCTGCATCCCACATGAGAGTTCCAGGTGATGAACCAGCTCCCACTGCCCAAGGACAAAGGGTAACCCCCAGTGTGGGAGGAGGTGAATAAGGAGGGTCCCATTCAGGGTAATTGGCTCGATGGTAATTAGCTAATTACTCTGCCTGTCCCAGGTGGAGAGGATGGGACAGTGGTTGGGAGCTGTCAGTGCTGTTTCCAGGGCTGGCACTCACCTTCATGTTCTGTCCCCCCATTCCCAGCAGCTTCCCAGTGCTAAGGGCAGGACAGAGCTGCCCGGAGGGATCAGGGAGTGATGCACGAAGCACGAAGCTTAAATAGCTCTGAAAGCCCATTGCAGTGTCCTCTGCCCGGCAGAGTCCAGACTGATCCCATCCCAGCTGTGCCAGAGCCACTCCTGCAGGGCCACTGTGACCCAGCAGAGTCTGGGGATTTGGGGTCACGCCACTGTGCTGGTGGAATGTTTGGAACAGCAGCTCCAGAGCCATATGTGAGACCAGAGCAGTGCTGTGTGATGGGCTGATGTCTGAAGTGTCCCTCTCCTCCCTGCGTGGCTCCCTCCTCCCTGGCTGAGCAGGGAGTGGGACACATTTTCCACGTAGCAGTGCCCCTGCCCACGGTTCCGTGCTCTCCTGCTCAGCGCCCCTTCCCTCTCCTCTCCCGGCTCTCTCGCTGCAGGTGGATGCCATCCTGGGGGAGCAGCCGGAGCTGAAGGAGAAGGTGTTCACCGTGCTGAAGCAGTACGCGGCCGAGAGGAGGGTGGAGTGCCTGGCCTACGCCCTGTGCATGGTGCTCACCCAGGAGTCCCACCAGCACCTCATCGACAGCATCAGGTAGGAGGGGCCACCCCCACACTGCCCCGGGGCCATCAAACCACAGCTTCCCTGGGGCTGCTGCTGATGGGGGAGCAGGGCTGGGCAGTGCAGGTTGGGAGGGTCCAGTGGGAAGGGGTTGGGAGGATCCTGCAGGGAAGATGCCGGCCAGCTTTCCAAGGGACAGCTGAGCCACGCTTGGTGGCATCTTAGCCCAGCACCCCTGGGCCCTCCTGCCCAGAGAGGGTGGGGACCTGCACCCCACTGCCTCTGCCTGCAGCAGGGGACGCAGCTCCCATTCCTGGCCATGATTTGGAAGGGAGATGGGGTTAGCTGCAGAGCCACTGGAGATTCTCCAAAAGCCTGGCCAGAAAATAATCTGAGTTCCTCAGGGCAAGAGCTGGCGGTGGGCGAGGGCTTGGCCAGGGCTGCTGGCAGCTCTGGCAGTGGGGGGCCGGGGGGTCTCTGCTGGGCCCATGGGCTGCCCGGGGTGCCAGGGAGTGGTTACACATCCCGGGATGCTCTGGCAATGCTCCCCTGGGGCTCAGGGTCCCTGGCACCTCTGGAGCCCCCTGTGCTGGGGCTGCCACCGGTGCAGCCGATCTCTTGCTCTTGGATAGCGTGGCCAGAGCTGGGGCTGGAGCTGGTGCTGGCACAAGGACACGTGGTGGGATTACAGCCAGGCTGAGACGATGGCCATTAGGGAATCAGGTCTCCATCTGGCCTCGCTCCGGGCCCGGCTTTCCAATTCCTGCTTTAATCAGAGGAATTGCAAGATATTACAGTTTCCATAACAACGTCCCCGTGCGGGGTCTCTGCCATGACCCGGCGATGGGGAGGGTGGGGGGAGTGGGTCGGGGGCCCTGGCCATGCAGTGTCCCCCTGCTGTGCTGTGACTGCATGCGGGTCCCCCAGAGTGCCCCACACCTGGGGACAAAAGGCACAGACCCCTGCAGGGCCAGGGTGCAGAGGGGACTGTCAGCTCCCCGCAGTCGCCTTGTCCAGGTGCCCATGTCCTGCCTGTCCTGTCCTGTCCCCACTGAGCATCCTGGCGGGACCCGACCTGCCAACAGCTGGGGCTGGGGGCAGGGATGGATGGCACCGAGCCAGGCCTGAGCCATCACCCCAAACTAAATCAAAAAATAAGCTCCCACCTCTCACAATTCAGGAAAATTCTTTTCCCCAGCAAGATCCATGAAAATACCTCAAATATCCCCTTTGTCATCATCCCTGAATTATACGGGATTACTTCCCCCCACAGAGGGGATTTGAATAAGTGTCCAAATCTTCTCCCGGACCCAAGCCCCTCTGTGGGGGGCACAGCAGGTTCACCCCAGGATGTTCCTGTCCCAGCAATCCCTGTGTCAGTGAGGAGAGCGTGGCTGGACCCGGTGCTGCCATATGGAGCTCGCCCTGTGCCCAGCCTGTGATGCCAGGGGCAGCATCACGTTATGGCTCCCAAAACCAGGGTCAAACCCTCTGATTGCCCCCTGCCCCCGTGTGAAAGGTTAACGCCAGGGCTCGGGCAAGGGGCACCATGGATCTGGCAGCTAATCTGGGTTTAATGGAAATGAAATATTTAGCTCAGGGAAAAGATTTACTGTCTAATCTTAATGAAATGAAGTCAAGAAAATAAATAAAAAAGGTGCCTTGGAGACCAGGTTTCCCAGCTGCGGGTGCTGGGGGCAGTGCCGTGTGTGCTGCTCTGCCTGATCCCAGCTGCTCACCCTGGGGTCTCTCCGATGGCTTCGCTGCCAAGCAAGAGCTGTCCATACTTTTACTCTCACTGAAGGTGGTGAGCAGCTCCTGGGAGCTCTGGATTTAGGGTGCTGTGAATTCCTTGGGTGATTCCAGCCGGTTCAGTCTGTCACTGACTGAGGAGGGGTTTGGGGTCTGTGCCCTGAGGTGGCACCCGGGGCTGGGAAGGGCCATGGGGGGGTTCATGCAGGGGGTGCCCCAGGGGTGGGGTGCAGGGTGAGGGTGCTGGTGTGACCATTGTGCTGTCCTGGGGCACAGGACACCCATCCCTGGGCAGTGATGTGGGTGCAATTTGGGCAGAAGAGCCCATCAGACCTGACCCAGAGAGTGTCCTGGGGCTTGTCCTGTGGGATCACCCCAGGGAGGACTTGGGACCTTAGGAGTACCCATTGGGCAGCCCGGGCAGCCCTGTGAGGCTGTGCCCAGTTCTCCAGGGACTGTTTCCCCCTGAAATGGGGACAGTCCTGCACACCCCTGTCACCTCGTCCATGCCCCTCGTCCTGTGGAGCCTGAAGGAGAGGAGCCCTCGGAGGGCTGGGATGAGCCACTTCCCTCCGGCAATGGCAGTGCCATCGGACAGGGGCTGGGATGGACGCTGGGGTGATGCCAACAAGGGTCCCTGCCTCTGTTCCATGCCCCGGGCAGGCGGCTGAGCCCTGGCATGGGCACACGGTGGTGGCTGGCTGTGTGTGCCCGTGTGTCCCCTGTCACGCAGGGCCAGGCGCCGGTACGTCCCCGTCTCCCACTGACCCTCGCGCTGGCCTGATTGGATCTTCCCTCTGCACCAGCTGTATTTATTTTTGTGCTGTTGCTGCTGCCGGCCGTCCTCTGCTGTCCCCTCCCCTGCTGTCCCCTCCCTGGGCTCCCCCCGGGCTTTACCGTGCTCCCTGCAAAGTGCTGCGGCTCAGCGTAACCCAAGACCCCCGACTCAGCACACGGATCCATCCTCTGTCCTCGAGCTGGGCTTTTCCAGTATTGGATTTTTTTTTTTTCCCTTTCTTTTTATCTCAAATGGATTTCATCCCATTTGCCCAGAATTAAGCTCCTGCAGATTTTAATTTGCTGACATTTTTTTTTTTCATCTGCTTGGTTGTGGATAGCGGGGATAATGCACGTGCTGTGCAGGGTCCTCCCCGCTCCCATCCCCTGCCCATATGGCTGATGTGTGTAGGCAAAGTGCACAGTTGTAGTTCTGCCCAAGGATGCTGAAATCCGGCTGCCAGGGGGGAAGATGAGCTGTCTCGGGTGAGTAACGAACGCACCTTTCCTGGGAGTGAGGGAAATGGGTTTCAATCAGGTTAATTCTGGAATGTGGCAGCCCCTGGCACTGCAAAAACAAGGTGTGCTAGAAGTTAATTAACTCTTAGCATCCGTATTGCCTCGGAGCCGCTCCGCTCACGGACTCCGCCAGGAGGGGAGGGTCTAATTTGGGTTATTCCATCACCTGCGACACCAGAGCGCGGGTCTGGCCCGGGGGCACCGCGGGGTTTGTCCCCTCTGCTCCCCGCGCCAGGCGCCTGTGCCGGCGCTGGCTGTGCCTCGCAGGGGCTGGGGAGGGGATGGGTTATTTTGGGCCGGTCGGGGTCCCAGGGGGTCCCATCCCTCGGTGCTGCTCTGATTTCTGAGCTGGTTTCAAACCAGGGCAGAGCTGCGGTTCCGGCGGCGCCGGCTCCGCACCCAGTGCTCTGCAGTGCTGCCGCCACCACCCCCAGTCCATCCCCGGGCTCTGGAGGCAGGAATCACCCTCGGGGCCGAGCGGGATACGGGGGATCCTCCCCGGCGTCACCCAGGGCTGTGGCACTCGCTCACCCCCACGTCCCGGGCACCGTCTCCCTTTGCAGCGTGCGTTTTCCTGGTGGTGCCGTGCCAGGGATGCACCAGCCCCTGGCAGCACCGTTTATGTTAAAAACAACTGTTTGCAGCAGAACTGGGGGGGAAACACAGATCCCCTCCTCCCCTCCGACCAGCAGTGCTGGTGAATAACCGCTGGCTCTGATGGTTACACAGCCACTGTCCTGTAAACCTGGACTGGGATGGGGGGATGTGTGTGACATCCAGCCCCTCGCCGCCGCTGCATCCTGAGGGGATAACTCTGGCTCCGTTTAGACTGTGAGATGTTGTCTTGGGTCTCCCCTAAGTCGTGTTGTGCTTCAGTGCTGAGGGTAGGACAGTTTGGGGCAGTTCTTCACTGCTTTGGTTCCGCTCCGTTTGCTCCCGGGGAAAGCCAAGGGGCTCCGTGCTGGGCTGAGCTGAGCCCGCTCCCATCGCAGCCACCTCTGGTCCCTGACACGGCTGAAATCGCTGCCCACCAGGGGCTCCCTTATTGTGGGAGAAATTCCACCGAGTCCGTGTTAATAACGCTCCCAACACAATCTATTTGTCTCAGCTTGTTTTTCACGGCAATAAAACTGCCTGGTGTGTTCCCGTATTAAACTGCTCCAGCCATCTGTGACCGGCCCTGGATCAGAAACTTCATTTTAGCTATTAGGATTTATATATTACGGATTGTGCTGCTTCCCTGCTTCTCAACCCCCTCCAAGTACCCACTTCCCCAAGGTTGGGGGGAGCTTCCCAGCTCTTTTGGATGTGGATGGAGCATGAGAGACCCCCCGAGTCCCTGATGCTGACATGGACACTGCCCTCTTGTCCACGGTCCTGGCATTCCCACTGGAAAGCCACCTGGATCACAGGATGGTAATGGAGGAAAAGCAGCTCTTGTTTGCTTCCGTTAGAAAAAAAATCCCTAATCCGATGGCCCAGCATATGCTCAACTGCCCAAAAAAAAAGGGAATTAGGGCAGCAGGGAACAAAACTTGTCACCAGTGAGACAATTGGGAGCAAGTTCCTTTTTTTATTGGCGGAGTTCAAATAGGTCATGACCAAAATGCCTCGGTGTGAAATCTCCTGATAGGAGATTAAATTCCTTCGGCAAATCAAACTCCGTCTGGGATGCAGATGGGATCAGCCTGGCCCGCCTGCACCCTGCTGGAGTCACAACTTTTCTTTTGGGAAGTGGTTACTTAGGATGAGTTTTCCAGTGTCTTAAAGAAAACAGGGAAAGCAGAGTGGAGCTGCAGGAAAAGCCTTTCTGGGGGTTTCTTTGAAGGTCTCCATGCCCCCAGAGCTGTGGGACTGCCCGTCCCTGCCAGGGCAAGGACAAAGCCACCAGCTCGTGGTGCACAGCGTGGTTTGGGCACAGGGACACCGGATTTGGGATAGCTGAAGGCACCCTGGGGTGCTGATGGGGAAGGGGACCCCCAGCCACGCAGGGGGTGTGGATCTGCTCTGGGGGGAGTCTTTGATCAGTCGTTACTGGAGCTGGAGCAGGGATGTGCCAGGAGAGGGTGACCCTCTCCAAAAGCTGCCGGGGATTTTGGGCTGTCCCCAGGGATGAGAGGGGTGGCCGGGGAAGCGCTACGAGGGGCTCCCAGCCCCAGTGCTCGGCCACTGCATCCCAGCCTGTCTGCACTCTGGGGCGGAAAAGCACCTTCACTCCTGGTAACTGGTGACAATGGTCCCATCTGCAAAACATCTGCAGCCAGATGAGTGATTGCTGAGCCTCCCAGTGCAGGGAGAACGGGAATGGAAATCACAGCTCTGTGCTCCTGCCAGGCTGGAGTGAGTCTCGCTCCTGCACGAGGGTCTGGAGGCTCTGCATGCCCTGGAGTTGTGGGAGCTGCCGGGGCTGTGACCCCCTCCCACACACACGGGTAGATGAGGTTCAAGAATTTGGGGTTCATAAGCAGAATTCCTGTTCTGGGGGTAAAGCCTGCAAGAGTTTTCTCTCCCAGATTTTAGCATTTAGCCAGACCAGCAGAGCTTTTCAGGACCGGTAGCTGTTTCCACAGCGCAGTTCAGACATAATCCAAGTGTAGCTCAGTGTTTTAATCCACCCTGGGACGTGTTTTTCTGCACAACCGACAGACTCAAGGTCAGGTCTTTGCTGGTTGTTTTGGGGCTAAACCATACATTTTTCATTTCTCCTTCCTTTGCTGCTACCTGGAGATTGTGTGTGATGTTGGCAGCTCTGGAAAGCCTCACATCATCAAACGCCAGTGATGTGCTTAAAGATGGCGTTATTTAAATTAAAGAAGGGTTTCCTCTTTTATTCCTACTGAAAAGTGCTGCTCTGTTACCCTGGGGGTAAAGGATGCTCCATGGGGAGGTTTGGGCCCATGACTCTGGTCCTGATCCTGATCCTAGTCCAGCTTGGCAGCTCCACCTCCCCGCCCAAAATCCGCACCCCCGATGCCGTTTGCCTTTAAGGTTTCTCACCCCTTACTGCAGCACGTAATTTAAACACAAGCACTTTAGAAGTCAACTAATTAGCACCAGGGAGGCATCCCCCCGGAGTTCGGCGCCGAGCCGTGCCCTCCTTTCTGTTACGAGATCGTTCCAGCTGGAAATTACAGCGCCTGCAGTTTTTAGGGGAAGAGGGAGGGTTGGCGGCTGCGAGCCGGGGCAGAGCTGGGCAGGGAGGGCAGAACTGGCGCTGAAGCCCGGCAGAGGCGAGCCGAGGCTCTCGGCCGATGGTGAAGCTCCACCTGGGACCGGCAGCGTGGCGGAGGCCGGGCCGAGGGGCTGAGCCCCGGTGGCGGTGCCGGCGCTCGGGCCCATCTGGCCGCGGTCCCCGGGCACGGCGGGGGTGCCACACGCCGGGGCGGCACCGGCTGGCGCGCTTGGGTTGTTGGAGCGGCCGCGTCGTGGGCGTGAGCCGAGCCTGAGGCTCAGCTGCATGAGGATCTGAAGCATCTCCCTTTTGTTCCCGCCGCACCCTGACAAATGGGAAAGGACCGGAGTTTCTCTCGGCATTTTCGGTACGTGTCCCCGCTCCGCTGCCCCGAGGGTGCCCGCCCGTGGGGGTGCTGGGAGAGCCTCGTGCCCCGCGGGCATCCTTGGGATGGCTCTGCTGCCTCTGGGGGCTGTGGGGACCCTGCTGTGTCCCCGGGACAGCCCTGCCACTGCCCAGCCCTGCCACTGCCCCGCGCCCACCGCGGCACCGGCTGCTGGGGGAGTCGAGGAAGCTCGGGTGGGGAGTTGGGGTGGGGACGGGTGGGAAGAGCCCATCTGGGTCTGCTTTGTCTCCAGGACTGTAGGCCAGCCCAGGGGGGGATGAAGATGTGGGGCTGGAGCCACCCCTGCTGCCCGCCCAAGGGGACACATCCTGTCCCGCTGAGCCCCGGCATTGGCATCCCGGGGTGGCACCATCCGGGAGAGCTCGGTGCCCCTCGCAGGACATGTGCGTGTGGGACAGGGGCTTTCCAGAGCCCTGGCTGGGAAATGGGGGAGGCAGCTCCCAGCGAGAGTGGGCTGCAGGAATGGGACTGTCTGCCCAGAGGTGGGCAGCCAGTGACCCACGTGGGAGCTGTGAAATGGGAGTGTGACACAGGCTGAGATGTGCCCAACACGCCAAAGGGAGCCCCGAGCAGGAGCCGAGGGCAGGGGAAGGGCACAGTGGCACTCTGCCACCATCCTGGCTGGGCTGCTTTCGGGGTGGGATGAAGGTAAAGCAGCCTGGAGCTTCTGGGACCTTTCCTGGCCTGGAAAATGCCCTGAATTCACATCCATGTGTTTGAGCAGACTGAGTTCTCCCGAATGAGTGCAGAAGCTGCTGCAGAGGAGGGCTGGTGCCCTGGGGCTCAGCAGCACTGGGCATGGGAGTGGGCACAGGGCTCAGGGATGGGGGTGCCTTTCCCATCCCCTCTCCAACAGGAAACAGAGCTAGTGCTGACCTGGAGCACCTGAGAAAGAGGAGGAAGAGGAAGGTGAAGGCACGAGGTCAGCACTGTACAACTCTGCCCCTGCTTCCAGGCTGACCTCCACAAATGGGGTGGGCACCTCCATGCTCTGTGAATCCCAGTGGGATTTGCTGGGAGAGTTAAACCCCAGCTGGGTGTTGTTCCTTGGTGCCCCGCCAAGGGACAAAGCCAGGTTTATCCTGTGGGATAGCAGGACACTGCAGAAATAGCCACGGAAGCTCTTCTGACTACTTTAGTGGGATTGTTTGTAGCAGTCAGTCAGACCTCTCCTTGCTGCGGCACCAGCACCGAGCCATCCCCGGAGCAGCACCGATGCCAGGCCCGTGCCGGGTCTGGAGCTGAGCTCCTCAGCCCAGTGGTGAAGCAGAGGCTGGTGCAAAGTGGGACAGCTCGGCTGGAATGAGCAGGACTGATTTAATTTGGCCAATTAAACGAGATTGTGCTCATTTTGCCTGTGAGGAACCCTGTGACTTCTCCCTGGTGGGTGCCCAGCCCAGGGCAGAGGCATGGGGGATGTGCATCTTCCCCTGCCCCAGGGCTGTGGCTGCCCTGTTCCACAGGGCAAACTATTTATTAGCAAAATTTCCCTCCTTTCTAGTTGCTGCTTAATCACAAACTGCCTGTGAATTGCACCGATGTGTTACTTATTTTAAATTGTCACCAAATGCTCTGCGTGAGCATCTGCCAGCCTCGAGTGCCTTGTGGTCTCTCTTCTCCTGCACCAGCGCTTGATTTGAGTTCTGCCTTTCGCTGCGGGAAATAGAGATGTCCTGGCCCCGGCAGATTTGGGATTTGAAGCCTCTCCTTCCTTCTCTGTCTTCACCCAGGTTTTTGCGTTCCCTTGGTGAAGCTGCCCGAGGGAGCCCTGTGGGATCCCCTGCCAGCCCCAGCTGTGTCCCGCTGGTGCCGCACCTCGGAGCAGCTTCCTCCGGGTCCTCTGGCACCAGTTTGGCCCAGTTCCTGCTCCGGTGGGACACGCGGTCCCCAGGCAGCCGGGGGTGTGCTCACACCGCGGCGAGGCTGTGATAACCCCGGGCCCGCGATCTCGCACCCCGCGAGGTGCCGGGCGCTAACGAAGCTGCGCTGCCGAACCTCAGGAGATGGTTTTGTCTAACGAGCGGCTGCAGCTGCAGGAGTTGCTATAGAAACACTCGGAGATAACAGCTCCTCCAGAAGCCCCTAAATGTGCGAGCGGAGGGTAGAGGAAGGTGAGCAGGTGTCGGGGTCTGGCTGCTGTGACAGAAGGAAAAGATAAAGTGTCTCCCGGGGTTATGGGGCTCACCCCAGCCTAGGTGGGAGCGGTGCCTCCTCTCTCCCTCCTGGGATCCTGCTGTGCTCTCCCCGTCCATCCCCTGAGGGTCCTGGAGGTCCTTGCAGGGGCACAAAGGCCACTTGGCTGCGCCTACCAGGCGGAGGGAAGGTGACCCGAAACAGAGCGAGTGCCGGGGGGTGTCCCTCTGCCTGCTGCATCACTGTGCCCGTCCCTGCAGCACCATCATCTCCCAAGGGGCACGAGGCTCCTGCCTGGCTCTGGAGGGAGCTTGAATGTGGGAATATTCAAGGCTGGAGCCCAGGAGAGCAGAGTCTGGAGCAGGAGATGGGGAGCAACGTTTTGGGGGTCCCAGGATGTGCTGGGGAAGAAGCGGGTCTGGAGGAGGCATCCAATATCATTGCTCCAGCGGAGCTCAGCATGGGATGGGGGAAGAGATGCAGCTGGTGTCCCCGGTGTCCCCAGCCCCCCCGGTGTCCCCAGCACCGCCGGTGTCTCCAGCCCTGGCATTCGCAGCTCTGGGAGGACTGAGGCCAAGCACACACAAGGAGTTCTGATCTTTCCTTCCCAGGGATGCCCGGATCCGCAACTTTATGCCACATCTGCCTTGGCCCTGCTCCTCACTCTCCTCCCTTGCCTCCTTTCCCCAGGATTTTCATCCCCAAGAAGCACCGGCAGCGCTTTGACGAGGTGGTGTCGCAGAGCCTCATCAGCAAACTCTGCCGCTCCAAGAGCGAGCACAGCAACCGCCTGCGCCGCAGCCGCAGTGAGGACCACCAGGAGCGGCTGCTGGTGTCCACCCGCGCCAGCTCCGTGCCCCGCAGCCACGAGGAGCTCAGCAAGAGCCTGCGGAAAACCACCTCGCTCATCACCAGCAATGTGGCCTCGGGGGCTGCCCGCAGGTAACACCTCTCCTGGGGCCCGGGGCTCACGGCAGCAGCCTCTGGGTTTGTGTGGATGGCGGAATGCGGGAGGGGTGTCAGGGAAAGGGAGGGGCATTCGCTGTGAAACCCTCCTGGGATCAGGATGAACAAAGACCTCTCCCTGTGGAAGGCTGGGCAGGTTTGGGCCCCTTGTCCCAGCTCTGGGGCACCCTCTGTGTCCTCTCAGTGCTGCAGGGCTGGCTGGGAGGAGCCTTGTGAGGAGCTGAGGTGACACTTGCAGGCTGAGGGGATGTCTGCTCCTTGCTGGGTGGGATGCAGGCTGTGCCAGCAGGATTTGGGGTATCCAGCTGTGCCAGCAGGATTCAGGATGCCTGGCTGTGCCAGCAGGATCAGGGTACCTGGGCGCAGAGCAGGCTGAAAGGAGGTTGGAGCCAGGTGGGAGTTGGTCTCTTTTCCCAGGTAACAAGTGACAGGATGAGAGGAACTGGCCTCAAGTTGCACCAGGGGAGGTTTAGTTTAGATATTAGGGAAAATTCCTTCACAGAAAGCGTTCTCAAGCATTGTCACACGCTGCCCAGGGACGTGGTGGAATCCCCATCCCTGGAAGTGTTGAGAAAACGGTGAATGTGGCACCTGAGGACATGGGTCAGTGGTGAACAGGGGGATGGTGCTGGGTTGGCAGTTGGATTTCATAATCTTAAAGGTCTTTTCTGACTGTAATGATTCCCTGGTTCTCTGAGCCCGTGTCTGGCCCTGCCCTGCCCCAGCAGGTGTCTGGGTGCGAGGCCGTGGGAGGAAGGATGGACAATCCCTGGAGCACAGGGATTAACCCACTTCCCGTGCCCAGACAGCCAGACCGCAGCAGGGCCGGAGGGCGCGGAGCTCTGCCGTGCTGCCTGCGGATCCTGCTCTGAGCCAGCCAACGACAGAGCAGGATCTGGGGAACCCAGGGTGTCCAGCTCCAGCCCACCTTCCTGCCAGGATAATCTTCCGTGTGACTTGTCCAAAATCCACGCCCAGCACAGTCTCCCCCTCTTCCAGCACAGGATCTTCCCGGTTGGAAATTATCTCAGTAATGCTGCCTCCCCCCAGATCCCTGTGGGAACAGCTCCCAGCTCCAATCAGCCTCCCAGCAGGGGGATTTCCTAATGCTCCTTCCAAAATTTCCTAGAGGAATTTAATTCCTCTCTCATCAGCCTACGAGACCTTTGCTCCCTGAACCACAGTCTCTCTAATTCTGTGCAATAAAGAATCACAGACTGGTTTGGGTTGGAAGAGCCCTTAAAGATCATGCAATTCCAACTCCCTGCCATGGAGGATTGGAACTAGATGAATTTTAGCTTTTAAATATATATATTTATCCCATATTCCACTTAAAAACCACATTTGAAAGACACTTTGGTATCAAAGGGGACCTTGTGGGAACATCAGGAGCGTTGGAGCCTTGAGCACTCAGGAGAACTTGGGCTAACAGGGTTATGGAGGGGCTGGGGAAGGAAACAAGGGCCGGATCTTGGACTCTGATGTCCTGTTTGCCTTTTTCACCCACAGAACAGTGCGAGTTTATAAAGGCAACAGGAGCTTTGGCTTCACACTCCGTGGCCATGCCCCAGTGTGGATCGAGTCTGTCCTGCCAGGTAAGAACACGAGATTCAGGGGATCATTTACTGATCTCTGGTCTGAACTTGAAACGTTAAGTACTGTTTGCTAAAAAAAAAAACAAAAGGGACTTTTCCAAGGCTCAGTGATGGAGTTTTTCCCATGGAATAATGAGATCTTTGGCACAATTTAGATTGGCTTTATCCGCTCCTTGTTTTGAAAAGTGGGAAGTGTGTGTTCAGTGACTACTCTGAAGTGACACGGCTGTTCCCAGTGCAGGCTGGGTGCTGGACCCAGCTGGGTGAACAGTCCCAGCCCATCCAGATAACCCAGGTGCAGTGGGTTCCCTGCCTGGGGGTGTCCCTGGACCCCCATTCCAGCCAGAGGTGCTGCAGCTGAAGCCCCTTTGTCCGTGTGCCTTTAGGGAGCCCAGCGGAGAAGGCTGCTCTCAAACCTGGAGACAGGATCCTGTTCCTCAACGGCCTGGACATGAGGTAGGAGCCATGCCCATGTGTGCCCAGGGCCAGGGCAGGGGCTGAGCACACGCTGTGGTCACTCTTGGGCAAGGGAAATGGGAGCTGCTGGCCCTGGTCCCCGTGTGCTCCCGTGCATGAGGGGTTTGCCCCGTGGGGACAGCTCCTTTAGTGCTCCTGTACAAAATCTGGCTCTAAGGGGAGCATTTTCTTCATCCCTGCTTCTCCTCTGAGTTCTCTGTGCAGGACAGTTTAAGTAACCCAGGTTCTGACTGCAGCCCACTCCCAGACCCCAATTTCAGCCACTCTGAGTTAATCTGTATGTGCTAAACATCTGAGGTTCTGCTTTTGAAAGCAGCAGAACCCCATCCAGCCCATGAATCACTCCCACAATGAGATCCTAAGCTTAAAGCCACGTGGGAATCCCATTTGCACCCAGGAGTTCATTCTTCTGTGTGTTGTTTGTGCACCAAAGCAATGGGACCAGAGGGACTTGTGCCCCTCACCAGTGCAGGGCAGCAGCCCCTGTGTCCTCGGGTTGGTCTTTCTGCATAAAAACCAAGAGCAAAGGGTTAGAGGAGGCTACAGGACAAGAGAGAGTGATGAATATTTAAAGCTTAAACTGATGCTGCTTCTGTCAGGGCTCAGGTTCTCACGTTTCAGCTGATCCAGCAAACTGTTGGCTGATGCAGCACTGCCAGAAAATAGAGACCAGGTTGAGGATTGTCCTCTGAGCCGTGTTTTTGGCAGGCATTGTCCCAGCTTGGCCCATACCCTTCTCCAAGGGCATCCCAAGATTTTTTCACCCACAAAATTACACTTTATATTCACCTTGCATTTTCTTTTCGTGCAGAATTAGGACAGGCAAGGACAGACCTGCAGCGCTGTGTCATTTAAAAGAAAAACCATTTTCTGGGTCTGGGTGTAGCTTAACTCTGTCTTCCTGTGCCATGACACTCCTCAGGGTGCCCGCAGGCATTCCCATGGTTATTCCTTGGTGCAGGCAGAGAGGAGAGCCCACTCATGGGGCAGGATCCAGGCTGTCCCTGGGGAGGCTCCTCCCTGTGCAGCACAGGGAAAACCAAGCAAAGATGGAGAGAATCCAGGGAATCATAGTGGGGCCCAAACCCTTCTGGCTCTGAGCAGCACGAGGAGGCTTTTCCACGATAAATGAAGGCAGCTGCCAGCTGTGTGTCCTCACTGCTCTCCTGGAGCTGGGGCAGCTCTGACCGGGCTCTCCTGTGCCCGCAGGAACTGCTCCCATGACAAGGTGGTGTCGATGCTGCAGGGCAGCGGGGCCATGCCCACCTTGGTGGTGGAAGAGGGCATCGTCAACTTCTCCAATGGTAAGAGTGCAGGGAAGAGGGTCTGGAGAGCAGAAACTCCATGCCAGCTCCCGAATTCCCAGAATAGGAGGGAATTGCCGAGCACCTCCATAGGCTGAGCAGGTTTAAGGCGCTGCCTGGGGGGGATGGTCCCCTCTCCGGGGCACGTGGCCCCTTGCTTAGTGGGATCAGGCTGGATCTCAGGCTTGGCTGCTCTCCAGGAGGGCTCATCCTGCTGTGTGATTGTCCTTCGTGTCCCTTGCCAACGTCCTTTCTGTGCNACTCCCAGACCCCAATTTCAGCCACTCTGAGTTAATCTGTATGTGCTAAACATCTGAGGTTCTGCTTTTGAAAGCAGCAGAACCCCATCCAGCCCATGAATCACTCCCACAATGAGATCCTAAGCTTAAAGCCACGTGGGAATCCCATTTGCACCCAGGAGTTCATTCTTCTGTGTGTTGTTTGTGCACCAAAGCAATGGGACCAGAGGGACTTGTGCCCCTCACCAGTGCAGGGCAGCAGCCCCTGTGTCCTCGGGTTGGTCTTTCTGCATAAAAACCAAGAGCAAAGGGTTAGAGGAGGCTACAGGACAAGAGAGAGTGATGAATATTTAAAGCTTAAACTGATGCTGCTTCTGTCAGGGCTCAGGTTCTCACGTTTCAGCTGATCCAGCAAACTGTTGGCTGATGCAGCACTGCCAGAAAATAGAGACCAGGTTGAGGATTGTCCTCTGAGCCGTGTTTTTGGCAGGCATTGTCCCAGCTTGGCCCATACCCTTCTCCAAGGGCATCCCAAGATTTTTTCACCCACAAAATTACACTTTATATTCACCTTGCATTTTCTTTTCGTGCAGAATTAGGACAGGCAAGGACAGACCTGCAGCGCTGTGTCATTTAAAAGAAAAACCATTTTCTGGGTCTGGGTGTAGCTTAACTCTGTCTTCCTGTGCCATGACACTCCTCAGGGTGCCCGCAGGCATTCCCATGGTTATTCCTTGGTGCAGGCAGAGAGGAGAGCCCACTCATGGGGCAGGATCCAGGCTGTCCCTGGGGAGGCTCCTCCCTGTGCAGCACAGGGAAAACCAAGCAAAGATGGAGAGAATCCAGGGAATCATAGTGGGGCCCAAACCCTTCTGGCTCTGAGCAGCACGAGGAGGCTTTTCCACGATAAATGAAGGCAGCTGCCAGCTGTGTGTCCTCACTGCTCTCCTGGAGCTGGGGCAGCTCTGACCGGGCTCTCCTGTGCCCGCAGGAACTGCTCCCATGACAAGGTGGTGTCGATGCTGCAGGGCAGCGGGGCCATGCCCACCTTGGTGGTGGAAGAGGGCATCGTCAACTTCTCCAATGGTAAGAGTGCAGGGAAGAGGGTCTGGAGAGCAGAAACTCCATGCCAGCTCCCGAATTCCCAGAATAGGAGGGAATTGCCGAGCACCTCCATAGGCTGAGCAGGTTTAAGGCGCTGCCTGGGGGGGATGGTCCCCTCTCCGGGGCACGTGGCCCCTTGCTTAGTGGGATCAGGCTGGATCTCAGGCTTGGCTGCTCTCCAGGAGGGCTCATCCTGCTGTGTGATTGTCCTTCGTGTCCCTTGCCAACGTCCTTTCTGTGCAGTGTGTGCCACGTCCTTGTCCGCAGTAACCCAACCCCGCGCATCCATGGTGGCTGCGCAAACCCCGCGGCTCTGGGGGGCTGAGCTGAGCGGGATTGTTATCCTGCTGCGGGAATCAATAATTGATGGTGCTGCCGGGGAGGAGAGCTGAGGGAGCTGAGGGTGTCTGGGGCAGTGGGGGGTACCAGCACCCCTTCAGTGGAGGGCAGGACCCCCCTGGGCACAGCGCGGTCCCTGCCGCACTTCCCGAGCTCTGTGGAGGCCGAAGGGTCCCTGTGTTGTTGGGGTGCTGCTCCATAATGCACAGACCTGGGAATTAGGGGCTGGCTCTTCCCTCTGGAGCAGCACTGGACTCCCCTCAGTCCCACGTTAGAAGCTCTGGGAAGCCAACTCGTGTGCAGGTGCACTAAAACCAACCCCAGCAGCCCACTGCTCCACAGAGCCACAGCAGCCTGGAATAGTTTGGATTGCAAGGGGCCTTAAAGATGATCTCATTTCACCCCTCTGCCTTGGGCAGGGACACCTTCCACTAGACCAGGTTGTTCCAAACCCCATCCAGCCTGACCTAGTTCGAAGTACACAGCCAGTGGCACTCAAACTGCTCCACTGCCCTCAAAAGAAACCGAGGAAAGATGGAATATTTTTTTTGCAGACTCTGACTCTGCTGAGTCCCCGAGCAGCCCCTCGGCCCTCACCTCCCTGCAGTGGGTTGCAGAGATTCTCCCCTCTAGCATCAAGATCCAAGGAAGGACGTTCACGCAGCAGCTGGAGCACCTGCTGACCCCACCCGAGCGTTTCACCATCTGCAAGGCGCTGGAGGGCTTCTTCCAACATCGGTAACTCGGAGCCGGCTCCGCTCCTCCCGCTGGGGCCTGGCCTGCAGCAGTGCCCGTGCCAGGGCCGGTGTCAGGCAGAGGCAGACCTGGGCTGGGAGGCTGTCACATGGAGCTCTGCTGTCCCTGTGCTCTCCAGGTTCCCCAGCCAGGTGTTCCCTGTGCACAAGCTCATCTCAGTCCAAGTGTCCTGCCTGGGGACAGGGCAGATCCTTTAGTTTTTGGTTCCTTTAGGTTAATTTGGTCACCTCTTATCCCTTGGTCGCCCAGTGCAGGCTCTCTTGCTCCCTGGCTGTCCCTGGCAGACGCAGATCCTGTTCCACCTCTTTCAGGAAATCTCTCCACGTCCCATCCTTGTCTCCTCACACTTCCCAGAATCTTGGCTGCAGCATTCCTTGGTGGCTGCACAGGAATGGCTGTGGCTGGCAGAGCCCCCATCCTGCCATGGAGCACATCCCCCCTGTCCTGTGCAGGGATCCAAACAGATCCCCTGGCACACTCCAGATTTCATTGGTGACCTCATTTCCCGCCCTTGCTTGGTCTTCCAGCAGTGTTTTATCAGAGGCTGTCACAGAATCATGGAATGATTTGGGTTAGTAGGGACCTTAAAGAACATCTTCTTTGGCTCCCTGCCGTGGGCAGGGACACCTTCCACTATCCAAGCCCCATCCAGCCTGGCCTTGGACACTCCCAGAGATGGGGCAGCCACAGCTTCTCTGAGCACCCTGTGCCAGGGCAGAATTTCATCCTATTGCAGGCTGTTCTATCCTCATGGGATGGGGTGCTCAGCCCTGCTATTCCCAAGAGCCCTTTTCCCACCTCTACACACCAAAATCAGATGGAGCCTTTGGCCCCAGGAGTTGCCAGCCCAGCCACCCTCCCTGGTGCATTTCTCCCTCAGCCTGTTTACCTGCAGCTGGCTGAAATTCAGGTCTTTCCAGGGCTTCTCTCTGCTTCCTGGTCCTCTCCCACCCTTCTTACTCATAGAATCATGGAATCCTTTTAGGTTGGAAAAGCCCTCTGAGACCGTTGAGTCCAACCATTCCCCCAGCACTGCTGAGGCCACCACTGACCATGTCCCCAAGTGCCACATCCACGTGGCTGTTAACCCCTGCACCTCTGCAGTGAAGCAATCAGTTCATGCCAAGCCAAGGCTGGGAGGCGGCGAGGAGGGGCTGTGCCGTAGGGATGCGCTCACTGCCCAGCCCTCTCCTCCTGTTTTGCAGGAACATTGACACTCTCATTGTGGATGTGTACCCGGTGCTGGACACACCGGCCAAGCAAGTCCTCTGGCAGTTTATCTACCAGCTGCTGACCTACGAGGAGCAGGAGCACTGCCAGCAAAAGATTGACAGGTTTCTGGGGTACAAGGCCTTGGCAGGTGAGAGGAAAGTCCCCGCGCTCCAGGATGGACACATCGTGTCCTGACTGGTGCTGGGAGCTCAGTCCATCGTGCTGGTGTAGTTTTGGAATGAAACTCTGCATTGAGAGGAGAGATGGTACCTGACAGGGTGACTCTGGGAGCAAAGGCTTTTGGAAGCTGCTCAGGTCATTAGAGGTGAGGAAGCCCAGGAAGGGAACAGCTGGTTTAAGGGCAGCATTCAGATCAGAGAGGTAAAATAAGGGTGACATAGCGTCCCTTGGGTTGTCACAAAAACATCCATGGCTGGAAGAGGTGGGGAGTGTGGTGCTGCTCTCCTAAAAAGACACAAAGGCAGTTGGTGATCCTCCTTCTCCCTGGTCCCCCTGTCCCCTCACCATCACCCTCACCTGGTTCTGTGGCAGCACAAAGCCAGCAGTGGATTGGGGAGAGCAAATTTGGAGCGAAATATCCTAATCTCTGTGTTTGGGCTCTTAATTGCTTCCAAATTTTCCTATTCTCAGCTATTTACATTGATGTGTTAATTTGAGACTCAGCAAAGGTAAAAGAAGTGTTGCTTGAAGAGAGGCTTTTGGAGGAACACAGTGATTTTAGCGGAAAACAGAAACAGCTGCAAGTCCTGGTGCAAATCCTTCCTGTTGTGCATGGAATCCTGTGCTCCATGCACACTGGATCTGCTCACTGGATTTGCACTCAGCCACCTCTGCTTTGTGTGTGCAGAATCATGGCTCAGCCATGGGCTGTGGATTCCCAAGAATTTATGCCCTATAATTAGTGTATAACCTAAGAAGTTTGCAGCTGCATTCCAGGAATGCAGAGCAGGTGTCCCCAGCCAGGGGAGGAGGGAAGCACGGGAGCAAATCTCCCTGCCCCAGGCTGTTGTTCCCAGCTCCGAGCTGGTCCCTGGCTCCTCTCAGTGTCTCAGGTGAACGGGGCAGTCCCTGAGCATGAGCAGTTTTGGTTGTTCTGGTCCATTCTGTGTGTCTGTGCCTGGAAGCACCCTGGCCAGAGATCTCTGGATTTGGGCTGGTCCTTCCCCTGGGCTTCCAAACTCTGGTGATCTCCCATGTCCCAGTGCTGGTCTGTCAGGGACCTCAGAAATGGATGCTCCAGTGCCTCCATCCTGCTGTGAGCCTGAGCCTCTCCGAGCTGCCACACTGAGCTGCACATGGACAATGCATGGACCATGTGGTCCTTCCAGGCAGTATTCCAGGGCTGGCCCCACTTCCTTCTTTTCCCTGGAGGGCAGGAAGGGTTTACTGGGACCAGCCCAGCTCAGGGCTGGAGTTTCATGTGGGCCATGAGCTGGTGGATGCTAATCCTGCTGGAAAAATGGATTGGATGTCCCATCTCTGTGCATCCATCCCTGCCCTGTGCTGGCAGGAGCACCTGGAACCTGCTCAGCTCCCTGGGGATGGAGCGAGCCACTACCTGGGAATGGCAGCTACTGTGAGTCCGATGGGCCTGGGGGGCCCTGGGGGTACCTGTGCTGGGGTGAGGATGGATGGGGAGCTGTGGGGTCCAGCTGTGCCTCACGGAGCTGTTTCCTGCTGCAGCCGAGGCAGAGGCCGAGGATCGGTACCGCAGCTCTGTCCGAGGGGCGTCTTTGTGCCGGGGCAGCCTCCGGACCCCCCACCCCGAGGAGGGGGCAGCAGGTGGGTGATTGGGGTCTGGGGAGGAGGGGGCTGGATCTGGGGGTTGTGCCTGCAGTGTCCTGCTCTGCCCCAAGCCAAATTCCTGACTTATTCCTAAGCATGAATGATGGGGAAAGATGGAGGCAAGGGTGGAGGTCAGAGTAGAGCCAGCATTGAGGCATCGGCTGGAAATCCATGTTTTCAGAAACAGAATCACAGAATCACAGAATCATTCAGGTTGGAAAAGCCCTCCAAGATCATTGAATCCAACCTGTGACTGATCGTCACCTTGTCACCCAGCCCAGAGCACTGAGTGCCACATCCAGTCGTTCCTTGGACACCTCCAGGGACAGTGATTCCACAGTGAAAGAACCAATTCAGTAAGAGGCCACTTGATCTAAGGCTGAGTGCTGTTTCCAATCCCTTCCATTACTCAGATGTGAACTGGTCCTGCTGGTCTGGGCCCTCCCCTCTGGGGGGAAAAATTCATGGCTTCCCTCTGAACATTCTCAGACTCCATCAAATTCACAGGGAAAGCTGCATTTGTGAAATCCATATGAGGAAGGAGACCACGGTTCAGGGCCACTTTGAGACTCTGGATGAACCCCATTTGTGGCACAAGCCCTCCCTCCCTTCAGGGGACATGGCACCCTGCCTGTTCCCATCGCTCCTGGCTGACGGTGAAGGGCCCTTGACCTGCGCTCCTGACTACGACCTCTCCCCGTGACCTCGCTAAGGACCTCCCGGGCATGTGGTGCTCCTCAGCTGTCAGGGGGGTCTGAGACATTTCCCGGGGGAAGATCCTCTAACCTGGCTCCGAGGAGCTTTTCTGGTGGGGATTAGAGCACGGAGAGCAGCTGACAGCTGTGTGTGCTGGAGGGGAGCCGTGCCTGGGCAGATGTTGGCCAGCTGTGGGGAGCAGCCCTGTCCTCATCTGCCCCAAGGGAAGAGCGGAGCAGCCTGGAACTGTCGGGCTGACCTTAAACCCACCCTGCACTGCTCCCTTGGACCCCCAGAGCAAGGAGCTGGGGCAGGGAGGTCACTCCGAGTCCCAGGAAGAGACAGGGGGCCCTTGGTGGGTGAGGGCTGTCGGGAGCTGGGGGTGCAGGCAGAGGGGTGACTGGTTTGTCTCTTCCTCCCGCAGGCAGTGACACCGTGGAGGTCCCCGTTCGCCTGATCCCTGGAGAGAGACAGGCTGGTGATGGCACGTCCCTCCCGGAGACACCCAACCCCAAAATGGTGTGACGGGGTGGGGACACCTCTGGCAGGGCTTTGCCCACGTGTGTGGGGTGTTGTGTCCACAGGAAGGGTCGGCACTTTGGTTCCTTTCCTGTGAACACAGGGCAGCAGAAAAAAGGGAATGGGGAAGCATGTGCCTGTGGGTGAACACCTGCAGGTGGCTGAGTGTCCCTGCCTTGGAGCCCCTCTCTGAGGTCACCTCCCCAGGCAATTAGTCACCTTTAATGAGGCTGATGTCTGCCAGTGTCTTCCTGCAGCCTCATCAGTGAGCGGCTCTTGGGGGGGCTCAGAGTAGCCTGGGCTGGGTGAAGCCCCCCTTTAAAGAGTGAGAGACAGGGACTGCTGGGTCAGAGAATCTCAGAATGGTTTGGGTTGGAAGGACCTTAAAGCTCACCCAGTCCTACCCCTGTCATGGGCAGGGACACCTTCCACTATCCCAGGTTTCTCCAAGCCCCGTCCGGCCTGGCCTTGGGCACTTCCAGGGATCCGGGGGCAGTCACAGCTTCTCTGATCAGCCTGGTCTGTGGGGACTGTCCTGTTCCCCGGACATGGCAGGTCTCTGGGGTCCACAAGCCCTGTCTCGATCCTTGCATGGCCGCAGCTCCCTGTCCTTTCCCAGATGTCGGCTGTCTACGCAGAGCTGGAGAACCGCCTGATCGGCAGCTTTGCTGGCAAGATGGGGAATGCTGCCCTGCACAGGACATCGCCCCCAGCCCCGGAGCTGCCACACGCTGCAGGTACCTCTGGGGGGACCTCAAGTGGCGGTGGGTGGTGCTGGCCAGGCAGGCGGAGGAGAGGACAACGTCCCCTTGGTGCCATTTTATAAGGAAGCAGTGACGGTGCCACGTGTGGGCGCAGTGCTGGCTCTGCAGAGCTTCAGCTGCAGGAGGGCAGTGGAGTGTGTGGGATGGTGAATCCCATGGGATCACAGCGTGCTGCTCTGCAGTTCAGGCACTGCCTGGGGAGCTCTCCTCTCCCTTTCTTCTCCACTCCTCTCCTCGGCTCATTGCCTCCCGTGGCTGGGGGCTGCAGGACCCCCATGCAGGACCCCCATGCAG
>VWZW01004381.1:929558-998741 GCA_013397115.1 Edolisoma coerulescens
TGTCCCGCAGGTGGCCGCAAGCCGGGGCCGGGGCTGGCGTGGCCGAGCGAGCCGCTGGCGTCCCAGCAGTGCTACTACCGCCTGCACAGCAGCGTGGCCTCCCCGTGCAGCACCGAGTCCAACCCCTACGTCAGCCTGGACAGCAGCCCGGCCCCGTCGCCCAAGCACCGCGAGTACTCGCCCCTGGCGCGACGGAAGAAGCTCTTCACCTTCTCCAGGCCCCCGCGCAGCCGCGACACCGATCGGTTCCTGGACGCCCTCAGCGAGCAGCTGGGACACCGGGTCACCATCGTGGATGATTTCCTCACCCCTGAGAATGACTACGAGGAGGTGAGCGTGGCNGTTAGCGTGGCATGGGGCACACAGAGCACCATCTTTGGCATCTTTGGTGCCCTGAGCGTGGAGCTGCTCTTGTGCGGCCTCAGGGGACACATCCTGGGGCTCTGCAGGTGGCAGGGAGGGGCAGGACGCACCGGGGTGGTGTGGATGGAGGGTGGTGGGTGGAGGACGAGGTGCCACCTTCAGCCTCTGCTCTGTCCCCACCCAGATGAGTTTCCAGGATGACCAGGGCAGCTACGTCACCAACGATGTCAGCAGCAGCGAGTACATCAGCAGCAGTGACGAGGGCAGCTCCCTGACCTACTCCACGCTCTCGGACCACATCCCCCCTCCTCCTCTCAGCCNTCTGGGGGCAGGTATGGCCTGAGAGCGGGGAGTGGGGTGAGGGATGGGGGTCCCAACCGCGCCCTGGGGAAAAGTGACGTGTGCTGAGGCTCTGCAGGGCTTTGTTTCATCCTTCCAGTTGTTTGGACCAAACTGCCGGGGTGGGGAGAGGCCCTGGAAAGCCTCTGAGTTGCTGGTTTCGGCTACAGCATCCTGGGGAGCACTTCCCTGACCTGAGGGTTTGACACAGCCAGGAGCTGCCTCTATTTGTGTTGTGCAGCAGTGGGGGGTTTTATCAGTGGGAAAGGATGAGGATGGTTGGAGCAGAGTGATGGGAGAGCCCCGAGCAGAGCAGGACACTGGAGGGGACAGCAGAGGTGAGGGGTGAGACAAGACGTGACAATTTTTGCCATCGTGGACATGAAGTGGTGCAGAACTCTGGAGGTGGATTCAGTCCCTTTCTGGGGTTTAACTCCCAGCCTCTGTGTCTCTCTCGATGTTCAGGACATGCCTGTGCCCTGAGCAGCCAGAGGGGAGCTGTGGGATCATCTTCCAGTCCCACAGGCACTTGAAATCCTGCAGGTCCCTCTCCCCAGCACTCTGGGAAGGAAGATACTTCTTCACAGTGATTTTTCTGTGTGCAGAAAAATTCCTGAAGCTCCTGGAATTCCCATTTTATCCTTCAGTAAAGGAGTCATGTCCAAGGAGCAAGTGAAGACAGAGATTCTCTGTAGGATTTCAGCTGTGTCAGGAGCTGAGTGAATCTGCAGGGCAGTGGCCGAGCCTCCAGTCACAGGACGGTGCCACCAGCCTGTCCTGGTTTCCTCTGGGGACACGGAGCTTAGTGTGGGGGACAGGGAGTGTGCCAGCACAGGTGGGCACTGTCGGGCTGTCCCTGTGCCAGCACAGCTCCTCACTCCTCCTCCCCCACAGCTCGGGGAAGACTCGGATTACGACAAGCTGAGTGATATGGTCAAATACCTCGACCTGGAGCTGCACTTCGGGACTCAGAAGCCCACAAGTAAGTACTGAGCCCCAAAATAGGTCCTGGTACCAGCAGAGACTGGTACCAGCTGGGAGGAACTGGGAGGAACTGTGGCTTGGTGGGCAGCAAGGCAATGCCTATCTGTGACATCACCCGTGGCATGAATTTGCTCATCCTCAGGATTTTGTGGCTGGTGGCACAGCGGATCATTAAGGTGGAGATGGTTTCATTATCTCCCTTAAATTATCTCTGCTGCCATGATCTGCTTTCTCTCCACATTTCATTGGGCACTGAAACCCGGCTGGAGGCTTTCACCAACTGCAGTTCCAGTGCTTGAGAACTCTGGAAATGCTGAAAAAGCCATGAAAACATTCCTGTGTCCAAAGAAATCATCACAAGCAGTGCTTTTTATATAAATAATCAGTGGATGTCCCTCAAGAGCTGTGATGGGGTCTGGGGCTCTGGGCCTGTGCAGCCCCCATCGCTCTTGAACTGGGGTCTCCCACAGACCCACTGGGATCTCCACCCACCAGAGTTTTTGGGTGCCACAAACCCAGAGCGGGGTCCAGGCTGGGGGTGTGGAGTGGTGGTGATCCTGGTGGGAGGCATTCCAGTAAAAAGTGGGGTGTCTGAGCTCTCCTGCAAGGGCCACGATGCCCAGCTGGCAGTGGAAGTGGGATGAAATGGGACTCATCTCAGGGCACACCGTTTTTAGGATGTTTCTGAGCAGTCTGGGGTTTTCTGTGTGTTTCACCTCTCGTTTTGCCTTTTTCAGCTCCAACTGGGTCCTCCATTGGGGAGATCTTTGAATCGCAGAATTCAAGGATTCCTGGAGCCATTGCTGTGTGCAAAGCATCCGTTCTCTCTTTCATTCGTGGTTTCACTGTTTGCAGGACAGTTTTCTTCCCGCTGGAGCCGCCTGAACCTGTCCTTACCCATGATTAAATCTTTCAGTTTCTCTTCCAGAGCCAACTCTCATGCCTGAAAACTTTAAAAAGAAAGACGTGGTTGAAATTTTGTCCCACAAAAAGGCCTACAACACATGTGAGTAAAGTTCACGGTGAAGGTACCCCCAAACGGGGCCCACAGGTGGGATGTAGAGAACTGGAAAGGTAAAGGGAAGGAACACGAGCTCAATCCCATGGTCACGATCCCATGAGCTCAGCTCAACTGGGATGGGCTTTTCCTGCAGCCTGGAGCTCCCTCAGACTGGGTTCAACCCCAGGCAGGGGGAAAGAGGGAACTTTCTGGGAAAGGATGGAAATGGGATGTGCCTCATTGTCCTGGGGAGAGGCAGAGCCCGCAGGGCCCTGCAGGCTGAAGTGGGGCAGTGGAGGGGCAGTGCTGCTTCTCCAGGATGTGCTTCTGGTAGGAAGGAGGGTGGGAGGGCTTGGTGGGACCCTGCCAGGATGCCTCCCTGGCTGTGGGGGATGTGGGAGCGGGGCTGGTTCCCAGGGCAGCCCAGCCTGGTGTGTGGGTGAGGTGCACGCAGTGCTCTGGGGGGCTGCAGGACCAGAGCCACTCAGGGGGTCCCCGTGCAGCCTCTGCAGGGTCCCAGAGAGTGGAAAGCCCTTCCTCTGCAGGGCCGTGCCTGCGTGGGCACCTGCAGGAGCCTCACTCCGTGGGGAGGTTGATGTCCCAGTCCTGTCCCAGTCCTGCTGAGCAGTGTGTCCCCGGCACTGCCACACCCCCTCCTTCCCCCCTGGGTGACAGTGACGTGCCTCCCTCCCCCCAGCCATCCTGATCGCCCACCTGAAGCTGTCGCACATCGAGCTGCGCCAGATCCTGATGACGATGGAGACGGATCGCCTGGAGCCGTCCCACATCAAGCAGCTCCTGCTCTACGCCCCGGACGGGGAGGAGGTGCAGCGCTTCCAGAGCTACAAGGAGAGCCCCGGCAAGCTGAGCGAGCCCGACCAGTTCGTGCTGCAGGTACCGGGGCAGGGCTGTGCTCTGGGTGAGGGGCTGTGTGTGCCACATCCCCTTGTCCCCTGCCAGCAGGACACCCACACCTAATGGGGTGGGACGAGCTGGTGGCACTGGGACTGTGGGGCTGATGCTCGGTTGATGCCTGAGGTTGATGTCTGGCAGCTCCCAAGGGCTGCTTTAGAACTGCAGAGCCACCACCATGTTTGCTCCTTGGTGACAGTGACTTTGCCCAACTCTGATTTACTTTCTATTGACAAAGTCACCTGTGGATGTTGGTGTGGAAGTCCCCATCCTGTGGCAGCCAACCAGCCCAGCCACTCCATGTGCCACCTGTACATCCTGCTTCCATATCCAGGGCAACATGCCCAGAAAAGCCCCGTGTAGGAGGGATTGTGGCTGATGGGGATGGTGATCCTGCCCTCCTTGTGCCCCAGATGCTGTCGGTACCCGAGTACAAGATCCGCCTGCGCAGTCTGCACTTCAAGACCACCCTGCAGGAGAAGACCGAGGAGATCAAAGCCAGCTATGAGTGCATTTGCAAGGCCTCCCTAGAGCTGAAAAGCAGCAAGAAGCTGGCAAAGATCCTGGAGGTCAGAGCGGTCCCTCCTTCTTGTGACAGTCACCAATGGCCCTCAGCGTTCCACAGGAGCACCCATGGGCAGCTCCAGCCCCATGGGTGTGTCCCACATTTGGGCAGCATTCCAGGCTGGTCCCTGTGCACCCCATACTGCCTGTCCCCCTGAGGAGAGGTTTTTGGGGTCCTGGCATGGGCTGTGCCTGGCAGAGAGAGAACAAATTCCACTGCAATTCCTCCATGGCCCTCCTGAGATGAACGGTCCCAAATTGCTGTTAATTCATTTGGTTTTGCTTTAAAAAAAAAGCAGGTGGGATAAATGAGGTCACTGTGTGCTCAAAGGCATTTCCAAATGAGTGATGAAACTCCTTAGTAGCTCCTGGCCAGTGACCCCCCAGCATTAATTCCTGAAATCCTTGGGTGCAACGTTTATCTGCACATAAATGGGCGGTGAACAGAAATTCAGAGTCCCAGGAGCTGGGAGATGGGAGGATACAGGTGCAGGAGGTCACCAGCCCCTCATTCCCTGGTTTCCTCTTTGCAGTTCGTGCTGGCCATGGGAAACTACCTGAACAACGGGCAGCCCAAGACCAGCAAAACAACGGGCTTTAAAATCAACTTCCTCACTGAGGTAAGGAGAGCCAGGCTTGTTCTGTGCAGAGGACACCGAGATTGGGAACTCCTTGTGTCCAGCAAAGCTGTCTTCCCAAGAGATCCCGGGGTGCCAGAGTGTGGAGGGGCTGGATTGATCCATGGGGGGGGAATTCAGAGAGACTCTGCTGTGGGTCTGGTGCTTCAGTGTGCTGGGGAGTCCTGCCCACCTCAGGCTGGCCAGGGCCCAGGTGTGGGTGGGAGAATCTCCTCACCCCACAGGGGCTGCAGTGGGACTCCTGAGGGGTGGGGACAGGGGGACAGCCCTGCCCTGCAGGAGGGGCGTCTCCACACTGCTAATCTGGGCACACGTGGTGTGTAAACATTAAATGTCCAGTTTAACCATTAACCACGGGAGCGTGGGGCTGAGCCGGGAGTGACCGACCCCGAGTGTGTGTGACCCTCCCTCTGCGGGGGGTCCTCACTTGTTCTGCTTTGCTGCAGCTGAACACGACCAAGACTGTCGATGGGAAATCCACCTTCCTGCACATTCTTGCCAAATCCCTCAGCCAACACTTCCCAGAGCTCCTGGGCTTTGCCAAGGATCTTCCGACAGTGCCGCTCGCTGCCAAAGGTAAAGGATCAGAAGCAGCTGCAAGCCCCGTGTGTCCTTGCTCTGCCTCTGGGTTTGGTTTGAGTCTGGGGTCAGCCAGGAGCTGCACAGCCTTGGCAGGAGCAGGATGGGAGCCAGAACAAGTGAGGAATGGTCCTGAGCGTTAGGAAGGGATGAGCTCAGTGACAAGGAGGTGCCACCCATGCCAGGCTGCTACACTTGGCAGTGCCTAGACAAGGCTCTGTCCCCTCCCCTGGTATTCCCTTCTGACTTGAAACCATGATTTCCAAGTTCAGAGGCATCTTGGAAGTGCAAAGGAGGCACAGGAATGGAAGTGCCAGGTCTGCCCCAGCCTCCATCCAGCTGTGCAGGTGCCAGCATTGTGCTGCCACCGTCACCTGTGCTGCAGAGGGTGCAGCACCTCGGGGAGGGGTCACAGTTCAGTCACGGCTGTGTCACATTGAATAAGGCCCCTAAAGCTCCATTTTCTGCAATAAAAACCAGTCACACACATGCTGGAGTTGTTCTCCATCCACTGGTGCTGGCAGTGTCACAAGAGGCTGGTCAGGTGTGACACGGGACCAGGACAGTGCCCGTCCCTGTGCTGGCACTGCTGGGGCCCCTCNAGTGCCCATCCCTGGAGGGATTTAAAAGCTGTGTGGATGTGGCACTTGGGGACAGTGCTTGAGTCAGTGGTGGCTTTGGCAGTGCTGGGGAAACAGTTGGACTGGATGACCTTAGAGGGCTTTTCCAACCTAAATGATTCCATGATTCTGTGATTTTAAATGATGCATTGAATCTCTACAAAGCACGAGCTGCATTCCCCTTGCACACCATCCCCTGCTGTTTGTGAGCAATTCCCTTGGGAATTAGTGCTACAGTGGATAAATAAAGGAGCAAATTCAGGCCTGGAGCTGTAAATTTCCACTTGAGGAAGGTCTGTACCTGGAGCTTTCCCAGCTGGACTTTGTATCTGGCCTAAGTCTTAAATAACCCTGCTGTCACTGGAGGCTCCCAGCTGCCCAAACTCCTGCCACTGTGTCCCCCCTTGTCCTGATGTCCTGTGTCCCTCCTGTCCCCTCCTAGGTACCTCTGTGTCCATCACCATGAGTCCTGTGTGCTCCTTCTCCTCACATGTTCCCGGCTCCTTTTGACACTCTTGGCATCTCTAGGTGTGAGCACCAAGAGCTCCTGGTAACCTCCTGGTGCCAGCAGGACAGTCTGGTTGTCCACCCTGCCTGGACAGCAGGACATTGGTGCAGAGTTGTGCAGACACACAGACTGACCCCCTGACCCATGGCCACGCTCCTGGCCCTCGCTGGGCCGTGGGAACAAACCCAGCCCTGCTGACCCCGCTCTCCTCCTGCAGTGAACCAGAGGACACTGACAGCCGACCTGAAGGACCTGCACACCACGGTGAGTGACATCCAGAAGGCCTGTCACACCATGCCAGCCACCGCCGAGGACAGGTTTGCGATTGTCATGACCGTATCCTTCCGTGAAAGGGGAAACGCCCCCGGCACCGACTGCCCTCGAGTAAAACCATGTCAGTGCCATCGTGGCTCCCTGCAAAGCCAGGGCTGTGCCTGGCACGCTCTCAGCACTGCTCAGCCAGGATGGGAGGCAGATTTGGTGGTGCCCCCCGGCTCAGCTGCCTCTGTGTGGCACAGCCCCAGTGCCACGCGCCAGGGAATGTGTTGGGACATCTGTCCTTGAGACCTGTGCTCTCAGGGACAGCTGAGCCTGCCAGCACCTCCACACGTGCCAGCACCTCCACACGTGCCTGTGCAGCAGCTCCCTGCTGCCAGCTGGGCTGGAACCCAGCCATTTGATAAGAGATTGATAAGGGATTCTGATCCCTATCAGACCCATGGAGCAGCTCTTTGTCCTTAAGCCAATTCCCGCAGTCCTTCCTGGAGAGTGCCCAGCCTGCCATGCGCTCCCTGGACGACCTGCAGCACAAGGCCATGGAGGAGTTCAGCAAGGTGTTGTCCTTCTTTGGGGAAGACTCAAAAATGACAACTTCTGAAGCCTTCTTTGGTATTTTTGCAGAATTCATGAGCAAGTTTGAGGTGAGTTGAACCCTTCAAAGCCAGCCAGGGATCTCCTGTGAGGTGTCAGTGAGGTGTTTTATTCGTGTGTGAGTGGTGGGAGCGGGATGGGGTTTTGTGAGCAGCTGTACCTGAGTAAGAGGCAATTTTTCTAATGCTGATAAGGTGCAATTTTTCTAACATACAAATCAGCTGGGGCCAGGGCGGGACACTGAGGGAGGCCTCAGGCTCAAGCCCTAGGGGAGAGTGATGCAGTTGGTCATAGAATCCTGGAATGGTTTGGGTTGCAAGGGACCTTAAAGATGTTCCCATGTTCCACCTCCTGCCATGGCAGGGTCACCTTCTACTCTCCCAGGGTGCTCCAAGCCCCGTCCAGCCTGGCCTTGGACGCTTCCAGGGATGGGGCAGCCACAGCTTCTGTGGGCACGCTGTGGCCAGTACCCTGAACTTTCTCCTGCCGCAGCAGCCCCACACTCAGCGCTGCCCTTTCTGTCCCACAGCGGGCTCTCAGTGACGTGCAGGTGGGCGAGAGCCAGCGCAGCCCCAGGATGACCTCTCCCCTCGCCTGGTGACGGCCTGCGGCCACCTGAGGTGCAACAATTCATTGCCAACGAAGTGCAATTTGCTCCTGGCCAGTCTGGTTGTAAATACGCTGCTGCCACCTGCTACCACCCAGCAGAGTCACGGACAGAGGGGTCGGGGCAGGTGGACAGTGAGAAGGCACCGCAGGTGACAGAGGATGACGTGAGGGTGACACGAAGATAAACCCTGCACTGGTCCCGATAGAGCTCCCTTAGCATGCTCCACTTCAGCAGATCACTGAGCCAAGGGTTTCGCACCCATCTGGTAAAACCCCACTGTCCCACGTTTCCCAAACACCTGTAACAGGCACCGGCAGCTACTGCAGACCTTCCCCACACCCCCACGGCCACTGCCTGAGCGTGGGGGGCTCTGCTCAGCCAGTCTTGGGGCCGGGGTGAGAGCCCAGCCACAGAGTCCCTGGGAAGCCAGAGCAGGTGAGCAGGGAAGGGAGCGTGGGGGGATGAGCAGGAGGGCGGCCACCAGCACCTGCTCCTCTGGGACCCTGAGGAGCTGAGTCCCCTCCAGTCCCTCTCCAAGCCCTTCTGCCCTGGGGCAGAGCATGTGGGGCTGGAGCTGCCCCTGACCAGACTGTAACACTGGAGCAGAGATCACTGAGGTGGCCTGGAAGCTTCAATCCCCTTCCATTCCAGCCAGTGGCAATGGAAAGCAATAGGACCTTGCAGAACCCTTCTGGCACATCCATGTGGTCCCAAGGACGGATCCGGTCTGACCTACCCAGCTCACGGCTCCTTCCTGGCCGTCAGCTTTGCTTAAAGCTGTGCCAGAGGCTGACGGATCTTGAAACCTTCCCAAGAGTGTAACACCATCAGCACGAGGTTATTGGAACTCGCCAGCAGACAGAAGCCCTGAGCATTTTGATGCCTCCTTGGAAAGCACAGAACCCCTGAGAGCCTAAAAATGAGCAGGAGTCCTCTGCAGCCCCAAGTGCTGCTCTGAGGCACGGCAGAGACAGTGGGAAACGCATCCCCTGCCCTGCTCCAGTCTGGAATCCTGAGAGTCCCTGTACTGCAGGACCGTTTTTCATGGTGAATATCCCAGGGAACTCCACAAGTGTGCACGGCCACCTCCCAGCGTGCACGTCCCTCTCTCCCCAAGGCCTGGCTGTCTCTCAGCTGCCTGGATTCCCCCGTGCTGCCCCCGGGATGGAGGGACAGCATTCCATGGCCAGTGCATGCGCCTGCGGGGGCCACGGCGCCCGTGAGCTCCCGCAGCAGACCCGCAGCGCGTGACTTTGTGAGCATTTCCTCCGTGCAAAACGCATCCATTGCCTTCCAAACCCGGCCCCCTCCCACATCCCGCCCGTGGAAGCCCCGCAGCAAACGCAGTGTAGGTCACCCCTCCACCCAATGCCAGAGCAAGGGCTCGTCCTGCAGCCTCCGCTCAAGGACACAATCACCAACCGGTGCATTATTTATGGGAGACCTTACGACCCCCAAATCTCCGGGTTTTGGTATTTTTTTAAACCCTGCTGTAGAAAGTGAAGTATATTTTCACAAGTGTTCTCCGTTTATACAGCTTTAAGTGCCAGGTAGTGGGTAGCCTTGTGTTCCCAGAGGTCCTGGACAGGACCACGCTCCCTCCGCTCCTCTTTCCCTTTTGGATGTTGCACACTGCATTCTGTTGATTTTTTTTCTTTTTTTAAAACACATCCAATATTTAAACCACCAGACGTTCTTTTGAAACTGTCCTGACAGAAGATGCTGTACATAGATTTTGCTACATGTTGTAACTTTCTGAAATAGTTAGAACTCCAATCCCTTTGGTATTTTTATGTGAATATTTTCAAAGAGCCAGAAGTTCTGGTGATATGATTTGATAATGGGACGATGTATATTCACAGTTCAGTCTCTACCCAATGCCTATGTGCTATTCCTAAAATAAAGCTACTGCCTTCTGCCTCATGACTGCACAGAGCTCTGTCTTCTGTCCAGAATTGCTGCTGGTGATGGTGTGAGGAACCCTGCATCTGGCACTTCTGCACTTGTTAATTTTGGCCCCTGACACCTGCAGGGTCTCATCTGGCTGGGCTGGGGCTGGTATGGAATCACTGCCTGGAGGACCTTCCCGTGCCACAGCATCCAGGCTGGAGGGATCAAAATGAGCAGCAAATTCTTAAAATAGTATGGATTTTTAACTCCAGCCTTCAGAAGAAAACATTTAGTGAACGTAAGAGCCAGTGAATTGTTTCCCTCTGAAAAGGAATTCTTGGCTGAGGTTGAGTTTATGTCCCGGGGCAGTTTATCTCCCGTGACGCTTGGAGCAGACAGATAGGGAGCAGCTCCCATCAGGTGTTGTGGTTTAGCTGGTTCACAGCAGCCTGCTCGAGCCCTGGGTGCTCCCCGGAGGCTGGGACAGCTCCGTGCAGAGTTATCCATGATGTCCCTTGCTGGGCACGTGCATCTCCTTCCCTACAGATACTGAAACATCTGCACAGGATCCTGAGGGATGCGCTCCAGGGAGGAGGGAGGGTGGATTAGGTGACCTCCAGTGGTCCCATGCAACCTGACCCATCCTGAGATTCCATTTGAAGTGCTCAGACCCCTCCTGGTGCTTCCCCAGCCACCCTGGCCCATCCACCAGCCCCAGGGACCAGCCCAGCGTGGCTGCCACAGCTCCCACTGCCCGGGCTGAGCCCACAAACCACCAGGGAATGATGTCCCAGAGCCTCTATTCACCACATCCCACACAACACTCACACCATTCCCTGCACTGGTAACTTTTTTGCAGATGTGAGGTAATTCCTGCCCAGAGCCGGTGCTGGCCAGGCGCTCTCCTTTGAGCCTCACACAGATTTCCTGCGTCAGCCCTGACCATGGGATCATCCTCACAGGAAAGCCTGTCCTTGGAAAGGAAATAACAACTCGAGCAGCAGCCGAGGGCAGTGCAGGGAATGCAGCCGTGGCTGGTCCTGCTCCATGGGTGCCACTTCCATCCTCTAACACAGACTGGGAAACGGTGTCCCTGAAAATCCCAGGTTACATTTCAAACCTCAGATGATTTAGGGATTTCACACTTTCCTGCGAGAAACAGAGGAAAAAAGACCTCAGAGAGGAAATGAGCAGCTTGAGTACAGTCAGAGTGGATCACAGCTGGGACACATTTGTACCAGGCACCTCCAAGGCAAAGTGGAACCACCTAGGAGCCCTCCCTCTAAGTACCTCGCTTGTGACTTGAAGGGCCACAGACTGTAATTGTTCTCCAGGTGCCATGAAAGATACCAAGGAGACAAAAAAAGATCTCAGCTTAAAGCTGGAAGGGCTGTAAGTCAGGGGAAAAAAGGTGGCATAGACTGGGAGGCAGCATAAGACACCTGGTGCTGCATTTGCAGCCCTTGAGGATCCTCCTTTAGGAAAATTTGGGGTTTGCAAATCATAGCAGAGCAAATTAAAGCTTCTCCAGTTGCAAGGTTCAAATAGCTACAGTTATGTTCATCAGAGCTGTGACTGGAAAACAATGAGATAAAATACAGAGAGTGTATGGAATCACAGAGTGACGAAAATGTTTGCACTGGAAGGGACCTTAAAGATCATCCCTGCCATGGGCAGGGACACCTTCCACTANTCCAGCAAACCCTGCCCCCTGGCAGGTTAAAACATGCCCTTAGTGGGTCACCTACAGTAAAATTCCAGTTGGTAACTCCACAGCTGGGACATGGATTAGGCTTGTGAGGGGACAGTGCCCATCCTCCATCCGCCCTCCCAGCTCGTGGGTTACCTGCCCAGCAAGGAGCTTCTCAGCAGCGCTGCCGGGGATCTGTGAGCCCCAGTTCCAGGGATTTATGAGCTGCCTCCTGCCACGGTCTTTCACTGTGCTGTGAGGTCCCTCTTCAGCACCACTCTCTGTGTGTTTTGGCCCTAATGGTTTATCAGGGTTTTCAGACAGATGATGCTGAAGACAAACCTCCAGCCTCTTCCCAGAGTGGGACTCGATTGTGGGATTAACCTACAGCCTCAGCAGTGTTTTACAAATCCCAGCCCACGGATGGATCCTGTGCTCTGGAAGGCTCAGGCATAAACACAGAGACAGGACTGGCTGTCAGCTCCTCCCTGTGCCACGGGCTGTCAGCTCCAGAGGACATCAGCCCGGATTTTTTATTGTTCTGTGTCCCTTGTGTAGCCGCACAGATTGCTTAAGAGAATGGCACTCTGTGGAGTTTGACCCGGGAGCCCTGATAGTGAAAATAATGCACTTCTCACCAGAGCCACGGGAGACCAAAAGAGTAACTTCGGTCAATTAGTTTAACTTTGACTATAAATATTCCTTCTCATTCCTTGTGACCCTGTTAACAGCTCCGCTGGCAAACCCCGATTCTCTGGCAATATTTAAGCTGCCTGTCAGTTGGCAGAGCCCTGCTGGTGCCCGGCGCGGGGAGCAGAATAAGACCCAGCTGAGCGCAGTAAGTTCCCTTTCGGCTTCTACCTCGAGTCGGGAGCACCGTCGGGTTCGGGGCTCTGCTGGGCTGCTCTGGGCCCCGGCGAGCCGTGGTGGCTGGAGGAGGTGGATGGACCTGGGAATGCTTTAAAAAATCCCTTGAGGAGGCATTTAGAGCGCTACGGTCCCGCCGGGTTACTCGAGAGCCACGTGGGCTGCGTCCCCCCGGCGCTGCTGATAAAGGGCCGGCTTCAGCAGCTTCATTTCCATGCCACGGATGTTCCTTCCTCACAATCTCTGGCGAGGAAAGCGCCGCCGCCTGTGCCAGGCACCGGGGGAGAGCGGGCTGTGAGCTGAATTCACAAAACGGGCAAAATTTCCACTGGGCCACGGCAGAGACGGGATCTGGGAATCCGCTGCGTTTTCCTGCCCCGGCCCCCGCGCTGGCCCGGGAGGAGCCGGACAGGCACCTGCGGCAGCTCCGGGAATGTCCCCTGCAGTGCCTCCGCCTTCCCCGCCTTTGCCGGCGGGCACAGCAGGTGCTGCAGAGCTGTCCTCCTGCTCCGTACACGTTTCGGGGGGACAGACACAGCCCTGTCCCGCCCGCGGGGCTGAACCCCGGCTGCCGCCCGCGCCTGTGTGCGGCCGGAGCTGCGGCTGAACCGCGCTGTGACCCCAGGTGGACTTGGGCGATCCTTGTGGGTCCCTTCCAGCTCAGGAGATTCCCTGATTCTGTGATTCTGTGGCCCTGCTCCACGAGTCCTGAGGTGGAAAGCGTCTCGGGATGGAAGGAAACAGCGGTGCCAGGGGGAAGTTGGAGGTGTGGGAGTGGGGTTAGCAGCTTCCCCAGGCTGACATACCAAACCCTGTTTTTCCTTTCCTACTTAGAGGTTAAGCGTGCCAGTAAAAACTCGGCAGCAGCCAAGACACACTGGCTCTTAAAGAGGTAAGATAGCACTGGCCTGGTCATCAGTGCCCTGCATCCCTGCCAGGCAGGAGCTCACGAGGAATCCAGTGGGATCCAGGGGGTTGTAAGGCACGGAAAAGGCTCTGCCAAGGTGCTGAGAGTCCCCAGTCCCAGCCTGGTGCTGGGACCGCTGTCCTCAACCAGATCACGGCTCTCTACCAACTTCAGCACTTGTGCTGGAGGCTGCAGAGTCGGGATACAACTCCCAGCTGTGGGAAGCAGGTGCTGGGATGGTTCCTGCCACTGGGAACTCCTTATTCATTGCCCGACCTTTGGTAAATGGATGAGCCCAGCAGTGCTGCAGGACACAGGGCAGGCCTTGCCCTCCTCAGCATTCCAGCAGCTCCATCCTACAGCTCCTGCCACTCCGGTGCTCTCCTGGTTCACCCACCTGGGCAGCCCCGCGGTGCCGCCGGGGCAGGAGCGTGGCCGGTCATGCTCTGGGCAAGTCCTCAGGCCACAGGTGAGCTGAGGGCAGGTTCAGCTACAGCTCCACACCTGGACAAGGGGTGTTGTGAAACCCGTGGGACAGGAGGCTGCCCTGGCCCGGCTTTGCTGCCGAGAGCTCAGAGGAAGAACTTGTCCGACCGCCTGTCATCCGAGCGTCCATGCTGGGTGCCCCATTCTGGTGCAGCCACACCTTCTTCAGCCTTTGGGCAGGGGGCAGCCTATAAGTGTCCCCTTACAAGTGCAAGAGAGGCCAAAGGACCCGGCCAGGCGTGCAGGACAGGGACCAGCAGACACCTGGCACAGGCATCCGGTGACACCGGGACTGGACCCGGGGCTGGCCCGGCTGCGAGGCAGCACCGAGGCTGGTGACTGCTCCTCTCCGGGGGAACCCTCTCCTCGGCTCAGCAGGGTAAGAGGAACAATCCCAAACCTGCTCTGTGCGGCACTGAGGGTTCCCTGGGGACCGACAGTGGCCACTGCTGAGCCAGGGACTGCCCGAGGTGGCCTCAGCTGCCACTCCCCTCCTGTCCTGCTCTCGAAGTGTGGCTGAGCTGAGGGAAGGAGGAAATGGGAAGGAACTGCATTAATTCAAACACCCAACCAACCTCCTTGCCTGGACTTTATCCTGCCCCTTCTGCCAAGGGGCAGCACCACAGGATGCTCCAGAGGGCTCCAGGGAGCCCTTCCAGGGATCCTACGGTGATGCCACACCTCACCATCAGGCATTTCTGGAGAAGAAAGTGGGGTTTTATATTCCTTGGTGACACGTTGCCAGTCTCTGTTCCTGATAAGGAGCAGGGGACAGTTCCCACTCGCCGGGATGTCGGTCTGGCTCAGGAGGAGACCCAAGTGCTCTGCACGGGGCTCAAGCTCTTGCTGTGGCAAAGGAGGAAAATGCCAGCACTCTCGGGGCTGTTCATGTGCTGTCACATCCTGGTGGCTTGTGAAGAACATGTTTCTGGCAGCAGCTCCTCACTGGGGCCAGTCCTGCAGTGCTGCCACACTGGGACCCTCAGGCTGTAACCCCCAGCTCTGCTCCTTCCCTCTGCCTGTTCCAGCTGTTTTCACCTTCTCTCTAATGCACCCGTTTCTCACCAGTTAGAAAATCACACAAGAAATCCACCAACCCACCTGGCTTGCCTGCTGGCAGCATCTCCACACCACAGTCGAGGATGAAGGCAAATGACAGAGACAGGAGCCTTCCCCAGAGCTCTGCCATGAGCAGCACCTCAGCCAAGGACCCTGAAATCCTCAAGGACCAGTCACCACCGTCCTGGGGCTTTCCCTGGCCATGTCACCCCTCCTTTCACAGGTATATGCATCAGGACAAAGGAGTGCTCAGCCCGCCCAGGAAGCCATGGATCCCACCAGCGTCCCCCCGGCCTCTGTGACCCCCTCGTGGGACGTGTTCCCCCAGCAGACGCTGGAGCCCGTGGACATCGCTGTGCTCGTGCTCTATTTCCTCTTCGTCCTCGCCGTTGGGCTGTGGGTGAGCAGACGCTTGTTAAAAACTTCAGGTGTGCCCTGTTATGCTGAAAAAGGGGGTTGCTTTGGCCTCGAATTGTTTTGCTTTGGCTGGAATCGGGCTGCTTTTCACTGGACTCAAATGAACAAGTGGAAGGGGGGAGTTTACAGGCCCTTCTCCTCAGCCTGGGAAGTGTCCTCACTGTCCCTGGTTTTACCAGGTTTTCACCAGCTGTCCAGGCTGGTGTTAGCCAAGGTTTTGAGAACCCTTGTGAGGAAGAGGCTGAGTACAAAGTATTGCTAACAATGATGCTTTGTTCATCCAGGAAGGAATTGCTGTCCTATAAATCACCTGTGCTTGTCCACAGGGGTCCTGACAGCAGATTCCTTAAACTAATAACATTGTCTATACATAATTAAGGCAGAAGGACATCCTTTGGCATGGGTTTTGTGACAGCAAAAGCACAGCGTGGCTGGCAGGAGGCAGAGAGGAACAGCTGCTCCCTTTAGCCGTGGTGCACAGCTCTCAGGGTATTGCACGGATCATCTCTGGGGAAAGGGAGCCCACGAGTCACACGTGCAATGCCAAGCATTCCTCCTGACTGCACCTAATACCCAGGGATTCCACAGCTCTTGTCCAAAATTGCTGGCCTTCCTCTCTGACCTGGAGCAATTGAGTTTGTTTATTACACAAAGCATTCCGTCAGGGTGCCGAGATGATGGAAAACTTTGCATGCGGCTCAGGGCACATCCCTCATCCCCCCAGATTTCCCAGCAGCAAATGTCCTTCAAGAAACCCTTCTCTTCCACCTGATGACAGCTCAGGGTCTCTGCTGGGGAAGTCTCTGGGTGATGCCCTGAGCCCATGCTCCCCTCTCTGTGCCCGCAGTCCATGTGGAAGACGCAGCGCAGCACCGTCAAAGGCTATTTCCTCGCCGGGGGACAGATGGTCTGGTGGCCTGTGAGTACCCCTGTCCTCACCCTGCCCACAGCCTGGGCTGCAGCCACACTGACAAACACTTCTGCCCGAGCACAGCCCATTTTTCCAAACAGGAATAAACAAACAAACGTTACTCCCATGTTTTGCAAAGGCCCGGTTTCATGCTGGCTTTTTTCCCCTGGATTTGAGACTGCAGGGTGAGGTCCAGCCCGATGCCTCACAAAACCTGGCTGCTTGTGGAGATTTCCAGAATTCCCTGGGGGTCCCCACCACAGACACAGCTTTGTGCTGAGCCCATCTGCTGGCTGAGGCATCTCATCTGGGCTGGGCTGCTCCCTCAGTATGTGCTGATGCCAGAACCTGACATTTCTACCTGTTCCCCCCACCTCCTCTACTCGCCCACAAGAGATTAGATGCTTTGGAAGCAGGATGGTCCCAAACAAGCCCACAAATTGGCAGTGGATGGTGGAAGAAGCTGGCAGAGGTGCCAAAGCCACTGAACCTATAGGGAAAAGAAGGTGGCAGAGGCTGACAAGGATCTCGTGTCCTCTGCAGTCAGAAGTGGGGGAACAGCTTCCCTGTGCTCTTGCCAGGCTGAGAACGATGCCCTGTGCCAGGGCCAGATCTGGTTTCTCTCTTTCTCCAGGTGGGTGCATCCCTGTTTGCCAGCAACGTGGGAAGCGGCCACTTCATCGGCCTGGCTGGGTCGGGAGCTGCCGCGGGAATTGCTGCAACAGCCTACGAGTGGAATGTGAGTGAGGCACAGCTGGAGCCCTTCCCGGGCCGTGCAGGGAGGCTCCAACGAGCCTCCACACCAGGGCACAGCCCTGGCAGCTCCCATGCTCCAGATCCTGGTGCTGAGCTGGAAGTCCCCAGCTGCTGGCACCTCGTGTCCCCGTCCCACCCGAGCACAGCCTGGAGAATCCCCTCTGACCTTCCCTTCCCTTTGCAGGGGATGTTCTGTGTCTTGGTGCTGGCCTGGCTCTTCCTGCCCATCTACATCGCCTCGGGGGTAGGTGTGGGCTGTTGGGTCCATCGGGGTGGTGAGGGATTAACTCCCTCCTGCTGCTCCTGCAGAGCCTGGGGCTGCTCCCGTGGCCTGGCTGGGGGTGACAGAGCTGCTGCCTGGGGCCAGCACTGCAGGCTGGGGGCTCGGATCGCTCCCGAAGCCCTGGCAATGAGCAGAGTCGCTCCGTGCCCCGAGGAGGTGGATGGAGACTCCCGTGCCATGGTTTATAGAGAGCCCTGTGCCAGCGTGGCAGCAGTCAGCGCTTGCCAAGAGCCAAATACCAGCCCAGGGCAGCCACCAGGGCCCTTCTGCTCCTGTACCAGTGCAAACACCCGTACAGCTCCATGGGGAGCCCTTGGTAGCTCTGGGAACGACCCAGGGAATGTCCCACCTTCCCTGACTCTATGTCTCTCTGTAGGTTACGACCATGCCGGAATATTTGCGGAAACGTTTTGGAGGCAAAAGAATTCAGATATTCCTGGCCATTCTCTACTTGTTCATTTACATCTTCACCAAAATATCTGTAAGTAGAAAAAAAAGGGACATGGATTGGTTTTAGTTCACTTTGGAAATGTGTGCTGAGCAGTGAAGCTGAGAAATGCAACCAGTGGCACTTCCTGGAGGAGCAGAGGGGTTTGTTATCAAAACACCGAAGGAAGAGAGACTGTATTTTTTTGAGAACCTACACAAAAAAGAGTAGCTTTTTTTTTTTTTTTTTTTTTTGCTCAGTTAGCACCTGAATGCTTGTTACAGCAGGAGGGAAAGCTCATGTCAGTGTTCTGAGCAATAGTCAATGGACAGGTGGGGCTGTGAGGGTGGATGTGGTGGATGTTAGATTTTGCAGCCCTGGCAGCTCCCCCAGTTTCTCCCCTTTGCACATTTATTGCCTCTGCACACACCAGGTGCTGTTATGGCAGGACGGAGGACGATGGAGGAGCTGGGACAGGGTTAGAAGAAAAGTGTTCAGTCCTTTATTGCACCTGTTTGAATAAATAACTGAATCAAGCCTTGCACAATAGCTCGGTGGCTGTTCATTAACTGCCAGCCAGGGCACGGAGCTGTGAAAACAGGCAGATCCCTGCTGGGGTTTTTCCTGCACATGGAGGGCCAGAGTGGGACACAGTGTCTGACCCTGCCTCTGAACCTCCTGAAGCTTTTGACAAGGGCTTGGAGTGCCAGGACACAGGGAATGGCTTTCCACTGCCAGAGGGCAGGGATAGGTGGGATATTGGGAAGGAATTGTTCCCTGTGAGGTTGGGATGGGGCTTGGAGCAACCTGGGATAGTGGAAGGTGTCCCTGCCCATGGCAGGGGTGGGAATGGGATGATCTTTAAGGTCCCTTCCAACCAAACCACCCCAGGACTGTAGGAGACGGATGCGAGTCCCGGGGTTCAGATGGCACTGATGGGGAATGCTCAGGCTCTCCTCTGATTAAAGTGACCATTTGATGGAATCTCTGATAGTGCAGCTCCTGCATTCAGGATGCTTTTACACCTGTCTGTCCTCCTGTGCTCGGCCCTTTGCCTGTCCCGAAGCTCTCCTAACCCCCAGCCTTTTCACGTAGCTGCAGAGCTGGTTGGGCAGGGCCGGGCCCAGCCCTGGGGACACTTTTCCTGCTGATCGCCCAGTCCCCATGGCAGCAGGGAGGAATTCCCAGATGGGAGCTGGGGCTGTGGCAGCCGGGGAGCTGGGGTGGGAGGGTTTGCAGGGCAGGTTCCCCAGTCCCTGCCCAGCCCAGCTCCCCCACCCTGGGGCTTGGGGAAAGAGAAACTCACCCCACCCCAATGCTTTTGTCCCAGAGCCGTGCACACTCCCCTCTAGTGACAGCCCTGTCATCCCCTCACTGTCACCACTGTGACCAGTAATGATAAACTGGCTTAAGAGTGAGCTGGTCCTGCTGTGGCAGGGAGAAGCTGGGGCTGCAGAGGGATGTGCTGTGGAGGAGAGATGCTGTGGGGGGCTGGGGGGCCATGTCCAGACCAGGCTGGTGCCAGTAAAGGGGGTGCACACTCTGAGGAGGTTGGTGGGGCTGTCGCTGCACTGTGACCGTGCTGTTCCGCAGGTGGACATGTACGCCGGGGCGCTGTTCATCCAGCAGGCCTTGCACTGGGACCTGTACATCGCCGTGGCCGGGCTGCTGGCCATCACTGCCGTGTACACCGTGTCCGGTGCGTGCTGGGGACAGACCTGCACTGGCCCCGCCCCTCACCCCACCCCTGCCCCTGCCCTGCCCAGTCAGCTGAGATATTTGAGTGTCCAAGGCCAGGTTGGACAGGGCTTGGAGCACCCTGGGATAGTGGAAGGTGTCCCTGCCCATGGCACAGGGTGGCATTGGTTGGGCTTTAAGGTCCCTTCCAACCCAAGCCATTCCAGGCTTCCATGATTCATGCCATGCACTATGTCCTGCATCCCCAGCAGCCTGGTTTTGCCATGTGTATGGATATTGGGAAAGCAATTGAAAACTCACCTTTTTAGAAAAAATTTCCAGATGAGAGTAAATGAACCCTCCTCAGAGGCCACCCCAGGTGGGTGCAGGTCAGCTCTGCCTTAAGGAGAAGCTCTGCCAAGGCATTTTCAGGGTAGTTTTCCTGGGGCTCCCCGGAGGTGTGAGGGATTTACACCACAATGAGCCGTGAAATGCGGAAAGACTCCAGGCTTGGATGCCCTTTCAGGGCTTAGGAGTGGCCAAATGGAAAACAGCCACGCACGGAGCAAGCAGAAATCCCGAACAAATAAAGGTTATTCCTTTCCCACTGCTCACCCCCAGTGATGTAAAATCACAACCCCTTTTTTTTCTGCTCCTTTTTCAGCTTGGGCTTTGTTTTAGAGCTTTTCCATGTATTTCCCATAGAACTGCTTCTGCTTTTGGCTTATAGTGACAAAATGGTGACTCATGATGACTCAAACCCTGAGAAATTCCAAAGTGTCATTGGCCAAACTTCCCTCCAGCATGGACAGAACCCCCAGCCAGGCTCAGGGCTCTGCTTGTGCTGCTGGGCAAGAACTTGTGCAACGTGTAAACTGCTCTGACAGAACAAACCCAGTTCATCCCAGTTTGTGCCTTTCTGCTCTCTCAGGTGGCCTGGCAGCCGTGATCTACACTGATGCCCTGCAGACCCTCATCATGCTCATCGGGGCCGTGTCCCTCATGGTCTTCAGTGAGTGTTTTCCTGGGGGTTTGTCACTAAAACTATTTCAGAAACTTCACCAAGTTAAATATTAGGGAGAAATCCCTCCCTGTGAGGGTGGGGAGGCCCTGGCACAGGGTGCCCAGAGAAGCTGTGGCTTCCCGATCCCTGGAAGTGTCCCAGGCCAGGTTGGACAGGGCCTGGAGCACCTTGGGATAGTGGAAGGTGTCCCTGCCCATGGCAGGGGTGGGAATTGGTTGGGCTTTAAGAGCCCTTCCAACCCAAAGCATCCCAGGATTCTGTGATCCCATAGGAGAGGCAGCACCTCCTCCAGCCAGCAGTGAGTGTCTGCTCTTCCCCAGCCCAGGGTGAGGATCAAGAGCTTCTGATTTTTAAAGAATACTTGTGGAGCATCACCCACAGTGAACCAAGGGCTGGAATCAGAGTCCTGACCTGGGGGGATGCAGTAACAGCTTCTCATGACCCATTTCAGGTTTTATTGAAGTTGGTGGCCTTGAAGGTTTGCAGGCAAAATACTTCTATGCCATTCCCAGCATCCGCAAGGAAAACAGCAGCTGTGGCTTGCCCAGGGAAGATGCTTTCCACATTTTCCGAGACCCTGTGAACTCTGACCTGCCCTGGCCAGGAGTCTTGGTGGGAATGACCATTCCATCCCTGTGGTACTGGTGCACAGATCAGGTGGGTCGCTGCTTGTTCCCATGGTTGGTTGAATCCGATTACAAACCTGGGGGTTGCGACCTCACCTGGACTGATTTACTCTTTCTGAGGGTAAAATCTTATTTTACATCAGTAAAATCAGATGGTGAAGTCCTAAAGAAGGAAAACTTGATATGCACAACTAAGTATTAGTAATCATCTCCATGGAAAAAGGGGTAAAAATGTGTTTGTGTGTTAATCCCAGCCTATAAAGAAGTCTTTTGTTTGTCTGTTTGCTTTTTAACTTAATCCTTTCACTCCGTGGGAACCACCTGTGAATTTCTTCTTTCACCTTTCCCGGGGTCTGGCTCCCATTCCTCCCAGGGACACCATCAGAGCCAGGGACTTGAAGCCCTAAAACACCTCCTGCTGTTCCAGTTGTGCTTTCTTGCTCTCTTATTTAACTCTGCTCATTTCAGGCTCTGTCCTGCTCCTTGGCCAGGCTTCTCCACAGGGTCAGGGAAGTCCCCAGTGCAGGAAGAATGAAAAATCCTGGGCATGGGTAGGTGAGGGTCAGGTCCTGCAGCACAGTGTCCTCCGAGGCTCGGCTGGAATGGCACAAGCAGTGCCTGTGTTTCTGAAAGGAGTCAGGATCCAAAGCAACAACTCCAGAGGCACAGCCAAGCTCTGTGATCACTCTCTGAGACTTCCAGAGTTCAGTGGAGATCAAAGTTGGGATCGCTCCATCCCAGCCAGCTCCTGCTGCTGGCGGCCAACCAAACCCATTCCTTCATTCCTAGGTCATTGTTCAGAGGTCCCTCGCTGCCAAAAACCTCTCCCACGCCAAAGGAGGCTCCTTGATGACCTCCTACTTGAAGATTTTGCCCCTCTTTATGATGGTAATGCCAGGCATGATCAGCCGGGTTCTCTTCCCAGGTAAGTGCTGAGGGAGAGATCTCTTCCCTCCCTCTGGCTGTGCCAGCTCCACGGAGCTGGAGAAGCCTTTCCTGAACAAGCTGAGAGGTTCCAATGCATCGAATGCCCAACGCATGAAGAAATTTTCTTCCAGTTAGGAGCTGGAGGATGCAGATCCTCCCAGAGCAGCCCCAGACACCCCTGTGCTGAGACAGTCCTGTGTCATTTGCTGGAAGCTCTCCAGTATTTCCCTTAGAAAGCAGTTTATAACATTCAGCAGAGGAACTTGTTCAGAGACACTGGTGTATTGTGGCTGGGAATGCTGCCTCTCACTCCCCACTGCTTATTTCAGATCTGGTGGCTTGTGCAGACCCAGAAATTTGCCAAAAAATCTGTGGCAACCCCTCTGGCTGTTCTGATATTGCTTATCCCAAGCTGGTATTGGAGCTTCTGCCTGTAGGTAAGAGCCTGGTGATGGTTCTGGCACTGGTGGGGTTGGCACGTGGCAGCCACAGGTGTCTGGGAGGGAAGTTCAGAGAGGAAAATACCCTGGAACTGTCATTTCAGCGGGGTTTGTGTGGGACAAGCCTATCACTGTCATTTTAAATTGGAGCTGAAACCAGTTTTAAAAGTCTCTTCTGGCCCACAGAAGACCCTGAGGCCACCCTGCAGTGGAGCTACTGAGGGTTCCTCAGGGTGGCTCTACTTCTCCTTGTTCCCAGGACTCAGGGGCCTGATGATGTCAGTGATGATTGCAGCCCTCATGTCCTCCCTGACTTCCATCTTCAACAGTGCCAGCACCATTTTCACCATGGACCTCTGGAAACACTTCCGTCCTCGGTGCTCCGAGTGGGAGCTCATGATCGTTGGCAGGTGGGGAGAACTGGGATGAGCTGGATCAGAGCCTGAGTGCCAGACACACATCTGGGCACAGCTGCTGAGGTGACAGCACCCTGCACAGGCTCGGGGAGGATGACAGTGGAGGCTTTATGGTTGTGGGACACCTCGGTCAGAGTGTCACACTGAGCAACTGGAAAAGCAGGGCCTGAGCTCACAGGAATGGCCCCTTTGTCTCGCCCAGGGTCTTTGTGCTGCTGCTCACTGTGGTGTCCATCCTGTGGATCCCCCTGGTGCAGGCTGGCCAGGGCGGGCAGCTCTTCATCTACATCCAGTCCATCAGCTCCTACCTGCAGCCGCCCGTGGCCATGGTGTTCATTCTGGGCTGCTTCTGGAAAAGAGCGAACGAGAAGGTACCGACTCCGCTGGCCTGAGAGCAGCCCTGCATCCTGGCTGGATGCTGCTCCAACACAGAATTCCCTTCCTTTCCAGGGTGCCTTCTGGGGGCTGGTGGTGGGGCTGCTGCTGGGCGTTGTCCGGCTGGTGCTGGACTTCATCTACCCCGAGCCCCGGTGCGGCGAGCCCGACGGCCGGCCCGGCGTGGTCAAGTACATGCACTACCTCTACTTCTCCATGGTGCTGGCGGCCATCTCCACCCTCACCGTGCTTGTGGTCAGCGTGGCCACCGAGCCCCCGGCCCCCGAAATGGTGCGTCACCCCTCTGCTCCCTTAGCCCTAAGTGCTTTCCAGGATGCCCCACGCTACATCCCTGGGGAGAAATAAGCTGGAGATGGAAGCCTCCATTCATTCTTGATTTATGGTCACACCTGTAGCAGTGACCCCTCCTCTGCTCCAGCACCTTTGCTGCTGTTTCTGATTTGGGGCCCACACATCCCACCCTGGAGACTGGTCAACAGTAGATTCTACCAAGAGCTGTTATTAAGTTCAAGCGTGTGTGTTTCATCCACGACAAATTAGCCTTTTTCCCTCTATTTTCCAAGAAATTCCAGCTTCTGGGTCATCTTTACAAACTCTCTTACTAACTTAGCGAGGAAACATTTTTACTCGCAGAAAAGAGAAAGCCAGTGCAGAGAGCACCTCTCCTCTGGAACAGGTTTGTGCCAGTTTGACTATTTTCGGTAGATGTACTGGTGCTGAGGCTGCAGGAAGGCACTGAGAGCAGAAAGGAGGGGCAGGGGGGCTCCAGAACTCACACAGCAGCACATCCTCTTGCTTCAAAACAGGACTAACCCTGAACTCAGAAATCCCCAGAGAGGGAGATGCCCGGAGGTGCGTGATCAGTCCAGAGCTCACCTGCCCTCCCTGTAACAGCTTTTCTTCATCTCCAGCCTGAATCTTTCCAGCTTTATGTGGTGCTCATCCCTCTCTATCTGCACTGCCATTGAGAACATCCCTCTATAATGAGTCTTTTACATATTTGAAGGAAAGAAACCCTATTCCCCACCTGTTGTCTCTTCTCTCAGAACCCCCACTTCAAGCCAACCCTCCCTGGCCACAATTTCTATTCTTTTTGCTCCTTCCTGACCCACTCTCAGTCTGTGCCCAGGGATGGTCCCACACTGAGATGTCCCCTCAGTACAGACCTTACAGACTCATCCTTCTGAGGTGGAGGACGAGCAGCTGTCGTGTTCCAGATAAAACCAACCCACGAGAGGCCAGGGCAGCCCTGCGGAGCCCTCGGCTGCTCCCTCAGGGCAGGAGGGTGGATTTTGTCCCTCTCTGCGTTGTCTCTGCGGGCGGCCCGGGGCCGAGGCACCCCTGAGCCCCGGGACAGCAGTTTCCTTAACACCACTCTTCATGCCATCAGATAAGTCGGCTCACCTGGTTCACTCGTGGGGATCCTCCGCCCAAGCAGGAGCTGGCAGCCAGCCCCGGCCCCGCCGCTGCCAACGACCCAGCCGCGCTGCAGCTTGAGCTGAGCACTGCTCCCGAGAATAGTTCAGATGATAACAAATGTAAGTGGTCGTGCTCAGTAACCCCGCACCTCACAGCCCCTGGCGTTCCCGACGGCCTGCAAGACAAGGAACGTTCAAACTCCTTCCTCTGGAATGCCGTAGCTTCAGGGCGTGCTGAAAGAATCATAGAATTAAAGAACAGAGAATATGCTGAGTTGGGAGGGACCCACAAGGATCATCGAGTTCAACTCCTGTCCCTGCACAGACACCCCAACAATCCCATCCTGTGCATCCCTGGGAGTGTTGTCCAAATGCTCCTGGAGCTCTGGCAGCCTTGGGGCTGTGCCCATTCCCTGGGGAGCCTGGTCAATGCTCAGCACCCTCTGGGGGAAGAACCCTTCCCTGGTTTCCAACCTCACCGGCCCCTGGCACAGCTCCAGCCATTCCCTGGGTCCTGTCCCTGTCACAGAGAGCAGAGATCAGAGCTGCCCCTTGGGAGGAGCTGCAGAGCACGGTGAGGTCTGACCTCAGTCTCCTCTTGTCCAGGAGGAAAAAGGCTTTACCTGACATTTTACCTAAGCAGGAGTTCAGTTTCTTTTCCAACTCTCGATGGCATTATAAAAGCTTGAAACAAAGGAGCTGGATGGGATACAGAGCCATGGCCATTATCCCGTGCCAGCAGCTGGTGCCATGGCACCTGCTGCCAGAACTGGTTGGAGAAGGGGAGGGTGGAGGAAAACACAATAACGTTGATGAAATTCCCTTTTTGTTTTTCAGTGGTGTTTTCTGATTGGCTCTAGCAGCAGGGAGAACCCAGAGCCCTGGGCCGAGTTCTTGGCAGATCAGTGAAGGAGCATTTGCATTTTTAAAAACTTGTACTTGTCGGTATTAGGTACAGCCGTGTGTAGAACTCCCTGTGCATTCTGCAGTGATGATTCGCATCTCTTGTTTTTGCCAGGCTCAGCCCGTGTTTATGTAACATTGCAGCTTTTGCTGCGTGTTCCTTTGATCTGTAACAAGCTGTTGTGAGTTAATGAGTTACGGTGCAGCTCTCCCGCTGCTGGAAAGTCTCACACTTGTCAGACATGAAAGTTGCCTTCCCAGCATTAAATCATGCATGTCCCAAGGCACTGGGAAAACCCAGTTTAGAAGCATGGCAGGGATGCACTAGAGCAGCCCTTGCCCGGGGAGGCTCAGGGGCACCAAGCAGCTACAGCTCAGTTTTTAGGTTTGGTTTATCGCTACTGTGGCTTAAAATGCTGGGAAGAGCAGAACCTGAGCTCAGAGCTCCAGGGAGGATGGAACTGGTCCTACAGGCCTAGAGGTGCTGACTGAAGGGGTCCCAGTGTAGCGAGTGTTCATGTAGAGACCACGCGCGTGTTTCTGCACCCAAACCCTTGCACAGGAGCACGAGACATTCCTGGGAGTGGCGGTGTTGGCGAGACTCATCCCTCCCTCCCGACTCTCATTCCAGGTGCGGCTGAGGCCAAGGGGAGCTCGAAGCTGCTGAGCACTTTCCTGTGGCTCTGCGGGATGGAGCGCAGGCAGGACAGCACTGAGAGCACGCCCAGACCCGAGCCCCTGCCCGTGGCTTCCCTGGAGGAGAAACCGCTGGTGAAACACATCCTGAACATCAACCTGCTCCTCTGTGTGTGTGCCGGGGTCTTCCTCTGGGCGTACTTCGCATAGCCAGGGGGTGCCAGGCCACACAACATCAACTAACTTTAATTGGTGTAAATATTAATGATTAGCAGAGGGTTAATGTAATTCTTAATGCTTTCTAAATTTTATTTCTTTATTTAAGACAGACCCACCTCCCTAATCCTTTCCTTATTTCTAATGGGGGCCTGGCTGTGCCCAGGGTTGAGCACTTGGCACTGGCACTGTCAGACCCCGCCTGGCACAAACCAGCTGAGGAAGGCTGGTTTGGTTATTTTAAATATTTAATTTTGCTCTTTGGCCTTAGAGCACTACCTGGAATTCAGGAAGCCTGGATCCTCTTCCTATTTATGCCTCTATAACCAGCTACAACCACTTGGGTCCCCTGTGGTTCAGCTCCTCCAGCCCTGAGGGACAGGAGTGACACCCCCGTGTGCCCAGAGCAGAGCCCAGGGCTGTTGTCTGGGCTCTGTTGTGCTCTGGCTCGGCTGTGCCCGTTCAGCTCCTTCCCTATGTGCAGTAAGTGCCGATGGGGCTGTCTGGGAGCTCTGGCTGAGTTACCATCACTGACGCTCCAATGGCAACACCAACACCAGCATCCAGCGTGGAAACTGCCCCAAAACTGCTGCCGAGGGCACCTGAAGGACCTAAACCAGCCAAACCCACCAGCTGTGCCAGGACAGAGGTGCCCAGTGGCAGCCCCTCATTGCCTGGGCACCCACAGCCGTTCTGGGAGCGCGTCACTGGAGAACCCTGGGCTGGGAGCACCGACTGCTGTCACTGACTGCTGTCACCCCTGAGGCCGTGGGCGGGCTGGGCTCCATCACCTGCCCTGGCCCTGGGGCCTCGGGCAGCTGTAGAGAAACATTAAAGAGTGAGAGCTGGTCCCTGCCTGCCTGGAGTCTGTGGGGATGGGGGGGCTGCCAAGACCTCTGGGCCCCATGCCCACGTTGGAAGAGGCTCCTCCTGGAGCCCCTCACCTGCCCTGTCTCCCCGCAGAGCCTGTTCCCACTTCCCAGGCTGCTGGTGGTTCCCAGAATTCATTAAATACTGCAGGGTCATAGCAAACCTCACCCCCAGAACTGACAGCACTGCCTGTGCAGGCAGTGACAATGGGCAGGAACACCTGGAAACCTGCAGCAGCTCACAGAATCAGAAAATACTCTTTTGTTAAACCATATAAAGGGAACTGGCACTCGGGGATCCTTCCTGAGCATGTGAAACACTGTTGGAAACCCTGGAGGAGAGAGGTGCTGCACAGTCTGGGGGATAAACATCAAAGTCACGGGATAAAGTCAGTCACAGGACTGGAGTTTGTGGCTCACCAAACAATTCAGTTACAAAGATTTGTTACAGGGCTGGTGTGGTGACAGGAAAGTCCTTAAGGGACAACCAAGCTGAGCAGCCAGTGACTCCGAGCTACACAGTCCAGGGGATCACTGTGACCTTCAGGACCTACTGGAAGCAACAAAACTAGAATAAAGATGCCTTAAGTTGACAAAAAACAATCTTTAATTTTATAAATGTTCACTCAACTGCTGAATCCAAACAGCTGTTTCAAAGTTCTTTCAAAATTCAACCGTTTTCAACAAAAGCACAAACCCCTTATCCACGGCTTCCTCGTGAAACAGTTGCCAGTTGCACATGAACAAAGCAGGTTAATACAAATAACTATGAAATCAGGGTAAGTACTGATCCTAAGTAGCAATGAAATGATTAAAGAGACAGGAAGTTCCTCCTACAGCACGACAGTCCTTCAAGGCACTGGATGCATCCACAGTTCCACAGGGTGACTGAGAACCAGCAGTCACCACCAGCACTGGGGCAGGGGTTTGGTTCATGGCTTGAGGGGAATCTGCAGCAAATCCGAGAGGGAATGTCCCTTGGGAGGCAGCTCCTGGTACGGGCTAAGAACTACAAATAAACTCTAACCGTGCCGTGACAAGGATTATTTCCGTAATACAGACATGCACTTTAAATAACTAATGTTCTGCTTCTTATTCTTTTGGAGTTTCTGCTAATACCACCTGTATCAGCACTGACCATGCTTCCTAGGCAAGTTTCTGCAGGAATTCATTCCTTCCATCCAAGAGTTTGAAAACCGTTGTCCAGACCCAGATCATTAAGCTTCTTCTGAGGGCGAAACCGGAGCTTGCCAAAGGTTGGGCTCGATTTTCTGAGAGGTCTTCTCTAACCTCAACAATCCTGGAGATCACTGTCCCCACAATGCACCTGTCCCAACTCCACACAGCTGTGCCACGTTGCCAGAAGAAGCTTTTCCCTGTTAGGTCTGAGGGTTTTCCCCCAGGAGAGGAACCCGGGGAAGCCGGAGCGCTCCGGTCACAGCGCGGTGCTCTCCGTGTCATTGTCAATGTCCAGCAGGAGGTGGTTGTGCAGCTCTCTGCCCGCCGGCTCTGCAGGAAGCTCTGAAGGAGGGTTTGGAAGTGGTTCTGGAATACTGGAATTAGAGTCTGCACAAAAAGGGAACAGCAAGTTTAGCAGCTGGGCCAGGGCTGGCTCATTCACTTGGGCATTCCTGGGCATCTCCTTAGACAGAGAAGGGAAAGCAAAGATCAACGAAGGCTCTTGGACCAGAGCTGGCCCCTGTGGGCACAAAGGGCTGAGCCCAACTGAACAGCTTGGATTGCTTCTCCTACAGACCCTGGTTTAGTCCTGGACAAAGTAACAGAAACCCACTTCTTCCTGAAGAAGGAAGGACAGTGAGTCTGATTTAGGATCAAATTCTTCAATGCCCCTGGAGAGCTATTCTGGACTTTCATGTGAAAACACTCAGCAAAATAATTTTGTACCTAAATCATCCACCAGGGAACACCACCTGTGACTTTGAGAAGCAACAGGAACAAGGATGGTGTCAAAAGGAGGCAGAAGTCATTTACACCAAATGCAGATTAAACCTCTCTCCTGTGTAAACAGGGCATGTCATGGTCTTTGCCTCTTCTGAGGAGAGTTTTGTTCAAGCCAAGGTGTCCAAAAAGGACCACAAAATGCTGCATCTCTGGTGACTGACTGCCCTGGCAGCTAGAATTATCAGACCAGAAAAATCCCTAGCAGCTCAAAAAAAGGTAGCTGAAAATCTTGTCAAGATTTTGGAAAGCTGATTTATAATATGCCATGACATCCCTTACTGCAGTCCAGCAGCTGCTCCACATAGGAATTAATTTAGATCACTTAAATCAACAAAAAATCCAAATAAATGCCTTGTTTTCAAGCACAGGAGGTGCAGACAGGCATCCTAGAGAGACTGGGACTCATAACTCAAGCATGAAATCCTGAAGTTAACCCAAAAGTTACTGTAGAAAAGCTCAAGCTGAAGGTTTCTGAGCCAAATGACCTGGAAGAGGGGGAAGCAGCCACTGAGTACAGCCTCCCCTGCTCCTGAGCCTCCCACAGCCTGCAGGGATCTGTGTCCTGAGATACTGCAACAGAGCAGCTGGAATTCCATCCTGTTCTGGCCTGGCACTGAGCAGGAAGTTAAGCCATAGAATCCCAGAATGGTTTGGGCTGGAAGGGACCTTAAAACCCATTCAGTCCCACCCTCTGCCATGGGCAGGGCCACCTTCCACTAGCCCAGGTTGCTCCGAGCCCCTGGAGCAGCTACTCTGGGATGCTGTGACACGGGGAAGGAGCGTTTGTGACACAGGACAGTGCAGTGACATCTGATACAGAAGATCAGATGGAACACACCAGCTCTGGATTTTCTGTACGTGGAGACAGCACAAGGTGAGAGTGGCCAGGAGACACCAAGAGCTTCACATTCTGCTCTCCAACACTTTAGTGGGTTAATGGGAGCAGCAGCAGCCCCTCTCTGGCCATGCCTGAGGGACACACACAGCAGGGCACTGGGGTGGGTTAGTAGTTAGCACACACATCATTAGCAATTAGCAACAGTGTCGGCCAATCAGGGCCTTTTCCTTACCATTGCACTTGCCAATACAGTTCCTACTGAATGCTGGTCAAACATCTGGATTATTTAATAAAACCTTTGATTAGAATATTCTAGGGCTTCTTACTTTAACACCATAAATAGAAGTTGAGGCATTACTAAAGTCCAGTACATGGACAAAGGAGTCAACACTATCCTGAGAACAGTTCAGAATTCCTGTTCTGGGATTATTATGAGGTTTGCTGGCACCTTAATTTTGTTCCCTTGTTCCACTTGTTAAGGTTCAAATTAAAAACAGCAATTGCACATTGTGAATTAGTGAGTCTGTAAGTGCTTTTATGTGCAGGTGTGAATATTAGAGCAGATACTCTTATGTGACACGGGGTGGTGTTAATTCAGATTATCAATCCTTTTAAAACAGACTGATCTGGAAAAGGTGGATGCTTTAGCATGGAGAGTACTGCTGGAGGTGAGCCTGAGTGTCACTTCAACCCCTCCCCAAGGGGATTTTAGCTAAACAGGCTGGATCTTCTAGGTCCCTTCATTAGTTTTGGAGAGAATCCTTGCCCAGCAGCTTTCCCTTCCCAGTTTTCCTGCATGGCAGCTTCCATACTGTGTTTACAGCACACACCTGGGCCAATTTGCCATGGTTTGCACTCCCCTCTGGCAGGTGCTTGCCTTGCCCAATTCTAATGAAGCAGCCCCCGCTCAATGTTAATTACAAGACAAGGATTTCTCCCGTTACACTAGGGTAAAACAAACCCTCCATGTCTGCTATCATTTAAGCAATTTCCTCAGAACCAGGAAAACCCTAAAATGAAAATAAATATGGTCAAACTATGAAACACCAAGAAATTAGGGTTAAGTCTTTCCTTGAAGCTTGACTCATTAGCACAGCTGCTGCTGCTGTTAACTTCATTGTAAAGTGCTGTCAAGATTCAAAGCCCAGCCTCAATCCTGACTTCAGCCTGGGAATAAATTATCCTTGTATTTTATATATATTGACAAAAGTACAATCCCCAACAAGGAAAAGTCAGTTATTCTGAAAAGCAAAGCTACTTTTTAGTTGCTTAAGCAGCTCATTTATTGCTGGTTTCATCACAGAATCCCATAACGGGCAGGGACACCTTCCACTATCCCAGGTTGCTCCAAGCCCCATCCAACCTGGCCTTGGACACTTGCAGGGATGGGGCAGCCACAGCTCCTCTGGGCAACCTCTTTCTCCAATTAACAAAAACCCCAAACCCAAACTACTTCCAGCATGACTTCTCAATCCAACACTAATTTCAGTGTCCTGGCAAATCTTGAGCTAACTCAGGCAGGCAGCCCTGACTTCCCCAGCCTGCTGTGCAGTTGTTCCCTCAGGAGGCAGCAGCAGCATCCCAAGGCTTCACTCCTGAGCAGTGGGAAGTGAGTGGAGGTGTGGATGACCTGGGACTGAGCAGACAGAGCCATCAGTGAGAGGCTGGGAAGCCAACGTGCCACAGTGCAGGGGCTGCTGGGGCTGTTCTGCCACCAGTTTAGTCACATCAGCCTGGATTTTGCCAAATAAACTCCAAGTGGTTAAAAATAACTGCAAACCTAAAGTGAGAGCTACATTAAAAAGTAACCATAAACCACCAAATTGTAGGAAAAGTCACATTTGCCTGCACTGAGGAGAACGAGCCTGTTGGAAACATGTCACTCATCACACCTGACCTGGGGACTAATTCTGGGGGCCTGGTGTGAAGTGTTAATTCTTTACAGGGACTTAAGGAACAACTTGAAGTTCACAGGCTTATTACAATTGAGCAGCAGAGGCCTTAAACCCTCTTGCAGACAGAATGCTATGTAGGGATGAGATACAGACTTGGCAGAGCACATTTCTTATGTAGGGATGAGAACACAGAGTTGGCAGAGCACAATTCCAAGCGCATGTCCGAACTCAAGCTACAAACAGGAGCGGTTTAGCTGCAATTGCAGGTTCTGTGAGTACAAACCTTATTCGCAGTAACCATCCCCACCTGTGAAGGCATTGGGGTAGAGCTGTTAGGCAACAGAATTGATACTCTGCATTCCAATACATTAGTCTAATTCTAGAGAAGCTGCAGTGTCATGGGAAAGTTTCAACCATTATTAATTATAAGTAGATTTAAAAGCATTAGTCTCCCACATTCAGTATCTCTTCCTTCAGAATTTCCCAGAATAAGCAGTGACTCAGCAGAACATTCCAAAATCTGCTGGTTTTGAATGGCCTCAGCAATTACACTTAAAAAAAATAAACTTTCTTAACTATCTTTATTAAATTAACATTATCCCTATCAAATCGCTAACTACAAGCTTCATGAAGTTTCTGTGAGAAGACAAAAGTTTCTCTTTACTTCATGATTGTCTTAAAACAGAGATTGCACTTCAAATATGAAGCTCTATAAATACTGAACTAAAATACAGTTTAATACTGGTGAATCTTCAGCTTCTGATGTCCAACTTAAAAGCACATCAGAAGCCTCTGTTCTCCTAAGGTAAAACATTCTCTGCATGTTTTGCCTATCAGAACACGTGTCAGTGACCACTTTTGCCCTTTTCTTATCTCAATATGTGCTGAAATCCACTACCCTTGGCTACATCTTCTCCCTCTTCTAAATATTTGCTTTTTGGCAACTGATGTACAAGCAGAATTGACTGCCAAGATGCTGAGCTGGAGACAGCCCCAGCGAGCTGCTGTCACAGTGTTCGGCTTCCAAACACGAAGAAAAATAATGAAAGTTCATCTCCACTTGCCCCCAAACACTTCTGCCTCAGGAATGACACCCTCGTGTGCAGAGCAGCTGGGTGGGCATTTAACTGGAAATGAGCTACTGAGTATTTTAATTGTGATTTGTCCTTTTCAGTTTCCCCCCACATTAACTCCCAGCTACAGGCACTACTTTCTTCATTGCCAGTCCCCGAGGAGACAGCAGATAGGGCAGGATCCACTCACCTGTGACTATTTTGGACGCTGTTTGCGTGGCATTTGCAGCCATCCCATCTCCAGGCAGCTGAGAGGGAGGGTGAGGCGGAGGGGGGACACTGGGTCTGTTCCTGGGCTTGGGCACGGGCCGTGGCCGGGGCAAGGTGCCACTCTGAGGTAAACAGGGAGCCTGGCAGGGCTCGGGGGGCGCGGCCTGGGGGTGCTTCCCCAGCGGGGGCGTGTCGGGCGGAGTCGGAGTCTGCGGGAGCGAGGAGCAGGGCTGCTCTGGTCCGTGCTCGCTGGGAGATGCTTGGCTGCTCGCTTTGGGCTGCAGGGGAGGAGTTGCCTGTGTCGGGGGCTGCGGGGGTGGGTGGCTGGGAGCTTGGATTGGGGAGAGGCTGCTGGAATATCTCCGAGGTGCAGAAACCTGGGAAGAGGAGGTCTGGGCTGCTCCTTGGTTTGCTTGTTGAGCAGGAGGAGAAGAGCTTCTGGCAGGTGGTTTTGGAGAGACAGAAGGTGGCTGAGCAGCTGGGGAAGAGCTCTGGCTTCCTGGCTGCCCCGGTGGGGGGTTGGCTGGTTTGGGGGGGGCTGGTGCTGGCTTCTTCACAGCTGTGGAGAGAAGAGGGGAGATTCCAGCATCAGGGACTGGGGGGCTTTTTACAGGGGCATGCAGTGATAGGACACAGGGCAATGGCTTCCCACTGACAGGGAGTGGGGTTAGATGGGATAGTGGGAAGGAATTCTCCCTTTGAGGGTGGGGAGGCCCTGGCACAGGATGCCCAGAGCAGCTGTAGCTGCCCCATCCCTGGGAGTGTCCAAGGCCAGGGTGGATGGGGCTTGGAGCTCCCTGGGATAGTGGAAGGTGTCCTTGCCCAGGGCAGAGGGCGGAACGAGATGAGTTTTAAGTTCCCTTCCAACCCAAACCATTTTGGAATTTTCTGATTCCAAACCAAGCTCCCAAAGAAAACAATTAGCAGCACAAAAAATCCTCAGGTATGTTATATATATAACGGGTTTTACATATATATGTATAAAATAAAATGGTGCATTACCATGTAGAAGCATTTACTAATCAATAGCTTTTGAGAGAGTTTGTTAAACAGCACGGGTGACACTATCACCATCCAGAGAGTCCAAAAGTCACAGCTGCTTTACAGCCAGGCCTTGGGGACAAGCCAACAGATTAAACTGCTGTCTGTGTAAGGGCAGAGATGCTGATAAAGTTATTTTAGTAGAGTTTTCGCAGTACATCAAGAGTTGGGACATAGTGGTTTGAAAAGCAAATCAACACACACCTCTCCTCAGGGCGTGGGGACTGGGACCAGCAGCGTTCTGGGGCTGGGTGACAGAGAGCTGGGAGGTGCTGGGCGCTGCCTGGCCTGGGGCAGGGCCCGCCTGGCCGCCGTTCCTCACCGGCGGAGGAGTGGCTGAAGATGTGCTGTCCTTGGATTTTGAGGTACTGGAAATTAAAAAGCCCACATTAGAGATGACTGTAATATGCCTTGCCTGGCTCAGCTGCACCTGTTCCATTACAAACCGTGCCGTGGATCAGATATTAGGAAACTGTTTTCACTGAAAGCATTGTCAAGCCCTGGAACAGGTGCCCAGGGAAGTGGTAGAGTCACAGTCCCTCAAGTGCTCAAAAAACATGTGGGTGTGGCACTTGAGGACATGGTTCAGTGGTGAACATTGTGGCAGTGCTGGGTTGATGGGTGATGATGGAGGATGAGCCAGCTGAGGTGGTTCTGGGCAGGGTCCCCTCCTCTGGCTGGGCACCTGCAGGCTTCACTCACTCTACATTTAGAGTCACCTGCAGCCATTTAGCCCTCAAAAGGACTGACTTTCACTCACTTCTACTGGCACTTTGCAACCCCCATTTCTCCAGATGGTGCTAATAAATTGTGAGTACTTGCACAGAGGCTGTGCAGATTTTAAGTGCAACTTTCAGACACGACCCCCAAGGTTTTGTTTCAGCTGCCTCTGCCACAAAAGCCATCTGTGGAGGAAATACTGGTCTGCAGGGGATTTCCAAATGAGCTGGTTTTGTAAATGTGTCACCTGAGAACGAGCTTTGTGCACAAGAGTCAGTACTGCATCAAAACCCACGGAGGGGTTTCACCCTGAGACACTGAGGTTGACATTTGGAAGCACTACAGGCTTTACACGTGGTTTGTCACAGCTCTCAGGCCACTGAAGAGCTGAGAGCAAAGTGCTGCTTCCACCTCGCAGCAGGAAGTCAGGCTGCTGCAATTAGCCTTGGAGTCCAGGGACACAACTGCAGAGCTTCAAGAGTAATTAAATAGCAAAGAGCCTGTGAACGTACTTGTCCTAAAGAAACCAATCCTGAAACATGATAAACTGACTGCCGGTTTTCTAGCAAGCACATCTGCTCACCACTAACACTTGCTACAGACAAATAAACAAAACAAGACATCCAGATAACATGTACAAGAAACAACAAACAAGACTAACAGGTTTCTGGTATTGCCACTGTAGGTTTTGCTCTTTCAGCAGCAAACTGGTATCGCCTGTGTGCACATCTCTAGAGCATAACCTGGGAAGGTCAATGTGGGCAGTAGAAATACAGTCTATATTTGTATTTTTCATCATCATTTTTTCCCCCAAGAATTCCATTATCTTAGAAGATGAACTCCAGAACAGACAGAACTATGTATGATAGATTAGAAGATGAATTCTGGAACATCCAGGACCATGGATGTTATTTTCTAAGACCAATTCAGGAATACCCAGAACCGTGTGTGTTATTTCAGAAGCCCAATTCTGGAACCACAGACATGGCAGGAGAGCTCCTGCACGGTGCTGCTGCCCACACCTGCCAGGGCACATCCCATGGGGCAGAGGTGCCAGCCCCAGGTGACACCACTTTGCTGCCGGAGCCGCTGCCAAGCCGCTGCCAGCACAAGCCGTGCCTCTTACCTGGCATCCTCAGTGCCTGGAGCTTGGGGCTGTTCTGCTGAGGCAGCAGAGGGAGCAGGGCCAGCCCCAGCGCCGGGCTCAGCCCCGGCAGGCTGGCAGTGCTGCTCGGCTGCCGCCGCGGCCGCGCCGGGCTCGCAGGGCGGCAGCGGGGGCTGGAAGGCCGGCGATGTGAGCTTTCTGTTTACAGTGCCACATCGCCGCGGGGTCGCGGGGAAGTCCAGAACCTTCACACCAAAGCTACAGAGAGAAGAGAGAGTGAACACAGCAGGCAGCAACCCCCAGGTGCTGCAGCAGCAGGACTCTGGGTGTCCCACCCCCAGACAAACCCCAACATGCAAAGCAGCAACAAGGAAAGCTCCACCGGCTGCACAACACCACGATGTTAAAGCTTCCACTGGCTGCAGAACACCAGGAATGTTAAGACATGCAACAGGATTTGGCTTATCCCCACGGAGGGATAAGCTAAACATCAGTGAACAAACTACTCAGTTACATTTGGAGACAAACATTGATGACAATGAGGTCAGAGCACTCAGAATCTCACATGTAAATACAGACGTTTCCTTACATACCAGAGTAGCTCCTCACTAAATGTATTCTGCCACATGAATTTTGTTTCTATCACACACTAAGTTGCAGTAGATTCAAAAAAAGCTGCTGGATACAGGCTGTGATTTGGGGGTTGGAATGAGAGATCTTTATAGTCCTTTCGAACCCAAATCATTCTATTTGTGTTTCAAGGAGAACATCGGAAAAACAGACCCGAACTCTAACAGATTTTAGAATGTACACAGCACATTCGTTCTAGAATTTAATTTTATTCTTGCATTAAACACTGAATCTTGAATTGATTTTCTTCTTCTGTGAGTGCTGACAAATTTGCATGTGGCTGGTCATAGCTAACAGGTAACAACATTTGCATCAACAGCTAAAACAAGCACATCACTTGAATACTCATGATGAGTGATAAGAATGAACATTACACTACATGTTATATGGGAAACAGCACGTTTTACTGGGAGATTTTAGCATTCTACTGCTTGCTGTGGCAATACTGTACCATCATCAACTCAGAAGTCTTATCATGAAGGCACCAGGTAACACCACCTCAGCTTATGGGCTTTGAAAGAGAAGCCATGGAATACCAGAAGTTAGAGACTGAGAGATGCTACTGCAGACACTTCTGTTCCAGTCAATCTTAGACCCCCCCCAGTCTGTACCAGGAAAATGGAAACTGGGAGCAGCAACATCTGCTTGGGATTTATCATGCATGGAGTGTAACTGGAAGGAAGTAACAGTACATTACCTTTGAGCCATCCTCAGGCTGCAACAACAGGAAATAAATCACTATTGTTATCTACAGTATTTCCATGAAATTCCTCTCCTGACACCAATGAAAGTGTCTGAAACCTCACTAGAAGAGGGCTAATAATGGACCCCTAACCTGAGAATTACACCTACCTTTCCTTCTTCAGCAAATCTCCTTCCATCACAGTCATGCTCAAAGGCCTCTTCCTCTCCAGGGTCCCACATTCATAGTCATTCCCAGTGTGTGACAAGTGATTGGAATTAACAGCAGGAACTGCCACAAATGCCCCAGACACATTGAAATCTTCATCTGGAAGAGGGACAGACAGAATGCCTCCTAAAACACACATATCCCAAGTGGTGCCTCACTGCACAAGCCACTGGAAGTTGACCTGGAGGGTAATGTAAAATTCCTGAGCTATGGCAGGAACTCACCTCCAGGGAAGAACCAGTCTGCGTGCTGAATAATGGGCTCAATAACTGCTACCACATGCACTGAAGTGGCTGCTGCCATTTCAGCAAGGGATCTGCAGGAGAGATTTGAAGAACACTTTATTCAGAGTTCTATCAAAGTCAGAAAATTAAAATCAATTCAGATTACCTAAACAGCAACCTAGGCTAAGCATGATGGATCAACCCCTCAGTACCAGAGAAAGAGCAACAGTGCTGGACTCCAGACCATTCAGTAACATTCACAGCTTTTGGAAATATCCCTAAAAACCTTCCTGCCTCAAAGCACCTGGAGGCATGGGCTGAAAGAATACTTGAAATATTTTTGAGGTACACAGTCTGTTGCTGTGAATAGACTAAAGGATTTAAACCAATCAATTCTACAGCTTCATCCAGTTCTGCTTTGTAGCTTTCCTTAAAGAACTCACCCTTCATTCTTTGCCCACAACAGGTTGGGGCCCAAGACTATGGCGATGTTGCTTGGTGTCATTTTGTTAACGTCACTGTTCTGGGCAAGCTTGGCTAAAAATTTGATTAAATACCTACAAAAAGGAAAGAAATAATTAAACAGCAGGAACTAAGAGCATTTCTTGTTGAAAGCAAGTAAATAAAAATTCAAGAACTTGTAAAGAGAGCTCCCAGCAACTCAGAAATGAGATGAGCAGCCTTCTTGCTTGGCAGCTGCCCAAGGCTTCTGCTCCTGAATCATAAAAGTTGAACTGAGTAGCAAAGAAAGCACCTCCCATCTTAGCAGAACAGAACCACAGAAATATTGTATTTCCAGAGGAAAACACTTAGATTCAGCTAGTTTCACGTCCTGTAATGGAAATTCCATGCTTCTAGGAATCACCAGAGCCGATTTCGTTCCGGTTCATTTCCAAAACGCAAAACCAAAAGGAAAAATGAGATGTTTAAGATAGAACCAGGTGATTTCTAAGACTGGAAACTATAGCAAAAAGCAGAGTGTGAGCCGTAAGTAGAAGGGTTCTGTGCATCACTATTTCTTGTCAATAGTGAATTAAGCTGACCGAGAACACCACCTAGGCATACCCACTGCTGCAGGAAATAAGATGTATTTTATAGATCTCACTGAAATTCTTTGGCCAAGAAAAGCACACCTGGATTAGAGTTTAGGTTGATTGGCTTTGAGGTGCAAAGCAGCTGAGCTAAGATATGTTCACACCTACCTGAAGTTAACACGGTAATGCTCAGGTAATCTGTTACAAATCCTCCATAACTCTTGGAGCTTCTTATCCTGGTCCTGAATACTGAAAGGACAAAAAAATGCCACGACATCTTACTTTCAGGTTAGGAATTTGTTGTTTCTGCAGTGACAAAGAGATGATGGTATAAACTTCCATTTATGCCAAATAAATGCACTGTTTTGTCCTCAGGAACTCAGTAATCTGCAAGTCAGATCCCTGAATTACCTCTACCTGCAACAAAACTGCCTGAGCATCAATACTGTGCAGCCAGCAGCCTGAATCAGCCCTTATGGTTAAGCAAGATAGATATTTCACCACATTTTGTGCAATTTGTACTAAGCTATTTATTATTTAAAATAATTTGTTGCATGAAATACCTGTTAGTGGAAAAATAAGTAACTGTGTGAGCTTGGTTGTTTCTTTTAAATTCATCTATGAAGAATCAAATTGAATAGAAATATGCAGCATGAATTCCTCTATAGCTATTTTCAGCATGCTTACTTTGCAGCTTGTGTCCACTCCTCATACAGGCTGTAGGTCATGAGAGGCTCTGGCAGCTCCCGCAAATAGGATTTCAAGGCACCTGCAATGCAGACAGGGACAGGTTGGTTCCTCAGCCACTGCTTTCAGACTTCAGGGAAAATCTGCCCTCAGATTTGCAGTTTTATCTGTGCAGTAAGTCCCAAGAACCAGGGAAACACTGGCAAGACCTGACACTTGCAAAGTCTAACTGCTCAGGTCTTAACACAAAGGGTCTGTCAGTAATTAGTGCAATTTGACAGAAACATGGGCTATAAAACTCAATCATCTCTTCAGGACAAAGAACTTTTAAAGATGTATTAAAGGTCTACACATGGCTCTGACCTGCCTTGACCATGTTAACACTCTTGTCACGAGAGGAGATGTGGTAGTTGGGTCATTATGGTCACCTGAATTTTAAACACCATTTTCACAAATACATCAGATGTGGTCAGCACGGGCACCCCACACTTATCTGTGTCAAACTGTGCAGTGAACTTTCAGCTGATTGTGACTTCTCCCAGTTTAACTGTGGAGATCAACACCTGGACAGCACAAAGTTGTGTTGTATCAATTTACACCTGGTTTGGATTCGGAACACTCCCAATACCTGCAACAGCGTGGGGATCTGAGTAAAACTCATCAAGCTGGGAAGTGGAACAGTCCAGGGCAGCTTTCAGCTTTTTTAACTTGGAGGCTCCAGCAGCAATTCTGAACAAGCCCTGCATCACAGAAATAAAACGTATTGATTGGTAATCACACATTGGCACAAGCATGGAACAGCACCAGTTTTACAACAGCCTCTTTCAGAACATTTCAGCTTTGGTGCCTTCCCCTGACAGTGTTACGGCCCAGCTGGCCCTTCATGTGTCATGTCACTGCCATCTGACCATGGTTTAGCTCCCTCCCACCCTTGACCTATCCCTAATTTTCATTGTATGTGCATCCATCTCCAAGCCACACAGTGCTGAGGTCATTCTGTTGCAAAACATTTACCAACTACATTAATAAATAAATTACTTAAGCAATGTGGTAACAAACAGACACCAGTTCAGGAGCCTGACTGGGCCCTTTTTCCCTCCCTTCCTGGCCTGTGATCTGCAATTACCCACCTCCTCTCTCATGCCTGTTTCCAGGAGCATCATGACACAGGCTTCGATAGGAACGGCAATTTCCCGCCCACTGCGCTTGAGATGCTCTTCCAGGGGAGTTCCAAAAGCTGGTTTTTCAGTCCATTTGTCTAAGTTGGAGAGTATCAAAACACTGAGCAGAATATCTACCAAACCCCTGAATTATAGCCCAGGCAAGAAGAGAAGAAAGCCTCTAGTACAGCACAGAAATGTTCAGACTACAGCAGGAGTTTTACAGCCCTTGATTGGTAAAGTCCCTTGGATCATGAGCAAAGAGAAAATGAGGCTGCTGGTGGTCAAGAAAAAAATACTTCTGCATCTTTCTGGATGGAATATCGCATACAAATTCTGTATATAACTGGAATTACAAATAACAAACCTCAGCATAAGTGCCAGCACAAGGCTGCACGTTCCAGTAACACTGATTTGGCTCAAGTCTGCAAGACTCTGTGAGGAAAATTTTGTCCAAATTGCATGACCTGGGCTGCTTTTCGTTTCAACTGTATTTAGGGTGAATAAAAACTGAGCTGTTAATAAAAAGTTTGATCCTTAAATTTGATTCCTTAAGTCAGCAAATTCCAGTGGATGTTAACAGCCCCAGTGTATCACATCAGAACTACCATGGTAACAGCCCAGCACTGTAATATTCAAATTTTTAATTTAATTCTTCAGTTTTTGTTTAACTCCAATTGGCACAAATTTCTCCAAGTTGAATGTGAATTTCTTCTTTCCTACAATTTATGTTCTGACCCATTTCTGCTGTTTTAACTGAAAAAATGCAGATGTAAAAGGTTATTGTTAGTACAGATGTGTTATTTCTTTTATGTGGAAAAGAGGCCAAGAAAGACAAAAACTTCAGAGAACTTCAAAGAGTGCTCTGAAGGCAAAGTGTTTCGGCAAAGGATTTAATTCACCCCTTTTCTTTACAAAACCACATCGATCACATCCCTTGTAAGGTTTTAGTCCCTCTCATTGACACGCCATGAGATGCACATGGCATTTCCCAACTTTTGCAAGTTACAGCAAACATTAGGAAAAGAAACCTCAGTACTTGTTCAAAGTCCCAGCTCCCATCCCTGGAAGTATCCCAGGCCAGGTTGGACAGGGCTTGGAGCAACTGGACAGTGGAAGGTGTGTGTCCCTGCCCATGGCAGGGGTGGGCACTGGATGGGCTTTAGGGCCCCTTCCAACTCAAACCTTTGTGGGATTCTAATTTACACTGCAGCTAGAAACACAATGTGAGAAATTCCCTACCTTCAGCCACTGGACCACTTGGCCACCATGGCTCCCAGCCACCTTCTAGGGAGGCCAGTCTGTTCTGAAGTCTGTTCTGAAGCATTTGTTGCTCAGCTGCTCTGTACAAACTTTTCATTCAAGAGTAACAAATTTCAAGCAGCCATATCCACAAAGAACCTTCTGCACAGCCCTGCTGAGCCCTGGTGTCGTACCAGCATCACCTCTGCATTCCCTCCTCTCCCACACTGACAGAGCACAGATATTCCACCCCATCTTCCACAATGCTCCTATTTATTTATGTATTGAATTGGTTCATCTTTTATAACCTGCATGTGGCCACAGCTGAAGATACCTGAACCTTGCTCAGCTCAGATTGTATTTTCCCTCAGACTCTGTTCACCTGTTTCTCCAAAGATTCAGGCACAGCACAGCCAATGTTTTGGACAGTAGTTTCCAAAACACACAGTGCATATTCACCCCAAATCATCAGTGATACACCTGAAAGCGCCCTGACAGCAGAAGCTTAGCAGCAGTTCCAGTTCTTCTTAGGGAAGAAATGAAGCTCTACAATTCATTTTTTTAACTGCCAATAATCAGCACAAGAACCCAAACTGTCCATTTTCCAGCACACAGTGCACACTGGGAAAGAGGATTGCACAAAATGGGGTGTGGGGGGGAAATCAAGCTCCTTAAAATATATGGAGTTTTCCTGATAATCACCTGTAATCACTCAAGAACGAAATCACGACAACACTTTCATTGGCCTAAAGAGCCAGGTATGACTCAGCAAAAGGGCAAGAAAACCAGGTAAACAAATAGAAAAATCCTTCCTTTACCCTCTTGGGTATCAGAGAGATCCTTAATATTTTATTAGTGTGTTAAACATGGCTGGAGAACTCCAGACAACACGAAGATGGAATTATGCTTGGGAATGTAAAATTGTTAAGCAGATCAAAATGGCCTCATTAAATCAGTCTGCATGCAAGAGAGTCAAGATAGAGGAGGAGAATATTGTGCATAGGTGGCACAGGCAAGGAGAAGCATCAGCCAGAGCACAGGTTACTTTACCTTGATGGGCTTGAATTTCGGGTAGGACCTTTTCTATGACTGCTAATGCTTTTCTATGGTAATCTGCTTGTGCTTCTAATAACTGAGAACAGAAGCCACATTTTAAAAACAAAAAGAGCATTAGCTTCTGATGAGCACATAAGACAAGACTAAAGGTTTAGCACACAAAATGTCCTCTCTGAGAACTGAGTGTCTGTGCCCAGCTGTGCTGAACCAGAGCCCCACTGCCAACACTCACCGTAACAAAGCAGCGGGCGTATTCCCCTTCCTTGGACACGAAGCTATACATGTCTGCAGCCAGCTGATCCTTTGGGAAAGATGCAAACCAGGGCAGCAGATTTACTCATTTCAAAATGTACAGAAAGACAGATTTATTGTGTTTATTTTGCTTGCAGAAAGTTTGAACTAAGAAGCTGTAATGCACCTGCTCTGCTCCATGTGTTCTTCAAGCAAAATGAATCCAAAATCTTAACTCTGGTTTATCCAGCAAAGCAGTTGCCCCCTTCAGTCAAGAAAATATTGCCATTCAATCCAGTTATTTATAGCACTCAAAGACAAGTACCAATAAAAATGGTTTCAGTTCTCAGTACTCAATGGAGTATTTGCTGTTGAGAAGTGAAAATGATGTCAACTGCTCAGAGCTGTGACAGTCAGCATGGTCCTGGGATGTTCCAGCTTCAGTTTCCTCCAGGTGCCTCCTACTGCACGGCTGCTCCACGGCTTGGAGCTCCCAGACACCCTGAACATTCATTCATGGCCAGGACATAGTTATCTCAGACTGAAACTGAAAATAACATCTAATACCCAACTTAGAAAAACCCTGGATGGAGTTCCTCGTTGAACTAAAGCAATTCAGAGACCAGCTGGCATTAAAATACCCCTAGGACAGACAGTGTCACAGCCACGTGATTTGCAGCTGCACAACTGGGCAATTCCATGGGAGGTGTGGGACACTCATCCTGTCCTTACCTTGCACTGCTCTACTTTATTTCCAGCTTCATCCATCTCTTCCTTAAGAGATTCTATTTTTGAAGGATGCACTTGGAAATTTGTTCCTGAAGTCTTATGGGCTTGGTTGTATCTGGGGAAGAAAAGTTTCATTTGGTGAAAATCAATATTCCACAAGAATCTGCATTCATGGCTCCCTTGGAATTGGTTTCTTTCAACAGAAAACAAACCCCACAGTTCCAGAGGTTTTCCAACAGAAGTAAAAGGTTCCAAACACACCATCCATGACATGCTGACCTAATCCACCAGCAACTATAAAAATCACAAGGAATCCTGCATCTGCCACAGTCTGTAACATGGGTGTAGAATATGCTGAAAATGGCTCCACCAATTTTCACGGCAGTTTAAAACCATTTAAAAGCACTCAAGGGTGAGATGAACAACCCAGGACCCTCCCAGTGCCATGGTTCCATACAAGGCTGTAAAAGCACTTGGTGTGGTTACACCGTGAGATTTCTGTTCCCTCTTTAAGCTGAAAACGTCACTGATTCCTTATTTAACTTAAACACTTAAATGAACTGGAAACTGGATGAGTTTCCAACATTTTTCCAATTATATATAGGCACGTAAGAGCTCCAAAATCTTGATTCTGTTTGATCTAGCAGTCATGGGTCCTTTTCTGGTGTAACTTAAATGGAAGTTTGTCTTTTTTCACCCATTACCTGCTCACAGCATCATTTCAGTAGCAAGCACCAGACCAGAGCAGGTGCCATGAGATACCAACAAGGAGTTCACACGGACAGAAAAGCACTCAGTAACTAAAATGCTCTCTCCTACCTTCCCCTTGCAGAATCCCAGTCCAGCACCAGCTTTGCAAGCTGCTTCCTCTGCTTCTGAATGTTTGGGATCTCTGTCTGAAATGAGAATTAGGGACTTACATTGAATTTTAAATTGTGCATTGTAACAAATTACATGTTGTAGGTTTCATATCCACTTTCTACCACTAACACAGGGCTCTTTAAAGCAATTTTTTTAACACCAGCAGTGAGATAAACCCCTTTTGCTCAGTTTATGCATCAATCCAGATGTGTTTCTCCTCTCAGGCTGAGCTGTCTCACCTCTGTCAGCAGGCACAGTGGGTCTATAACTTCTCTTTCAATCTGTACTTCATGCTGGGAGAGCTCCATTGCCAGTTTATTCTCTGCATCCCCACAGGTATCCAGCATTTTCCTGTAAGAATTACAGGAAATTGTCATGGGAGTTAACACTGACTGAAGAAGAAGCATTCAAAGCAGGGCAGAGCTTTGGAAAGCTTTGTGCTGTACAAAGCAAAGCACCCCTTCATGGCCTGAACCCAACTGCTCTGTGCTCTCTTGGAGAAATCTGGGATAGGCAAGTGGTGTTATTAAACCTTTGTCTTCTAAATTCCTGAGCCATGACAACACTTTGCAGGCTTTTAGACATCCAGGTGATTATACCAGTCCTAAGGGCACAGAAGTCAGTATTTATTTCCAAGCCCATCCTTCTAGCTCACCAGATGCAGGAAAAATTGCTCAATGCAATATTTCATTTTCTCCTAAGCCCCTTTAATGTGAAGATCTTAACACCTTAATGCCCAGCAATCCCATCCACAGCAGTCTCAGGCTCCAAACCCATGACTTGACCTTTATTTTATGCTTGTTATAAGGAAACCTCCTATTCTCTAAGATTTTTATCCAGGTTTAAATCTCCTGCAGTGGGTCAGAAATATGTTCTCAAAGGTTTCTAAGGTCATTCTACACTGTCTCCATAAGAATTCCCACCAGCAATGACAAAACCCCCTTGGCTCTAGGAATTCAGCACGTGGAGGTTCATTTGTTTCAGCCACTTTCCTGTAAATTGCAAATAACCACTTTGCCAGGGTAGATAAATTGGGGCTACTTTAAACTAGAAGCTATTAATGCAAACAGACATTATCTTAAGTCATCAATTCAAACCTGCAGAATGCAGTTTATAATATAATAAAAAAGCAGTTTAATTGTAGAATATGCACCATTTAAAACTTCAGATGGAGATGATAATTCTACTAATCCACAAGGATAAAAGCCACTTTAAAAGCTTTTATGATAGCAGAGAATCAGAATCCTCTGGAATGCAATTCAGCCTAAAACTTGTCCCCAAATCATTCCAGAAAAACTGCTTGCTCACTGTTTCTCCCTTTGGATTAGAGAAAGAATCTAGAAATATTAAGTTTTATTGGGTTGAAACCAGCCTTTGTGCACCCAGAGGCCCCAATTAGAGCCCTGCAGGCAGTAACATGTCAGACAGCAAGTCAGAAAAAAAGGCTAACACTTACCCCAGCAGAGTTTCATCACTCAGCTGGATGGATCCTTCTTGCATATTTTGAGCCAGAGCTGTAAGAGGCAGTTTTTTCTATGGAACAGAAAGAACAGTGCTTAGCTTAGTGCTGCTCACTCTTTCCAGCTTCCCCAGTACATCCCCTCTAAGGTTTTTCTCCTCTTCCATATGGTTTTTATTACACACACACAGCTCATTCTTGGACTTGAAGAAAATGCCAAGTCACAACAAGTTTCAAGCTCCAAGACTCCTGTTCTCAGACACTCTGAAAAGCACTTTCTTCTCAGTTTTAGCTGAAGTGACTGGCCCAAAGCATATCTCAACTACTGCCAAGGAGAGATAAACAGCTTTAAGCTGAGATTTAAGCAACCAGCTTGTCACCTCTCTCGCCCAGAGGTCCTGTGTGCCCCTGCTCTCAGAACTCTGTTACTTACTAAAAGAAGAAAATGTGAATGTGAATTACTTCTGGTTCTGATGCTTTAAGAAAACCTACCTATGGCTTTGCTAAGGAGGGGCAGAGATCAAATGTGTACAGAAAATCATTTCCAGCCACCTGGAGGTGTCAGTGTGCAAGGGCAGCTCCAGATCTGAGGAGCTGGGTCAGAGCTGCCGAGTTTCTTCTCCTCCTAGCTGGGTGCCACAAGAGCTCCAAGCACTGAGCAGACTGCAGGGACAGGAAGTGTCCTGCCACTGCTGAGGTGTTCCCAGGCTGTGCTGTTGTGTTGGATGGGGAGTGCCAGCTGGTGTTTCACCAGTGCCAGCACGTGAGCTGGTCTGGCAGAGCTTTGCTCCCCTTGGCTGGCGTGAGGCAGAGCAGCTGAGCTGCACCTGCAGGAGCAGCAGGGTGGGAGGACAGGGCACACACAGCTGTACTCACATGTCTCTTGTCAGGGTCTGTGCCATGCTGGCCCTGCAGACAGGCAATCAGCCTCTTCTGGGCCAGGTGGCACACGGACCTCACGGCGTCCAGACGCCTCTCGATCTGATCGGCCCCGGGGGAGAGGGGAGGAGGAGAAAACAACACAAAAACCAGAAGTTATTTCCCTGGCCTCAGCAGAAAACCTTCCCTCTGTACCACACTTCGCTCTGGGTTGCAGATTTCTCAAATTCTTCAGCTTACAAGAAGTGCAGCTGCTTAGCAGAAGTGCCTGACAGCAAAAATGCTTGAGGGGAGATTGAAATTGGTTTTTTCCTCAGTGGCACAGAAACTCAGTCAGAGCCCACAGCACTGGAAAGTGGGAAAGGCAAAAAACATTGCCCTGCTTGGCATCTCAGCAAAAGGGAATCAGGGTGATGCTTGCCATTTGAGATGAACGGCACATGCAGGTATCTAAAACACTAATTTAGGGAGAAAACTGTGGGGAAACTTGTAATTTTCACGGTGACCTTGTAAAGCAGGTGCTGAAGACACATCTGACAGCTCCTTCCCACGGTACAAACCTGTACTCCAAGCTCCTCTTGCATGTCCTTCCTTGGCTGTTAAACACAAGGACAAAGCTCCCACATGCTGAGCAAAACAGTATTTTCAGGGAGAGACTACTGGGATTCATATGGGATATAGAATCAAAAAATAGGAGTCAAAGCACAAACAAGAGTTCTGTTTATCACCATCTAATTCAAACATGGCTTAATTTACAGCGTGTGAACAGGACAAATATATACACAATAAACTGTTCTTTTAAGGGATTTTAAACAAGGAATTTGGACTATTTTATTTCAAAGAACACCAAAAGCAAACAAAGTGATGAGCAGTGGGACAGAACTGCTCATGGCACTGAGCTCTCTGTGCACAGCACCCAAAGAATGCTGTTTATCTGCATTTTGATGACTCACCAAGAATAACAGGAGGCCCTTTGGAATGGATTCTATTTAAAAAGCAAGGGAAAAAAAAGGAGATTTGATCTGTAGAAATAATCTGAACAGATTCCAGTTTTTGATACAGCTCTAAAATCACTCTTATTATATTTTCAGGAGGGCAAAATGAACCCAAGTTGAAGTGCTCAAAAAGCTCAGTAAAAATCTAGTAGGGTAGAATAAGGTGCAGAGAAACCATCCAGGGATTGCTCTGAGAGCCTTTTATTAACAGAGCATGGAGCAACAAATTCAAAATAAGGTCCAGGTAGAAAAAGTCCATATGGAGATAAATGAACAAGCAGGTATTGTTTGTGGTCCATTGTTGCAGCTAAGATTATTCACTTCTCTTGTGTTATCTTCAAAATAAAATCCTGGAGTTGTTTGGGTTGGAAGGGAACATAAAACTCATCTAGTACCACCTCCTGCCATGGGCAGGGACACCTTCCACTGTCCCAAGGTGCTCCAAGCCCTGTCCAGCCTGGCCTTGGACACTTCCAGGGATGGGGCAGCCACAGCTTCTCTGGGCATCCTGTGCCAGGGCCTCCCCACCCTCACAGGGAGGAAACACCACGAACACATTCCAAGCCATCCTCTTGTTACAAAAGAATTCATTTTTGCAAGGTCAGGTAGTTAAAACTTCTAAAAGACTGAGCACAGGGTTTTCCCACACCTGGAACACGGTGACATCCTGGACTCGAGCCACCTCTCAGACCTCAGCAGACCCCAAAGCCCTGGGCAGCCCTGGATGGTGGCTCACATTCCTTGGAAAGGCTCTGGAGCACACACATTCCCTACAGTCTCTTTCCAGGCACCCTGAATTGCAGACTCCGAGGGCAGATGACTGATAGGAAGAACATGACCCCAAAACTTCACAGTCATACCCTCTCCTCTCCGATCTGCTTTCTAGTGCAAAGATGTCAAGAAAACCACAAAGGACATTAATCTCCTTCAAGCCACCTCTGAACTGACAATGTGACCCACAGGCCACGATGTCTGTCCCCTCAGGGCATCCCCAGAGTACAGAACATCACACAATTGCTTTATTATCTGCCACAGGGCCATGCCAGAAAGTGGGGCTATTGTAAAGGCCTTTTCAGTACTGAATTATAGCCCTTGTCTTCAGATGAAACACATTGAACAGACACTTGAAATGGAGCACAACCCTTCAGAAAACAGAACAAAAAAAAGCTGTAACAATCCTGTGGCAAAGCTTGAGCTAAATATAAAAAAGCCCAACTGTGAACCATGTTTGTGGAGTGAGCAGCACCACATTTCCAAGCTCTTGGGTTAGATAAGAGCCTCCTGCCCCTGCACAAGCCCCCAAGAGCAAACAAACAAGTGAGTAAATTCTTCCACTTGGGTGTAGCCAGGCTGCTCGGGGCCTGGGAAAGCCTTGCTTGCAAAATTTTTTTGGCAATAAGCAGCAGAGCTTTTGGCTTTCACTTCTTGTTACTATTCTGCAGCTAAGCAAGAAACCAGATGGGCCCTCACAGGCTACCAAGGTGTTTAACATCCTTCGGGCCCCTGAGCTGCACATCTCCTCAGAAATAAAGAACAGAACTGTCAAACTAGGAAGGTATTTTTAATTTAAATAAAGCAACCCCCTGAAAATGGGGTGAAATGTTTCAGGTCTGCTCATCTCACTGTTACACTGGCACAGATTGCCCAGAGAAGCTGTGGCTGCCCCATCCCTGCAAGTGTCCAAGGCCAGGTTGGACAGGGCTTGGAGCACCCTGGGATAGTGGAAGGCGTCCCTGCCCATGGCAGGAGGTGGAACTGGATGGGCTTTAAGGTCCCCTCCAACCCAAACCAGTCTGGGAGTCGATAATTCCATGTATTTGTGCTGAATTCATGTTTGAAGGCTGACACACTCCCTTCAGCTGCCACTTGAACCTGAGCAGCTGCAGAGCTCTGAACCAGAAGCACTTCCATCATCTGCCTCACTTCCCTGTTCCATCTACAGGTCCTGACCTCAAGCAGGCTGAGATGCTTTGTAATTAATCAGATATAACCACCACACTTGAGGTCCCAGGAGCAGCCAGCCTGACTTCCCTCACCAATTTGTGATCTTTTTATAAACCTTTCAGAAAGGAACCAGAGGAAGAAAACTATGTAGGACAAGTCTGCAGGCAAATTTGCTCCATGGAATCAGTCACCCTTGTAAATGTGACAGTTGCAGTTTAAATTCCACCACGAAAGTCATGTTTGATGAGATGACAAATTTGCACAAAGATGACAAGTCTGCAAACAAATCGATGTCAGCGTGACAAATCTGAGAACAAATACCACAGCTAAACAAGAAGCATTTGTACACTTACTCAGAGCAGTAACAGACTTTAAGAGAAAAATTGCCATTCTTTATTAGTGAGCAGTTGGAATGAGTTTTTTGTGCCACTTCTCTTAAGGCCCAGTTGACCTGTTCAGGAGAAAGCAGTGAGGACAGAAACCAGCTGTGCCCAGCCAGGGTTTCTCCATCCTCCTCAGACAGACTGGCAAATCATCAGCACCAATGGCTCATGGGCTTATCAGGCCTGTTCATCTCATTTAAAGCAAAAACGGTTCCTCCTTCACTGTACCCAGCCATGTGATAGGACTCAGAAACAGAAGTAACTTGAGTTTTTCTACTCAAAATGAATTCCTGGTTTTTTATGTATTGAAAAGTCAATGACATCCAAGGTTCCATCCCTGACACATGCAGTATTTTTTCCCCACATTAAGTACTCCACAAACCCCAAAAGGCTCACACCTCACAACAAAACATTAAAACCTCCCCCATATTAAACATGTTACAATACCTGCAACAGGTCTTCACTGAGTACCTCTGTTCTCTCAGCCCTAAGGGAGGAAAAAAGACCATTGTCAGACAATTGGCACGTTTAGGGTCAAAGATTGCCTCAACAATTCCAACAAAACCTGCTTAGTTCCAAGTTATAATCCCATTACTGCCACTGCTGCAAACACCACCATGTTCACCATGTCACAGGCAGCCCTGGCTCCCAGCACAGGGAGCTTTGGAAGCCCTGATATCCCTGGAATGCCCAGCCCACAGCACAAATCCACTGCACCAAGCTCTAAATGGTATTTCCAACTGCACATGGAATAATCCAAAGCAAACTGGAATCAATGCACCTGAGTGTAAAGGAATATAAAACCGTAAGAGCAGGAGAGCCACCTTCATGTCTTTGTACTGGAGCACTGCAGAGCTTTATCCATCAGAAGCAATGGGAATGGCAGCCTGAAGCTTCCCTTAACCCCACACATGCACAACCTTCACCAGAAACCTCCCATCACCTCATCTTGCTGAGCTCCGTGATACTAAAACAGAGGATTTGGTACTTGAAAAGCTCATCAGAAGTTAATGGTATTCCCAGGAAAGTCTGCCTTCAACAGAAAACCCATGACTGCTTCCACACACTTCCAGACAAAATACCAACACCTGCTACAGACATACTCCTGTCTTTACACACACACTTCCACACCTTTTGCTGTCCCAGTTTACATAAACTTTAAATTGTTTAATGTTGACACAGCTTTATTTGTTGTTGGCTCATTGACTCTAACAGTGCTTGATCCTCCCTTTGCCAGGCCTATAACATAGAGATAAATTCAGTTCACCCTACTCTGCTGCTCACCGTTTACTACACATCTACACCATGGAGCACTTGGAGGGACTCCAGGACACTCTTTTCCTGTTCAGAGAATTTCCCCTGCTGCTGCCAGAGTCCCTCAGCTACTCCAGACTTTATCAGATCCTGCAATCTGTCAAATAACCCACTGCAAACCTGGGCAAGCACAGAAAGCTCATGTTCCTGATCAGGCCTCAGCAGCTGAATGTGCCAAAAGCCTCCAAGGACAAGATTCCTGCAGGTTTGGGTTGATGTTTTTAAAGCATTTATTTGACTTTAATTTCACAGCACATTATCTGCTTGAACTAGTTGTGAACCATAAGGTGTTTAATAATTAAATGCCAGAATAAAGTAAAAGCTCAAAACCTCAGCCAGACTCAGACAAAAGCAGCTGAAATACTCTGACAGCACTGGAATATTTATTTGTTGAGGAAAACACAGACAAGATTGATTAACTTTTCTCCCACCCAAACAGAAATATTTTGTCTGATGGAAATTACGTCCTGTTAGAGAGCAATTATTTTGATTTATTATTATTTAAATATATATATACTTTTAGCCCTGCAAAACCCACTCTGCTTTAGCCACAACATTAATTCAAACCCCCTCAAATATCAGAATAGAGCTTCCATACAACTTTAGATTAATACAAAGTTTGATTTCTCCTTCCCTTCCTTTTTCCTAGGATATTCTATCCAATGGAGTGAAAAGCAACAATGGCTCAGTACTGTGCTAGCAGAAGTTTGTTCCCAGTTTAAGTGTGGTTACCCACATACTATGGATCATTGTATGAAGTGCAAAATAATTTAACTTATTTTTTGTAAGCTCTCTTCATACACTGAACTGGTTTCTCCAGGATCTAAAGCCCCAGCTGGACAATCCAGATCTTCTCCACGTGGGATGCTCTCCCCAGCCCTGGGTGGCAGCAGGAGAGTGGCCAGGCCAGGCAGATTCAGAACAGCCCCTGCTGATGATGTCAGGTTCGGAAGTGCAGCGAGGGAAGACCTCACCCTTCCTGCAGGCCCACATTCCACCTTTAATAAGGAAGCCAAGAAAGAGCCACTAAATAATGTTGTTTTTCAGTGATCACAGCCATGAAAGAGAAAACACAACCCTGTGATATAGCAGCACAGCCCATCTCCTCTCTGCACAGGGGAAAGCAGCAAACCATCAAAGGGACCTGGCTCCTTCGGAATTAACCTCTGTCTCCCTTGGAATGAACCTCTGTCTCCCTTGGAATGAACCTCTGTCTCCCTTGGAATTACAGGTATGACCAGTTTGAAGTTTATATCCAACTGCAGCTTTGAGGGATGCTAATTCCTTCTGCCAGCTAATTACGGAAGCAGCAAACTTCTAAAAAAGAACAGATTTTCTTTTTCACTGCTAAACTTCTGTCCTCAGCCCTTGTTAGGGCTTATTTGCACCTTATTTCATTGAAGTAACGAAGAAATCCTTCTGGAATCAAGAACTAGAAGCCTGAGCTGCAGAGTGTTCCCAAGGGCTTTCCCAAGCCCAGCAGTGCTGGTCACTGGCTGCCAGCCTGGAGACCCTGCACTGGAGCTTCCTTCCCCCACGGGACACCCCGAGCACAGCCCAGTGCAAGCTGAGCCTCTGAAGGCCAGACTGCAGCAGCCAGGGCTGTTTACATTCCCAGAGCTGAACTCCACTCAGTCCAAGCAGTTAAATCTGGGTTGCAAAACGAGGTCCCTCCAAACCATTACTAATGGGGAAAGCACGCCCTGCCCAGCCCCTCCCGGGGCCCCCACCACGGGATGGTCCTGCAGGAGCTGTCCCCGTGCCTTGGGAGGGCAGGATCCACATGGAAACGGGGACCTGCCTGGCCCAGAGCCTCCCCACACCTCTGGTGACAGAGGTGGCAATCCCAGGGGTGGTGCTGGCAGATGGGACAGAGCAGGGCACGAGCAGCAGCCCAGGAATGTTGGATTGGGCATGCAGGGCTGGCACCCCACCTACCACAGCAACAGCACAGGGGCCTTCAGCTGCCCAAATCCAAAATATCTGCCAGCCTGGCAGTGCTCCACTGGAGCACAACAGAGCTGCTCCCCTGGGAAAGAAGTTTCTGAGAACTGAAGCTTCTCTGCTCTACCACCAGAACCTTGACATGAATCAACTGGTACCAAGGTCTTAAGTCAGCAGTGCATTTTAAAAGACTGTAAAAACAAAACTGAACAATCATTTGCTATGGCTATAATAATCCTCTTAATGAAAAAAGGGGATAAAGCTACTGAATTCTATGAAAGCAGTACTTTCACACAGTTAGCACAACGTCCTGCCCACTGTGCAGAGCTTCGAGTGCTGCTCCTCCGATCTGCACTGCCCCTCTCCTGCACGGATACAACCCCTGGTTCAGCTGGGATGTAATAACTGGAATAATTTGACAGAAACAGTTGCTCTTCAGCCAAATCAGCTCCCCCAGTTCACCCTTTGGACAAATGGCCTCCCTGACCCAGCTCCAGGGTGGGAACAGGCAGCAAAGGGCAGGGCAAGCTCCGAGCACAGCTCAGCTGGCAGGTTCAGCCAAAGCCCTGAGCAGAGCCAGCCTTGCCCTCCGTGATCCCAGGACACAGAGAAACTGTCATTTTTAGCAAAATTGTTGTTTCTTCAAGCAAATTTTCTTTTTAAGACAGCAAATACAGTACTTAGCATGAAATAGGATATGGAACAGAAATGCTGGTGCCATTTCCTACTTGGGGGTGGCATGGCCTTAACTCACTCCAAGCAAAAACCCAATTAGTTTTACAGGGAAAGACTGTATTTTTTTTTATTCTAGACATGTTAATACAATACTTTAGCTTGCTATGACATTTTAAAAATACATTCCATGTGCCCCCAACTGAACTTCTCTCAGAGTGTTTTATAGTATAATTCCTTTTAATTCTTTTTACTTTTTCTGTTCTTTCTGACTTAGCCTGAAGCCCAGCCCAGCCACAAGCTCTGCTGCAGCTCAAAGCCCAGCTCAGCCCGAGCACGGTGGGCAGAACAGCTCCCACCCCACAGGTTAAAAACTGATCCCCTCACTTGGTCATTTTGCAGCTCCTTCATACTTCCAGGCCAGAAGTCTTCTCTGTACATCTGGAAACAGCAGATGGGAATTCCTGAGATAAAAGTGTTTACCCTCCATCGGGAAAGAATTTACATTTACACGCATAAAATGAAGAGGATCTATGAAACTTGCCACTGGGGATTCAAAATAAATAAAGCTTAGTCTAAACAGTATCTGAGATCTCCCTGGTCCTGCCCATCACTGGGGCATCCCTCCTGAAGCAGGGCTGATCTCCAAAGCAGCTCAAAGCTACAGAACCACTGCAAGAGACAGGCCAAGGGAGAACGGCTTCCCACTGCCAGAGGGCAGGGATAGATGGGATATTGGGAAGGAATTCTTCCCTGGGAGGATGGGGAGGCCCTGGCACAGGGTGCCCAGAGAAGCTGTGGCTGTCCCTGGATCCCTGGAAGTGTCCAAGGCCAGGCTGAACGGGCCTTGGAGCACCCTGGGATAGTGGAAGGTGTCCCTGCCCATGGCAGGGGGTGGGAGTGGATGGTCTTGAAGATCCCTTCCAACTGAGGCCATTCCATGATTCTATGAAAGCCACACTCCTGAAAGGCTGACCAGGAAGGAACGAGAGCAAACCTGACACAAGAGCCATAAAAACTTGGCCATTCCCAGCAGAACAAGTGACTCAGTTGAAATGTCACCGTGGAAACAAACCCCTGACTCACCCAGCACTGGGTGGGGGCCCTGGCAGAGGTGATGCCATGGGAGGGCAGTGACAAGTCCACAACCCTGGAAAGGTTTCAGTGGAAGCAAGGAGACATCCTCCCCAAACTGGAGACAGAATTAAAGCCAGCCTTCCCTGCTGGGTGGTTTTTCCTCAAACAAAGGCTGTGTTTGTTACCAGGAGTAACCAGCTCAGCTTGCTGGTGAGGTAACACTGAGCACCTTGGCGGGCTGGCAGCACATCCTGCCTGCTTTCCACATACAATAGGCAGCACTTGCTGCCAGGAAAAATGAAAGAATCAGCAGCTCTGTTCCAAAACAAGGAATCCAGAATTAGATGACAATTTCCCTTCGAAAAGGTTTGCTCTTCTAGCATTCACCAAGACAAACTTCACAGAAAATACAACTCCAACGTGCTTCAGGACCACCAACTCACTCCCCCCTGTTTGACCTTAGGCTAATTTCTGAAAGGAAACCAGCATGACCCAAGATAAGCATCAATATTCTGAAGTGGGTTCCAAATGTTCAAAAATAACTCAGAGAACACTGTCAGGTGTTAGTCACCACTCACTTTCAGTATCAGTGTTTAGGGAACACCACATACAACCAGCCATCAGTATGACTTTTAGTTTGCCTCCTATGCTCATTTTTCACCCAAATTAACAATGTAAGCTTTTGTACAGGTATTACAATTGATTTAATTGTAAATCTGGTGACCACGGATGTTTCAGTGACTCAGAAATCCCACCAAAGGCTGCTGTTTTGGAACTCACCCAGCAGCTGCAACTCCTGTGCTTCCAGTCCTTTAGAAGAGCTTTAAAATTGGTGCATTACCTCCAAAATATTTCCGAGATCCGAACACCTCAGAGCTGCACAACTGCAATTCTGGCCTCAATGAGCGCATAAAGAACAATTTCTGCTGCTTTGCCTTCCTTCTTCATTATCTCCACTGAGTTCCCCCATCAAACTCCACTTGGTCACTCACTCTCAAAGCTCAGCTTTGATCTTCCACCTCAGCCACGGATATGGGAGCAGGGAGCTGCCTGCTCTAATGAGAGGCAGAGCAGGCTGCAGGGAGATAATCATCTTGGAAGGAGAGCAGAGTGCTCCTGTGCAGAGCAGGGAAACCCATGACAGACTCTTCACAGGAGGGGATTGAAATTCCTGCATCGGTGAAATGGATCCAAGGCTGGTCTCCGGAGCAAGGCAGTAAATTTAGCTCTGGAGAACAACCACAGCTCAGCCAAATCCTATATTCAGGCCACTCTTGGAGGGACAGGCACTGCAGCAAGCCCCTGCACAGCTCCTCTTTGTAAAACACACACTGAGTGGTTTTAATATTACATCTTGAGAATTCCACCAAATATGGGGCAGTTCAACAAAAGCACTGCTGGCTTCAGTCTAACAAAGTTGAGTAGATCATTTTGAGCCACAGCATTGCAAATTTGAGATGAATTTAAGCTGAACTTTCTACAGGCAAAAATACAATTGCGGTCTAAAAGTAGAAGCCCATTTAGAGCAGTTTTGTTTGAGGGAGGAAGCGATGTTTCAGTGAGCAGCCTGATGAGTCCAACAGCTTGTAAACTTCTGGGCACAAATAAAAATTTACAATTCAGTGCTTCCAATTAACTACTATCCCAGCAAATCAAATATTGACTGCTGACCTGCTATTTCATACCAGGGACCAAGTCACAGCTATTAAAGCTCTCCCCCATATTCTTTTTGACTTTGAAAAACCCCAAATAACAATGTGGCTTCTTTTAAAAAGTGCATTTGATTTGTGAAACTATTAGTAGCTTCTGAAGGAAAAGTGAAGTGCTGCTGCAGGGGATTAACATTCTAACTGCTAAAATCCAGGCAAGGTGAAATCCAGCAGTGGTCTCATGTTTTGTTCCCCAAAGAAAAAAGTCCTATGAGAAGCTGTCATAAATTAGTGACCAAAAAACCCCAAAAAACCTGAGACAAATTTTAAAAGCTTCTGGTGTAGCTTATCAAATCATAATGTATTTCCTATGCTTTGCTTTTTCTCCCTCAAGTGCTACAATCTACATTTCTCATGCTACACTTTACTACAGAACTTGAGCTTTCCAAACATGTCAGTTTATTAACATAATTTATTAAAAAAAAGTACACAAACACCCTCCCCACTGTGTCTCAGTAATTGCTTTTAATATTTAACTGCCAGGTATTTAGTTACATTTAAAAGTTTATTCTCACACAAGGTCTTTCCCTCCCTCCCAAGCAACAACCTCTTATTTATGCAGAATCGTTGATGTAAAATTAGCTGGGTATGGTTCTGCTATAAGACACAGTCGAGCAGAAAGCAACCTAAATAATTCCTGAATTGTTATTCCTGAATGTCAGGTGTAATTTTACAACCCCTGCGTGCCAACACAACAGGAGGTGCTGCCAGAACAGGGATTCCTGTGCTTTGTGCCCTGGCAGCGCTAGGGCCACAGCACCAGCTCCAGGTGAAATTTAACCTGGGCACCAGGAGCAAGAAATGATCCTGCAGCACCTCGGGGCCAGCACCTGGCCAGGGCTGCTCACCTTGGCCCTCCACAGCCAGGGCACCCAGGTCTGTGCCAGCTCCAGTCACCCCCATGCCAAACCCGTGGCACAGAGCAAGCACTTGACTCCTCCTCACCCAATTCCCTACAACCTCTCTCCTTCCAGGGGCCCCACCTGAAACACACCACCCTTCCCAAATGTCAGCTGTAGGTCCTTACAGCCCTCCCTGCATCAGCAGCAGCTCACACTGGAATCATACCCAGTAAAAGAAACTGGTTCCCAGTTGCCTTGGCCCTCTCCTTGGCCACCCCACGGGCTGGGGAGGTGGCACCAGCACAGGCTGGATAGGGACAGGGAAATCTGTCCCTTTCAGCAACAGCAGCTACTTAAGATCAGCTTAAACTAATCATGAAACTGCACCCTGGGGCCAGCATTTCATTCCCACGAGGTGACATCAGCTGGCAGAGCTGCTGACAGAAGTGGCTGTGTCCTCCCTCCTCCTGCTCCATCTCCCTGGCCCTGCAGGAGCATCCCCACTGTCAGCAGCTCCAAGGACTGGCCTGGCTCAACACCCACCTGGCTGGGAGAAAAGGCATTTTCCCAGTCAGAGACCAAAGGTGCAAGCACAAAGGACTGGGAACAAACGGAAGGGCAGCTCAGGAATCAGGGCTGGCAGAACTCTGGGCACTGCTGCACAGCCTGAAGCAGCTGAATGTCTGAGCAGAGCCGAGGCAGCAGCTGAGATGTCTGGATAACAGGAGGGCTCAGGGATTCCCTACATGTGGCTTTGGCAGCTTTCAGATTTAAGCGAGTGCAGGCCCCTTGCCAAACCACCTGCTGACATGAAAACTCCTCCACATGTGAAAAGGGAATAAAAAACCCTACCAAAACACCCTCCAACATCTCCTGAACTTCCCAACTGGTCCTTGATTTCCACTCTAGCCACAAGACAGGTGGATTACCACCAACTCAAGACATTTTTAAGCTTTATGGTTTCTTTTCCCAGAAGTCTTGCACTGTCAGTTGCTGGAAAGGACTCCAAGAAGCAGCACTGCCTTTTCCACAAACTTTCTAACAGGACAGACATGTCTGAATAGGAAAAATATGCACTACAGGAATGAACAAAATACACTGAACTGCTGAAAAAACCCTGGGTGTTTTTTGCATATTTGGTTGCTTTTTTTCAACTTTGACAAGACAAGGGGGAAGGCTTCACACAGACAGCGAGTACGTTTAGATTAGATATTAAAAAGCAAGTTCTTCCCTGTGAAGGAGGTGAGACCCGGGCACAGGGTGCCCAGGGAAGCTGTGGCTGCCCCATCCTGGCAGTGTCCAAGGCCAGGTTGGACGGGACAACCTGGGACACTGGAAGGTGTCCCTGTCCATAGCAGGGGGTGGAACAAGAAGAGCTTTAAGATCCCTTCCAAACCAGATCATTCCAGGATTCAGTGATTTCAGTCTTGCATAAGTGTCAAAAAACTCCAGTCCAGAAACAATCATTTCACCAAAGGTAATGCTGCTCTTTTTTAATGTATTGCCCACTCTGATCTATTTTAAGTTTGGGGATTCACAAACTGGCAAGAGAAAGCTTTGGAGAAGGAACCAAATCAATCAACACAAGAAGCAAAACAAGGAAATGCAGAAAAGGCAGAACAATGAAGCAGGAATAGAAAGTCAGGCTGCAAAAAGGGGCTGGAAGCTCTGAAACACCAGTAAAAAAGGCTATAAGGGAATTCGAGGATCTGAAGTTATATAAAATCAGCTGGTGACAAACCAGGGATTATTCCCTATGCCCAGGATTTCACAACGGAGCCTTTGCGCTGATTTCCTGAGCGCGGCTGTGATTAACAATTAATGGCTGAACCCCTGATTATGTTTCAGCAAGAGGAGGCGAGGCTGCGGCAGCGCCCGGCATCCCTGCCACGAGCAGAGCCGGCCCAGCCCCGGGATCCCGGCGCTGGACACAGCTCCTGTTTTCCTGTTGCTTAGACACAGCACACACAGAGCACATGAGTGTGTCCAACAGCAGAGCTGGGCCATTCCCACCCTGCCACGAGGCTTCTCTGCTCTTCCAGCACGAAACTGAAAGTTAACTCAATCCCTGCATTTTTGAGAAGGAAACAGGAGCCTTGCACTAATCGAGGTTTATGATCCTGCACTTAAACACACGCCTGGACCTGCTGTTACAAAACCAGGATTACTTTAGCCTGCTGTTCTGTTCCTACAAAAAAAAAAAATAGCAGCTCAGAACACTTAATCTGCGTGTGAAATCACTCTGCAGCAGGGCAGACAAGCTGAACGCTCAACCCAAACAGAAGATGCAAGCTCAGCTCACACACTGATTTCTCCATGTGAGAACATCAGAGTTTTAGCTTCATTTCCTACAGAAAACAGAATTTTTAATCTGGGGATTGATGTTTCCTGACAATTGCTTGATATTTATATGTGAAGAGTCTGCATTTGAATAACTGCTGTACTTTCCACAGCCGTATCTCAGCTGTGACTTCTCAAACTGCCTGCAGGACAATTTATCTTCTAAAAACCGTCCCATCTTGGAAATTAATTTTCCTGTCACTGGCTAAAGTAGCTTTCTTAGCTTTGAACACGGAGGATGTGTGTTACCTGTGTGTACAACAGCATTAACAGCTCTCACTAGTGACCTACCTTCCTGCCAACTCATCTGTAAAAGCTACCACTTATCCTTTAATTCATTTTAAATTTCACTCTGGAAGCATCACTGGGATCTTGAGAAAACAGTGAGGTTATGTATACAAAAATTTCAGTGCAGCAATCTGGAGCACAGGACAACTTGCAAGACAGAAGGAAAAACTCCTCCTCTCTTGATCCTTCTGACCCGAAGGCCATTTGGCCGTTCTGCACCTCGGTGTGTGGACCCCGCTGGCTCTTTGATTCACTCCCCTGCAGTCACTCCAGGATGTCCCTGTCACTCTGCACTGCAGTTAACTCCACCAGACAACAATCTCTGTCCAGGAAAAAAGGCTCCACCTCAGCAACAGGAGCACTTGTGACCTCACCCAGCTGGCCTGGGTTTGAGGAGCTGTTTCCTGGTAAGAAGCAGCACCGGCCAAGGAGAAATTGCACAAGTATCCTGACTGTCCTATGGATCGGCCATGGAATAGCAACTACAAACTCCAGGGTTCTAAGGCTATTTAGTTCCTAAGGAAGAAATTTTAATTAAAACCACAGAATCCTGGAATGGTTTGGGTTCCATAGAATCCTGGAAGAGACCGAAGATCAAGTTTAGCCTTCAAGACTGGTACCTACAACAGTCAAACAGCCTGAAAAATTAGGAATCTAGAACAGTAAACTTGATATGACTTGATATGTCACCACCAACTGCTGCGAAGGCACTTGGTTCTGAATTACCGAGATCAGACCTCCTTACCCAGTTTAACTGGTGTTTAATCAAACTCCCACAGTTTCAGATCAGAGCTGTGCCATGGCCAACTGCTGCCTTAGACAAGGCCCAATACCGTGGGCTGGATGTTCTAAAATGCCAAAAAATTGAGCTACTTCATTTAAGTTACAATTCTTTTCTTTCTATAAGAAAATATTAGAATATTAGAAAACATTTCTAACACAAGAAGACACTTTTCATTTAACCCCATCCTAAAAAGATCCTGTTATTTGGCATTTCATCATTGCTAGTACAATGACCTCTAACAAGCAGCTCTGGCCACAGATGCATTATCATAACCTAAAAATACCATGCAAGTGTCTAAGAAATACATTTGCTTTCATCAATTCCAAGTGTATCCCATTACAGCATCAGGCTGAAACAGACTGTTACATCACTTCGGGCTATTTTAGCAGATCAAATCATTACTATTTCAAGATTTTGACTCTAGGCATAACCTGATATTAAAATTATTCACTCTGAAGAACCCCTATCAGATCAAGTCAGAATCAAGGAATCATCCATGCCCAGAGATGGGGATTACTTTGTTTATATGAATAAATATCAGGACGAAAAAAGGCACCTCCTGTGCCTTCAGCTGAGCTGCTGCCACTAAGGCAGGTTCAGGTGTACTTTTACCTCCCTGTTCTGCTGTTATGTCAGATACCAAAACCTCCACCCTGGAAGCACCTAACCCCTATGGACAATATCCTTTCCTACTTTTCCAGCTCCCTCTGCTTCCCCGAGTTCTTCTCCCCAGCAGTGGTGCAGCTCCGGCCAGGAATGGTGACTCAGGCTCCGGTTACGTGCCGTGACACGAGCACGGTGTGCCAGCTTTGGCACTACCCTTCCATTTGGCCTGCACCTCAAACCCTCCTGAAACCACCTGAGAATCACCTGCACAGAAAGAGGACACTTTATTCTTCATTTTAAGGCACTGTAAGACCAGGCTTTCTCAAGACAGAGGCTCCCGTTATCCTCACACAGTCGTGACCCCCAGCAGAATAGGGAGCCCAAGCTGATCCAGCCAGAGCAGATCCCACGGTGTCTGTCTGGATTGTGAATATTTTATCAGTCTTCTCATCTGTTTCATCAAGCAGCAGCTCAACCAGAGCCAAAGGAGAAGAGGACACGCATGCAAGAAGGCAATTAATACTACCCAAATCCCCCAGTTTGGAATCTTTTCATTTCGTTTTCTGCAACAAAAATCTCAAGTATTTTACCCACTGCCCACTCAGCACCTGACACACAAGTTGGACACAAAGTTATATAGTAACTTTTTTCTTTTGACCAGCAGGCTTTAGCTCGTTCCTACTGGAATTCACAATATTTATTATTCAAGTCAACAAAACTTAGTTTGTTGTTTAGTTTCCTCTGGGAAAGAGAAGCTTTGGGGTAACCTAATTGTGGCCTTCCAGTACCTGAAGGAGCTGACAAGAAAGATAGGGAGAGACTGTTCACAAGGGCCTGGAGTGACAGGCCAAGGGGGAATGGCTTCCCCCTGCCAGAGGGCAGGTTAGGTGGGATACTGGGAAGACCTGGTTCTGTCAGATGCCACCATGCAGAAGCCGCCCCTGGCTCGGAGCTGGGAGGACACACGTGGGAAATGCCACCCACGGGATCCCTGGGCCTCACACCCTGCCCACGTCACCGCTTCTGGACGTGGGCAAGGCAGAGGCAGCCCAGGCAAGGCATTCCTAGGTTTCATGTGGTCTGGAAGCAGATCACAAGCGATGAGGCTTTCAAACTGAGGGCTGAGCAACTATTTACTCATTGATTTAAAACCTGGTGCTGCCCTTGTAAGGGCACGAGAAAGAAGTTTCTTAAAAACACAACGTAATTTCTTAAGTGTCTAATCTTCAGGATTCTTAATGACATGGAGTTTAAACATGAGATCATCTTGGCCCATGAGGAATGAGGGGTTCCTGATAAACTCACTGCCTTTACAAAACCTAAAGGAAACACCAAAACTAGGCCAGAATATACTGTTTTCTTCCCTGTTCACAGCCAGAACCTCTGGTCCTACCAGGGGTTCCAGCACAGCAATCCAGCAGCTCACCAGAGCACCAGTTCAGCCTCACAGGTCTCCCCAGCTCCCAAGCTCTCCACCAAGACAGAACAGTGGAAGAAACTCACTACAAAGTCCTCACCTTCAATAAATTCAGGTGATTTTTCCTTTGGCTTCAGCACTCTGCTTTGAAGGGGACATTAATCAATGGGATTAACAGACACGCTCACAAAATTCAATCTAGACCACAGCTTGGACCCAATTTATAACCATCCATTTCTGGAATTATTTCTATAATCTGTGGTTTATGACTGTGATAATACAGTCCCAAACCCCTCATTGGTGCCAAGTCTTGCCACAAGCAGCAGCCTCGAACTGAACACATAATAGCTGCCTGTTTTTCTATAATTGGAAGTTTGTCCTGGTAGAAAAATCCAACTCCCAAGCTGCACAAGCCATTACATTGTGTCAGAGGTCTCCAAAGGGTGCAGGAAACAGATAAATGCACCGATACCGAGAGACTTTGTTGACCCTGCTGGGGCTGAGCAGTGCTGCTGGGGTAACTGAGCTCTCTCCTTGCTCCCATCCTGCATGGAAACTCCACTTTGCCAAGTTTTGTGCCTGTGCAGAGCCCCCAGGATCCTGGAAGTGGCCAGGTAAGGAATATTCTGCAGCTGTGTGTGCCAGCTCCCTTCAGCCCGTGCAGCTCCTGCTGTGCTCCCTGTCCAACAGCCCCACTCCCCAGATGTTTATTCTGACAGTGATCCCCAGGCTGTCATTCCCCGGGCTGTCATTCCCCACTGCTTTGGCATCCACACACACTTTGTTCCCACCAGTGCCTGACCTGCAGCCCCAAACCCTGCCCCTGCTCAGGAACACGCATCCCCCTAATTAAATCCACTCAGACTCCTTTGAACCCGTCATTGGATTCAGCTGCCATCCAGAAAGATCTAATGCAATTTCCTAATTAGAGACCTGGAACTTCATTTGGAGATAAACAGGAAATGCTCAAGATAACGATTATAAACACTGAAATGAGATTTTTCTTTTCATGAGCACTCTGATGGAGACAAATGCCAACCTGCAAACTCCTCATAAATATGAAATATTTCAATGCTGTTTACCACTTTTCCAAATATCTCTGCCAAACACAACAAGCAGTGCAAGTAAATAACACTTAGCAGATTTAACTTCTATTAAAGGATTGTTGGGTGAGCCAGAGATTTTCAAGTACTGGGGTCATATTCAATTTTTTTCCCCCCACAGAAGAACCAGAAAACCATTAAAGAAGAAATTCTCTGAGATTAAATGGTACTGCAGGGTTAATGTTACATTGATGGAAGCATTAAGAGAGATGGATGCACTCTTGTTTTACCACCCTGGACACCTGAAATAGTGAGTTTCAGAGTACTATCAACACAACATGAAGAAGCAGAAAAACCTTCCTTAAATAATTATATACAGAACAATTCTGGGAAAGACAAGAATCAATGGATAATGCTTTAGCAGGACAGAAAAAGGAATAATTTAGACCGTCCACATTTTCCATTAAGTATTACTAGAAATTATTGCTTTCCAGCAGGTTTTCCATGTACAGATAAATGTAGCCAGTTCCTCCTTCTACAATATTTCGGTAACAGGCATTTTAACATAACTTGCTTTAATGTAATAATTATGTTACAACTCCAGCTCCAACTCAAGACTTGCACATTGCCAAGTGGCTTGAAGAAACACTAAATATAGTTCAGCACAGTAACTTTTATGCAGGACATGAGCTATTAAAAGCCATGTTCCAAAACTCCTGGTGAGTCACAGCAATGCCATGAGTACAGGGCCTGGAAAAACCTATTTGTACACAAGGAGTTGTATTTGAGCAGTGGGAAACGAGCACAGAAGCTACAGTAAGTCAGCCTCTTGCATAAAACCAGAGCCTTCTGAGGCACTTTGTGGGCTCTTCCAGATTTCTAATTAGTCAGAGCTGCCTGTCCCTGGTTTAAATTACTGCAAGAGCCTCGGGGCAGATCGAGTATCTCTCCCAGCAAAGGCAGTAAGAAAATCCACCTGTCTGATCTTGGGTGACTTCACCAGACCCAAACCTCCCCAGCAGTTGTCTGGAATCATTTTTAATCAGAATGGTACTCAGAGATCGCACCTAAAGGATGAAGAAAGAACCTGATGGCAACAACAACAGCAGCAGCTGGTCCCCAGAGGCCAGAAGCCCAGCTCGTGGAGATTGTCACAGCCTGAAATGTCATTAATTACCAACCTGAGTTCTGTAAGCAAACAGCATGATCCAAACCTCTCCATGGGCTCATTCCTCATGGAAATTACTCAGCTATGTAGTTCAAATGCTTATTAGTGTATCAGTGCAAAGCTTTGATGACAATAGCTCTGAACATTTATTTTCATTAGGGGTGACTGCAGCTATAAAGGAGAATATTCCCAAGCTTCTAATCAAATCTGTCTCCTTTGTAATTTATAAAAGGGTATGGAAACTGAGACAAGCACGTGTAGATACATGAATAATTACCTTGCTGACATCAAACGTAATATCTTAAATTTCTGAGCCTAACACTCAGGTGCTCTGCTGGAGTGAGGATCTGTTCAGGAAGCATCCCAAGGGAAGGTATAACCTCACCTCCCCAAATCTGTGAGACAGCACATCCTAAACCAGTCCACACCTCCCACTTCCCAGGGCTCTGTGCCCAGGCCAAACACACACACAACTGTTCCCAGTGGATACAAGCCTTGGGCCTCCAAAGAGATGAAGTTTTAGAGGAATTAGGACAGAAATCCCATTAAAAGCAATCCCAGCACGTGGCCTCTAAGGAATCACAGGCCACCTGAAATTCGTGAAGTTCAGAATTAAAGTTATTCCTTTCTTCTCCACTCCCTCCCCAACTAATTTTTTTAAGCCTAACTAAAACTTTCCAGCTGTTTACAGCTGGATTCAGGATGTAGCTGAAGATAAAGTAAGCTCTGAGCTCGTTCCTCTGGGTGATCAGCCCTGTGCCTGTTGTGGGCAAGATGCCACTTTATGGCAATGCATTAATTCAGCTCATGTGGAACTAATGATTTCCTGGCAAGCCCTGCCTCTGCTCACCTGCAGGTCCCAGCCCTGCTTTTTGGGAATTATCCTGACTGGATGTGAAAGCCTTCAGGATGCCAAGAGCACCAACACACACTGGGACTCACAGTTCACTCCTCCAGCTAAGACTGCCCTGAGAACATTGTGATGCCACCTCCAGTGGCAGGTTGTGTCTCAGTCACCTGGCCCAGGCTCTGATACTTCACTTTTCAGGTTTCCCAGAGCTTGTGCTGTTCCCCTCAGCAGCACTGACAACAAATCTGTCCAACAGATGAAATATAAAGTCCTCAGCAGCAGATTGAACACTCAAGGCAGCCAAGAACATCTATGAGATAATTGCTGCAAAATATTTAACACATCTATTAATTATTGTGGAATCCTGTTCCACTGAGCTAATCCCCTCTTTAATTAGTTTCCTACATGTATTTCATAACTCCATATAATTCTATCCACGGACTCACAGGCTCCTCATAAATGCCGTTCTTCAGCTTTGATGGAGCTCTTGCCCATCTTTTCTTATTTCCCGTATTAAGGTGTTACTCCCCTGATGCCAGCTCTGATATTAGGGATCCAAGGCCAAGGATGCCACCCCTGGAAGCTGGCTGGAGGAAGGGCAGTGTCATTCCTACCTTCAGTCGAACAGCCCTTCATTAAAGCAACAACCCACGGTGCCAACGCGCGGCTGACGCAGGCCCAGCCCTGCTGACCTCAGGGTAACGTGGCTGCTCTCCCACACCCCAGGGACCACGGACAAACCTCTGAGGGAGGGAAAAGCAGAGCAGGAGGAGACAACCCTTCCAAAAACAGCACCAGGAAACGCAACGGCCAGTCAGGGATCAGCCCCTCAGCACAGATCCCAAACTCCTCCGAACGCTGCTTCCCCTGTGGAGCAGCTCATTCCCCTGCAGGGAGCCCCACGGTCCAGGGCCTTGAAACACCAAGCCATCACCTCTTCAAGCATTCACACAACCAGAGGGATCCTCTTGATGCAGGACTTGTCTCCTCATTCTGCCCCAGCACAAAAAAATAATAAACAAATTCACCAACTCAATGTAACACAATACAACCCAATAGAACATGTAATATTGCCTGTAAGACCCTGCTGAATGTCTGTCATGTCTTCCATGAGTCCTGCAAGGCTTCTCAAACCAAATCTGAAAGCCTCAGCCCTGATACCTGAAAGCGAAACCCGTTAAAATTTGTCCCTGCTATGGGATTTTACTTTGGGAAATGCAGTAAGGCCTTGGTGACTACAGGAATGCTTGACTAGCACACAAAATGTGAGCAGGTGAGCAATACGAAACAGTCACAGTTAATGAATATCAAACATATGAAAATAAATGACTCGGTGTCACTTAAATCGTTTTTAATGAAAACCAATGACAGCAGCGTCTGTATTCTAATGACACCAGACCCCCTGCCCCTGTGCATGCCCAGGCTGCCAGGGCACCCCAGACTCCGTGGCACGGGTGTGTGACAAGAACCTGCCCAGACACCACACCCGAGCACCCCCCAGCCCTCACCTGCACGGCCAAAGGTCACTGCCAGCCTCCCCACCCACACCTCCAAACACTGCTCCACACTCCACTCGGTTTTGCCCCTGGAAGCACAAAGCACCCCAAGCTGTTTATCCTCAGTACAACCCGGATTACTCGAAATTCCGTTTGGGATTTGGAGCTGTGGCGCTGACACATGCAAACAGGGAATGCCAACAATCCCTCCAACAACATAAAAAATCCATTAATTCATATGAAAGGGGAATGAGAGGACAAGGTTGGCCGGGAAGTTGTTCCCTCTTTAATAGCAAAACAAACCTATTAAAAAACTCCTCCTTGGGCTTTATTAGCTGACACACCTGCCCTGGGTTGTGTGGGCTCCAAGGAACATAAAACACTCTGTTAAGGGAGTTATTGGAAAGGAGGCCACCAAAACATAAACTCAGATAATAAGTTTATACTTTCGGTATCAGAACAGACTTTCAATTTACACTCTCAATATAGGAACTGACTTTCAGATAAAATCTTTACTAAAAGCAGAAGGAAGTTTCTGCGAGAAATATTGACTTCTGCTGGAAAAGCAATGTGGTGACATTTGCATGTTTAGCTCAGGGACAGCTGCTGCTGCAGGACACTTCCTTGTCTGGGCACAGATTTGTTGCCACAGACCCGAGTTAAAAACCTTTCCAGATTCTGACAGCTGGAAAGTGGTGGCAATTGTACCTACAGGGCTCCTGGTAGTTTTGTTAAAATTAAGTCCTGGGGGGGCAAATGAAGTCCTGGGGAGGGCACTCTCTGAAGTATTCTCAGATGTGAGAGAAAGCGAGAAACAGAGCAAACACCTCAATATTAACACCGGGAGAAAGGAAACGAAAGCCGCCAAAGCGCAGACAGGAAGCGCCCGATGCAAATGGCCCTGCGGGGCTCGGGGAGGGGGGCTCGGCACCGCCGAGGGCTCCGCTGAGCGCCGGGAGCCCAACGCGGCTGCGACCCCCGGGCAGCGAGGCGGAGCCCTGGGACCGGCGCGGACCGAGCCTCCCGAACGCCCTGAACCCCGAGCGCCCGCGGCCGCCGCCCCTCGCGTTCCCCGCGGAGCGCACCGAGGCTTCGCCCCCCGAACGGCCCCGGGGGGCCGAGACTACGGAGCGGAGCC
>VWZW01004381.1:998879-1042822 GCA_013397115.1 Edolisoma coerulescens
CCAGTTTGCCTTGCGCTACCTCCGCTGCTTCCTGGGCGAGGCGCTGTAGCCCGCGCACTCTCATTGGGCGCTGTGCGGATCGGCGAGCGCATAGACCAATCGTCACCGAGTTCCGGTGGAGGCTGCCCAATGAGAGGTGGCGGGGGGCGGGCCGCAGGGGCGGTGGCAGCGGCTGGGCCCCGCGCGCTCCATGGCGGCCGCCGCCGGCCCCGACGAGGCGGACGAGGCGGTGCGGGGAACCTGCGAGGACGCGTCCGTCTGCAAACGGTACCGGAACCGGGGCAGCGGCCTGACCGGGCCGGGCGGTGCCCGCCCGTGTCCCTCCGCACCGGCCGCGGCCCCGCGGTGGGGCTGGGGAGTGGGGGGGCGAAGGTCGGACGGCTCCCGGGGAGCGGCGCTGGAGGAGAGCGGGAGCAGCCCCGTCTTCTCCCGGTGCCGGGGCTCTGTGTGAGTGCCCCGGGCCCGAGCGGCCGCAGGGCCCGGCTGGGGGGCGCGCTCGGAGCTGGTCCCGGTGTGAGCACTGGGTGTGCGCGGGTGAACCCCCGGGGCAGGGCAGAGCGGTGCTCCGAGCACCGGCTCCAGGGACCCGCACTGTGCCCCGAACCTCCCCCTGCTGCTGCGGAGCCCCTGCCCGCGGGTCAGCGCTGGGCTTGTTTATAAACCAGCGTACAGTGGTAGCCAGTATCTAATAACGTTTGGTCGTTTTTGGTATCTCAGGGAAGAGGCATCTTGGTATTTTTCAGGTTTCTTTCCTTCTCCCCCTCTAGGCTGGGCACTGGGAGGGGGATGAGTTTCGTTGCCCTGTTGTGCCTGGGTGTGAATTTAACCTCTGTTATTGCAAAACCCTTTTGGGTTTTGTAGTAGCAGATCGTTGGGTGGTTGAGTTTGGTTGGAGAGTGTTCCTTTTGGAATCAGTTGTAAAACTCATAAGTTCTGTTAGAACAGAGTAACATTGTGCTAAACTGATGTGTAGGAGCTCTGGAATAAGTGCAAACACTTGTCATGTACCAGCGTGTAGAAGTAAAGCCTGATTTGTGTGTCTGAGGAGCTGGAGAGAGACAATTCATCTTCTGGGTCCCCCAGGAGGGAATATTTGAGATTTGGGTCTTTGCTCACAAAATTTCATCCAATAGTGAAGAGGCCATTAAAAAGATGCTTGTTGAATATGGCAACAGGTAACATTTCTAAGTGAACTTTGTATAATCTCTTAATTCAAATAGTTCAACGCATGGAACAGATTTTTAAACCATGTCTGCATGTGCACACCCAGGCCTGAGGGACCTTTCCAGCCTGTGTATCTTTTAGGGTAAATTTTGGTGGCCTTATTTCATAATTCTCTCTTTACCTTGCTGCTGGCCAGGTTTGCTGTAAGTGTTGGCTACTGGAAGGACCCTTACATCCAGTATTTTGTGAGACAAGCCAAAGAAAGGAAAGCACCTGAGATCAACAGAGGCAAGTTGGAATGGGAATGGGAGCACCTAACTGGTCCTGACAAGACCTCTGTACACTGGGTTTTAGGGAGGGGAGGAAATATGTGAAAGAATGAGACAAGGTTTCTTCACAGCAATAATTCCATGCTGTATCTGATCTTTTAAATATTGATCTGTAAATCAAAACTCTCTTCCTTTGCTTTCTGTGTTCTGAATGGGCTGTCTTGGTGTGCAGAGATCTCTCCAAAGCAATCAGTAATGTTGGATTGACCCAGGACACTTTGGTCTCTGCAAGTGTAGAATTACTCTGCTCTGCTTGAGGTGAAACTTGACTAAAACTTCTGTTTACCCAAAGAGTTGAGTTTTATCAGTGCATGAGATTTTGTTTGTAATTTAAAAAGAAAAACAAAAGCCCTTAGGTATCTTAAGAAGAGGGCATTATTCTTCCTAGAAACTGCCTAAAGATCTTGGTGAGTGTTAAACATCGAGTATTACATGAAAATAACAACTCACCCAGGGTTTGTGTGTGTTCCAGGTTATTATGCTCGTGTGCACGGAGTCAGTTACCTGATCAAAGCTTTCCTAGAGAAGACAGAATGCAACTGTCAGATTGTTAATCTTGGGGCTGGCATGGACACCCTGTTCTGGAGGCTGAAGGTAACGAGAGCTGCTGAGGACACAGAGCTGTGGGGACCCATGAGGGGCTGCTCTGTGCTCGTCCGGGCTGGCTCTGTCCCACAGGGCAGGTGTGCAGGGAGGCAGCACAGCAGGAGCTCTCACAGAATCCCAAAAGAGCTGGGCTTGGAAGGGACCTTTGGAGCTCATCCAGTCCAACCCCTGCCCAGGCAGAGTTACCTGGAGCAGGTGACACAGGAACGTGTCCAGGTGGGTTTGGGATGTCTCCAGAGAGGGAGACTCCACAGCCTCCCTGGGCAGCTGTTGCAGTGCTCTGCCACCATCATGGAGGTTCTTCCTCATGTCGAGGTGGAACTTGTTATGTTTTAGTTTATGGCCATTGCTCCTCGTCCTGTCACTGAACAGTCTGGCACCATCCTCTGACAGCCCTGGGAGAGATTTGTATGGATTGATGGGATCCCCCCCAGCTTTCCCTTCTCCAGACTGACCAGGCCCAGCTCCCAGAGTCTCTCCTCATCACAGAGCTGCTCCAGGCCCCAAGTCGTCTCTGTGGCCTCTGCTGGACTCCATCCAGCAGCTCCTTGTCTTTCTTGGAGATCAGGACTGGGCCGTTCAGCTGTGCCTCACCAGGGCCGAGTGCAGGGGCAGGATCACTCCCTGACCTGTTGCCACGCTTTTCCCATGTCTCCTGGGATTCCAGTTGTGAGTTTATTTATGTAAATCATGGAATCACAGAGTGGTTTGGATTGNGCCCCAAGTCGTCTCTGTGGCCTCTGCTGGACTCCATCCAGCAGCTCCTTGTCTTTCTTGGAGATCAGGACTGGGCCGTTCAGCTGTGCCTCACCAGGGCCGAGTGCAGGGGCAGGATCACTCCCTGACCTGTTGCCACGCTTTTCCCATGTCTCCTGGGATTCCAGTTGTGAGTTTATTTATGTAAATCATGGAATCACAGAGTGGTTTGGATTGGAAGGAATGTGGGAAATCATCCGGCCCCACCCCCTGCCATGAGCAGGGACACCTTCCACTGTCCCAGGCTGCTCCAAGCCCTGTCCAGCCTGGCCTTGGACACTTCCAGGGATGCAGGGGCAGCTACAGCTGCTCTGGGCAACCTGTTCTGTATATAGGTGTGTTTGTGTGTGTGTAATTAATGGAAATTCAGTTATTCAGGTGTTGTATGATGGTATCATTGCAGCTGAACACACCTCTGAGTGAATTGTCTTCTCATTAACATTTACATTGGTAAATTTGGGTTCTGGAGGGAAGCCTGAGGAGCATTTTCCTTGGTCACAATTCGTTGTATTCCCATCAGTAGAAGGGAGACAATACTGATTTTTTTTTTTCTGAGATGTGAAGCTTTTCTCTTACCTGCATTCCTGTAAAAGCTCTGTCAATACACTGTTTTGGTAACAGTGATTTTAAAAGCTGCAGTGGGGCCTGTAATTCCAGTTCTCTGTCCTTGTGGAGAGCAGGTGTGGTGTAATGAATGTACAGAAGCTGGGAGCCAGTTACTGGAGCATTCAGTGCTCTGAGTGCTGGTTTCATCTCAGAAATCCATGGGTTGACAGCCAGAAAGAGCAGCAGCATCCATCACAAAGGGATTGCTGCACAGGGAGAGACTTGGCACAGCTTCTCCATCAGGCTGGGAAACTGTGCCAACACGGAATGAAGAGCTTTTCCCCTCTTTTGTAGTCCAGGCAGACTGGTGTGCTTGTGCTCTGGCTGTGGGCTGGAGGAGGACTGGGATGTGGTCACTGTGGGGGTGAACCTGTGCAAAGCATTCCTGGTCCTTTCCTTGGAAGGCTGTGCTGAAACTCATGGTAAATGCTGTGGTAGTTGCCTGTTGCTGTGCTCTCCCAGATCCTTGGTTGGAGTGTGTGTTTCAGTGATTTAGTGTCTGGGATTAGAGTCCTTCTCCTCTCTGGAGACATCCCAAACCCACCTGGACATGTTCCTGTATCACCTGCTCTGTGTGATCCTGAGTGGACCTCCAGATGTCCCTTCCAACCCCAGCTATCCTGGGATTCTGTGATTACATAAAATGTTAAATAACTTCTTTAATTCTTAGAGGACATTCTAATGTCTCTCAGCCAGTTTATGTTGAATTTTAGGGGGTTTTAAGCTGTGGGACATTATTATACCACTGTTACAAATGCCAGTGTAAGCCAAACCAGAACTGTTCAGGATTTGAGGTTCTGTCTTGTCCTGTACATGCAAAATTTGAGTGTCCCTAATTCTAGTGTCTTCCTCCAATTCCCAGGATGAAAATCTTCTCCCTAGAAAATATTTTGAAGTGGATTTTCCAATGATCGTTGCAAGAAAAATACATAATATCAAGTAAGTCTGAGGCCTGTGTTCAGCTGTGGGAGACTGACTGTAAGTCAGTGTCATTATTTCATCTCTCTGCTGAGAGACTCTTCATGTTCTGGGATGTGAGGATGGGGAGGCCCTGGCACAGGGGGCCCAGAGAAGCTGTGGCTGCCCCTGGATCCCTGGAAGTGTCCCAGGTGAGGTTGGACAGGGCTTGGAGCACCCTGGGATAGTGGAAAGTGTCCTTGCCCATGGCAGGGGTGGCACTGGATCAGCTTTAAGGTCCCTTCCAAGCCAAACCATTCCAGGGTTCTATGTAGTGTCGCTGTGGTGCCGCCAGCCGCGTGCAAGAACCAGGCTGAATCGGGTGGGGCGGAGTTCTGATTTTATTATTTAATTCTAAAACTTATGTAGACTTCTGAAAGTTCCTCCGGATTGGGTCAATTCAGAACCTCCCCCTAGGCCGATAGGCCAGGTTGAACTGTCCATCATTCCAGAGACACTTTCAATAACATCCAAACCTTATCTTTGTTTATAGAACACAGGGAGAAGAAGAGAAAAATTCCCACGGGAAAGAGTCTGTGCTGTCACAATGTAGAATAAAGGGTCAATATGCAGGCAGGTTCCACATGTGACTCTGCAGCCACTGTTCCAGGTTGGAGAAGGTGATGTGTGAAAGCTTTAGGAAGCCAAGCAGAGCTTGCTCTGTGGCAGGGAAAGTCACAATTAGAGGTGATTAAGTCTTCTCTTACTGTTGAAGACAGCACTGGATTCCCAGATGTGCCTGTTCAGTTGGAGGCAGGATAGCTGCTGGTGTAGGGGAATATCCTGTTTGAATGAATCCATTGAGGCTTATTGAGGACACATTACAGAGAACCTGGGTTTCTCCTGAAAGATTCCTCTTAAAGTTACGAGTAACGTATAAAACTCAGCTCCAACTTCTACAACTTGCAAAGGTTTTCCTTTCCAGCAGAGGGCAGAGATATTCCCTTGGCTGCTTTTCACACACACACACACACACACACACACACACACACTCTCACACACACACATACATATGTGTTAAGAAAAAAGCTGTAAGCACACTGTTAAACAGGCTTAACTGCTCTGAGATGCTTCTTCCTTCTTCCCACAGATCAAAACCTCCCCTGTCAAAACCAATTATGGAATCCCATTCAGGGGACTCTCTTCTAATAGGTGAGTCATCTTCAAACTCAGTCAGTGATGTACTGCAGCACTTTTAAAACTTTTCTGATCATTTTGTTCTGCTATGTGGGCAGGCTTTTAATGTTTGAAATGCTGTTTGGACAGAGAATTGGGAGGGAAAAGAGGCTTTTTTCTTCTCTTATAGACTCCTGCCCATTTGTTCCATGTCATGTTAGAAATGTCTTCTCTTTAAGTGGTTTTATTCTGGCAGAAAGTTGTTGGGTTTTTTCTTTTTCTTTCATATGTAGCTCGTTTTCTGTCACAGGAAAGGAAAAAGTGCTACAGAGAGGCATAGATACTGGATTAAAATATCTGTTGAGTGTTTATCTGCTTTCTGTCTCATTAAGAGCACAAGTCCTTACATTTTGCAGAGTTTTCACAGCAGAAACACAGCCTGCACAGTCCAGGCTCGGGAGCCAGTGCTGTTTGTTACATTTTGGTATTAAAAGGATAATAATTTCAGGTGGTGTAATGTGGTTGTACTCTCTTGGTTTCTAACCTCATTATGGAACAGAAGGTTGTGGACTCCCCATCCCTGGCAGTGTCCCAGGCCAGGTTGGATGGGGCTTGGAGCAACCTGGGATAGTGGAAGGTGTCCCTGCCCAAGGCGGGGGGTGGGACTGGATGATCTCTAAGGTCCCTCCCAACCTAAGGCATTCTATAATTGTATGCTTGTGTCAGGACTGCACTTGAAAACCTTTCATACTTGTGGAAAATTCCCTGAGTTCCACTGAGTTCATGTTCTCAGTGCAGATGCTGAGCTGTAGTAGCTGCTTTGGACAATTTAGGAGAGGCAGTAATTACCTGCATCCACCATAGCAACTGCTCTGTGTGAGCAGGTGTGACCCTAACACAGAGCCTGCAGTGCTTGGTGCTCCCTGCTGTGATCACCTGTGGCCCCTTAAATGGGCACAGTTCTAGCCCAGGCTCTGGGCACATTCTGCAGATTTTATTGCTGCACATGAGAGGGACCTCATGTTGGGACTTCCCAACCCTGCAGATGTCCTTTGAAGGGCAGAGTTCTCCCTTGTACCCTCAGGCCTCCAAGGATGAATGCCCAGGGCCCCAGATCAGTAAAAGGGCTCCTGGGGACCCCTGGGTTCCAGGCAGGCCCTCCTGGGGCGTATCTGACCCCAGGGAGATCTGCTGCAGGAGCACTGTCCCAGAGGCACCCACTGGGTCTGTCCCAAGGGCTGGGCGGGGTTTGTGTTCCTGAAGAGCTGCAGGTACATCTGGAACAGCAAAACACCTGCAGACTTATCAGCCTGCACTGTTGTAATCTAGGGCTATTAATAGCCAGTTCCCATAGCACTGGGGTGTACTGGTGAGACTGGTTTCTCTGAAGTTGCTTCTCTGGTTCCTTCTCAGTGCTGGGTGTTAAAACCTCAGAGTAAGAACTTTGCTGTTCCCAGGCTGGTGTAGGCTCTGTTGTGCCGAGATCTTTGGGATGTGGCAGCATGTCCAGAACATGTGGAGGTGGTGGAAGTGTTGTGGAACTCCAGTTTGAACTGACCCCCAGCCACAGGTCAGATCCAGTGAGATCCCTGTGGACTCTGGTTTAGGGATGGATTAATGGAACTGCTTCATGGGGAAGTGCCACCAGAAGAGGTGCTGGAATAAGTAGATAAATCAAACAGATGAGCAGAGAGTTCTTACAGATCTAAAGGAACTTGACAATCAATTTACTCAGCTGCTGGTTGGTCTGTGCCCTCTCATGTAAAACTCTCTCGAGCTGGAAGGTTATGGCTGTGACTTGGATGGGCTCCAGGAGAAATCCAGGGCACCCCATGCCAGTAGGACTGATGTCTCTACTGAACAAATCACAGGAACTCTTAACAGACAGACTTAGTGGAACACAGGAATCATAGGAGGTGTTGAGAAAGGGTCACCATGGCTTTTGGAAAGGTAAGTTGTGCTTCCCAGATCTACTGGAGTTCTCTAAGTCAACGTATCTCTTGGAAAAGTACATCAGTATAGTGCTTGGATTTCAAAAATGTGTTTTGACTGTGTCCCTCTCCAAAGCGTGCCAAAGAAATGGCACAGTGGTTGTGGGGAAGGAATGGTTCTCATATGGATGAGGAGCTGGGATGGAGGGCGAGCATATGTTGTTAATTTTCATTATGGAGGAGATGGAGATCTGTGCTTAAGGATATGTTGTTGTTCAACACTAAGAAAAAATTGGGAAAATAGAGTGATTAGTAAGTGGCAGCTTGTTGGCAAATGCAAACTCTGAAGAGTGGTAAAGAACTGTAGAAGTATCTTGTGAAATTAGTGACTTGATGATGATTTCAATGTGGATTAATAGAAAGTGATGCACATGGGGGGAAAAACAGTTTGTGCCTCACATGTAAATGATTATTGCTGCCTTCCTGCATGATCTGGGTATTAGAATAACTAGATGGGTGAAAGCATGAGCTCAGTAATGGTCCAGAAATACAAAGCAATTTTAAGCATTTTTGAGAAAAAGCTAGAAAACAACTTAGGTGCCAGTGCTGGTAGGTGTTTCCTCTCTTTGACTTTTCCCTTTGGAGCTGCTGTTGGCCTCTGGAAGGCTGGGTATCATCCTAGGGAGACCTTAGGTCTGACCTGGTACAGCTGTTAAGACTGTGGAATATTCTGGGAATACCACCCGGCACAGGGGTGTAGGGGGCACAGGGGAGCAGCACTGCCCGGTAGGGAAATGTTGCTTGTTTTTGTGGGGATGTGGACCAGAATTTTAGAATCTTGGGGAGGAGGTTGTCCCTCCCGTGCCTGCTTCCCCACATCAGTTCGCACTCCTGTCTCTGGTATACCAGGAATGATTTGTTTAGATTGTTTGGAATTCTGGTTTTGAGTTGTGCTAATATGGATTGCCATGATTCAGGTCCTCTCACTGCTTTTCTGCTCACCCTGAGTGTTCTCGTGCCACGAAGCTGCTGCTAATACACAACTTCCTTGGCTTCGGGGCAGCGTGTGCTGGGCTGCCTGTGGCCACAGCAGGGGCAGCATGGTGCGCAGGGCTGGTACAGAAGCGGTGCCCAGGAATGCCGTGCCATGATCCCTGTCACTGAACAGCTCCCTGCTTTCCTGGGGAGTGCTGGAGCTCCAGGGAAAGCAGTGATGTCCCTGTGGCAGTATCCCAGCAGATCGTTTCCAAAGTTCAGTGGCACTGTCTGATGGATGTTGCTCGTGCTGGGAGGTCAGTGCTGCACCTTTGTTACCTTGGCAAGTGCAAACTGCATCTCATGAGCTGTTCCCTGTGCGTGCCTCCCACACCTTCTACCCTGTCTAGGCCAGCTTGGGCACTTGGTTGTTTCAGCTTCCCTCCATCCCCAGACTTTCTTGTGACCCAGTGTAGGTGTCAGGGGGACTTGCAGGCCTTGTGTGGGGCTCACCCTGTGCTTCCAGGACGAGATGAGTGTGTGGCAGTGCCCTGCTGGGCTGGTGTGGTGAAACCCAAGCTGGGGGAGAGCAGCGCGCTCTCCTGCAGAACAGGCTGCAGGGGCTGCTGCTTTGTAAAGCTGCCAAAGATACCTTAGCGTGAAAATCCTAATGAAATCAGTTTGAGTCAATAGTATCCTGCATGCTGTCTCTTGGAAAACCTCCAGGAAATTGTTGCACTAATGTGAGACAAGAGTAAGAGAAGAAAGCTGAATTCTTGTGGCAGAGGAAGAGCTTGGTGTGCCTGGAGGCTGCAGTGCTGCCCCAGCAGCCAGGTTTAGGGCAGCAGGGAGGGCTTGAGGCCACTCTCCAACACAGCAGTTACTTCTAACATTTCTGTGGAGAAAAAATTCAGTGTGGTGAGGTCAAAAGGCAACTATAAGCAGCTCCTGCTACTACTCAGTTACTACAAGCATGTCTTGTTCTATGACTGTGAAATTTGAACCATTTGTGTTGTTACCTCTATGCCAGAAGTCATGGAAAATAAACATACAAGTGTGTGCCCAGAGCAAAGCATTCTCTGTTGATTATCCGTGGAGCGCTGAACCGTATGCCTGGGCCAGGAGAGCCTGGGTGGGGTGGGCTGGGGTGGTGGGGCTTGTCTTTCTCCCCTTCTCTCTCCCCTCCCTTGTATTTCTCAAATCTGAGTTTGGTGTTTCTCAAACCTTCATTTCAGCCAAGTACAGAGAGAATCTTTGTGCATGGCCGAGTGTGAGCATCACACAAATCCCCAGGGCAGCTCTAGAGGAGAGCATCCAACCAAACAACCTCACTAAAAAACAACAGGAGGTGTTGGTGCCTGGGTAGGAATTAGTTCCTGGAATATGGGATTTTCAGTGGTTTAAGCCACCAAATGTCACTGGCTGTGCCAGCATTAGGGCAGCTGGCCTGAGTCAGCATTGCAGTAAGAATGAATAGAGGGGTTTTAACACACACACAAAGTTAATTCAGTTAAAACAAACTCTTGTTCCTCAGAAGAAATCAATAGGGACCACGTGACTGTGGTGCCAAGCTGGAACTTGGTTTTTCTTTTCCAGCTGCCCTGTGCATGGGCAGGAATTGTAAAATCCATTTGCAGCAAGGCTGCTCAGTCTTGGGCAGCAGAATGCTCACTTTGGTACTTCACAGAATATCTTCAATGGGAAGGGACCCACAGGGAACATCCAGTCCAACCCTGGCCCTGCACAGCACAGCCCCAAGAATCTCCAACTCTGCAATAACGTAGGAGTTGGTGCCAGACCATATACCAGCAGTACAGCAGTTTTTGGGATGTTTGTGGATGGATTTCTGGCCTCCAGGCTGGGGACAGGTGGCAGTTCCAGCTGTCCCCAGCTGCCATTGCCCTGCAGTCATTGAGTGTTTGCTCCCTAAGTGGCAGGTGATGCAGGAGTTGAGGTTTGCCTAGTGAAGTCTGATCAGACTGAAAAGGGGGAAATTCAGGTTAGGTATTGAGGAGAATTCCTTTCCTGTGGGGGTGGGGAGTCCCTGGCACAGGGTGCCCAGAGAAGCTGTGGCTGCCCCATCCCTGGGAGTGTCCAAGGCCAGGCTGGATGGGGCTTGGAGCACGCTGGGATAGTGGAAGGTGTCCCTGCCCATGGCAGGGGGTGGCACTGGATGGTCTCTGTGTCCCTTCCCCGCCAAACCATTCCTTGATTCTGTGATAAAAATGCTCGGATCAGTGTGATGTGAGCAAGGCACGTTTACTTCCCACTGGAGTGTTTGTGCTCCTTCTCTCCTGGATCCCTTAAAACGTTTTGTGGTTTATTTCTGGCTTTTATTTCTGTTCTTTATTAATGTACTTGTGTGTCCAAGCCTCTGAAGCTGGACAAGGAGCTGGCATTAATTCCCTACTAATTGTGGTGGCTGACGCTCGCTGTGCCGTATCCATGGACAGAAACCAATCCCTATTTAAATACTTCCCTGTGTGTGGTGGGGTTTTTGGGTGGCTTTTTTTGATGCCATTATCATGGCCTTGATGTAATCACTTAAATAGAAGGGTGTGGGAAGTAGTAAAGCTATTACAGAACATGCACATGGAAAAAGCCTTGACTCAAAATGTTGAATCATTTGCTGCACAACTTTTTTTCTCTTTTCTTCCCTTGCAACTCTTTTTCTGAACTGTTCTGATTCCTGGATCTGCTCCCAAGTGTTGCTGGAATGGCAGCTACTGTCACTTGCTAGTGCCACTTTCAGGGAGTTGGTCATTTGAAAACTAAACAGAGGTGGATCCCCTGGAATGTTTGATCACTGCTTGATGTAATAATTGGGAAAACCCACACTTGTCCCCAATTTTTTTTGTTCCCCTCTCCTTACATGGAAACCCCTTTCATCCTGCCTCTTCAACCACTTGGCTTCTCTCCTCATTCAAGCTGTGCCAGGGGAGGCTCAGGTTGGACATCAGGAGGAATTTCTCCATGAAACGGGGGGTCAGGCACTGGAAGGAGCTGCTCAGGGAGGTTTGGAGTCCCCATTGCTGGAGGTGTCCAAGGAATGTCTGGATGTGGCACTCAGTGCTCCGGGCTGGTGACAAGGTGGGGATTGGGCACAGCTGGACTTGGTGGTCTTGAGAACATTTTCCAGCCTCTGGGATTCTGTGACATCTGCTCCCATGGGACACTGAGGAGCTGTGCCTGCAGCACATCCCACAGGGAGCTGTGCCAGAGCTGCTCCTGCAGTCACACACTGACCCCCCGTTCCAGAGCCACTTTCAGCTCTGGGTATTTTTTCACTGGTTTATTAATTTACTCTTGATCTGTCTCACTCCTGTGGTACAAGGGGGAAATGGCTGGGCTCTTCTGTCCTAGTGCCTTTGCTCCAGAAAAGCTGAGGCATTCCAGAGCCATCCCTGTATTCCTACAGGACTTGGGCTCTAGGGGGGTTTGATGGGGCACTTGGGAAGTGCCTCCTGTGGGCCCTGGGCTCCTCTGGGTGCATTCATTGGTGCTGGGTGTCAGAGTTATTGATGGCAAGAGGCTCTGCTTCTGCTGCTTCCTCACAGCTGTGCCAGGATGGCAGGGGCTCCTTGGACTCTGGGATTTGTCCCTCCTTGCTGGGAAGCATCCACAGGAATTTGCTGCCTGACACATCACAGAGGAATATCTGTTGCTCAGAATACCTTCTCTAATTTGACTCTTTCCTTAAATACCTCCACTAAATCACACCAAAAGGCTAAATGATAACTTTTTTTTGGCTCCAAGTCTGTCTGCTCCCCATATTTATTATATAACTATATATATATAGTTAATTTATATAGCTATATATGTTGTTAATATTTGAAATATTATCACTCTTAGCTTAGTTTTTCAGAAATTGATCTACTTTTATGTAGTTCCTGTGTACATACATTGGGCCATCTAAGAAGACTCTCCAAACAAAACAAAAATCGTGCCTTTAATCTTCACATTTTTCTTCTCTCTGCATTCCTGGGAACCATGGTAACGGCTGGGATAACCTCTCTGCTTCAGCGTGGCTGCAGAGGGAGAGAGGAGGCTTGGTGCAGGTTCTGATGGTGATGGAGCACTGTAAAACACAAGTAGGAAGGGAATTAATGTTTGAAAAAGAAGAGTTTGCTGCTCACAGTTTGGTATAACAGACCAAACTTTGGCTCCCAATTCATGTGTTCCTGTGTAGTTTTTTTCAATTCATAATTCCAGCATCCCTCTCATTTGTAACATTAGTCTCTCCAAATTCTTGCCTTGCAGATTCCCACAGCCTGGACTCCAGTCGATATTCCATAGTGGGAGCAGACCTCCGCTTCTCATCAGATCTGGAGGAAAAGCTAAAGAAACATAGCTTGGATATACAGTAAGATCATAGGGTTTAATTGTGGTTTTGTTTTTTTTTTAATGAGGGCTTGTGGAAGCCCTTGTCCAAGGCCAGGTTGGACAGGGCTTGGAGCAGCCTGGGATAGTGGGAGGTGTCCCTGCCTATAGCAGGGGTGGCACTGGATGGGCTTTAAGCTCCCTTCCAACCCAAACCATTCCAGGATTCTGTGATTTCAGAGTTTTATCTCTGTCATTATTTTCTGTGGCCTCTTCTTAAACTCCTGCTGTTCCCTAAACCTTTTGGTGGGACTGCAGTGGAGATCTTGGGATCTGAATCCCTGAGCTCCTCTGGGGTTTTGTTGTTCAACGTGAGGCTTTGGGGGGGCAGGAGTTGAGTTTTTGAGTGGATGATGGACAGACCTTTCAAATCTAAGCAATATAAATAGCAACGATCTGGCTGGGTGGGAGAGAGCATATGGGGAAGCAGAATGCATCAAATTGCCATTTAATTCTTTACACTTCCATCCTCTGAAATGTTGCCTTGCTTGCCTACATTGCTGCTCCTTGTGGAATTTCTCCTGCTTCTAGTGACTTTTTTCCCCCTTTCATTCCAGCAATTAAAAGCAAACTCAATAATTGTGAAGAAAATCACTTGTATAGATGTCTATTTTTGTTGTTTTGTGGATGGAGGGGGAAGAGGCAACGTGCAAACTATAGATTACATTTTGTTAGATAATAATATGTGAAGATTGTTTTACAGATACTGAACAAATTTCTCTAATTAAAATTCTTCTTAGAACTTTTTTTAAAGGGAAAACATTTTTTTTTTTCAATTTGTAATTGATTCCTGATTTCACTGATCTCTACAAGAGGGTGAACTGTGTGTACAGGGCACAACTGTCCTGCAAAGGGAATTTTAACACACCTCACTTCATGCTGTCAGAGAGGACTTAGAGAGTGCACATTGTTCTGTGCTCAGGGCTGACTTTGGGGAGATTGTTTCCTAAAATCTCTGGTTCACAGCCACGGGAGTCTCCTGTGGTTAATTAATTCACAGCTGCCAGAAAGCCCAGTTTTAGTCAACGTGATGAAGAGATTTCATTCAGTCTTCAGTGTCTAGTTCATAAAAAATGGAGCTCTTTCAGAAGTTCTGGGGACATGAAATGACTTGCTTGCTCACAATTCTTAGTAGATTTTTCTTGTTCTTTTGCTGGAAGTCATGTTCTCCTTTGGTTTTGTTTTGCAGTTTGCCAACGCTGCTGGTGGCTGAGTGTGTGCTGGTTTACATGACCCCCCAGCAGTCTGCAAACCTGCTCAAGTGGGCAGCAAGCACCTTCCCCGTGGCCATGGTTATCAATTATGAGCAGGTAAAACCAAAAGGGCATTTTTAGACCTGCATTGTTGTCATAAAAATTGCTCTCATAGGTGGGAGTTCTTGAGAAATAAGAGTGGGCCATGTCCTTTTGTAGAAACAGCAGTTTCTGCTGAATTTCTGTAGTAATGTGTTTTAACTTGTAGCTTGGTTAGCTCATTGTGGAGAAAATACAGCTATTCTGAAAGACAATATGTTGAAGCAAAATAATTGAGACTTAATCCATATGTGGAAAAAACCATAGAATATTGATTTAGCTAAAGCAGAGGCAAAAGAAATGATGCTGAGTGCTGGCTCTGGGTGTATAACATTACATAATTACCTCTGTGTTCTTTGGCAAAGTGGAGCAAAAATCACATCAGTATGAACTCTGCTTCTCCCCGTGGAAGTCAAACACTGCCTCGGGGCAGCTAGGTGGCTCCAGGAATTAGTAACAGGATCTTCCAAGCTGTAAATCTCTGCTGGAGAGCTGAACCAAGCTGCTGCCAGCTGAAAGCAGAGGCAGTTCTCCTGCCAGCCCCAGTGCCCGTGAAGGCAGCGGCGCTGTCCCCCTGCCACTGGCACCGGGGCTGCGCTCCTGAGGAGAAGGTGGCGGTGGGGAGTGAGAGCCAGTGTGAGGATGTGCCACTCACTGTTGTCCTGTACATTTATGATGTAGGCAGTCCGAGGGTTGAAGCAGGCTCCTGCTTTTCCCCACGGTTCCGTTGTGGTGGGAAGGGGGAACACTTTTGTCTCCTTCTCTACCTGAGGTGAACATGAGGGACCGCTTCGGGCAGATCATGATCGAGAACCTGCAGCGCCGGCAGTGCAACCTGGCCGGGGTGGAGCTCTGCAGCTCCCTGGACTCCCAGGTGAGGGGCACAGAGCTCTGAGGGGCTGAGGGTGAACTTCATTAACCTGGCTGCGAATTCTGCCTCCAAGTGTGCCCTGTGGGGCTCAGCAGTGACCAGGGCAGGGTGGGGCAGTTACTGAGCCCTTTGCTGGCTACATTGTCATGGAATCAGGGCATGGTTTGGCTTGGAAGGGCTTCAAGCTCATCCAGTGCCACCCCCTGCCACGGGCAGGGACACCTTCCACTATCCCAGGGTGCTCCAAGCCCCGTCCAGCCTGGCCTTGGACACTTCCAGGGATCCAGGGGCAGCCCCAGCTTCTCTGGGCACCCTGTGCCAGGGCCTTCCCCACCCTCACAGGGAAGAATTCCTTCCTGATATGCCACCTATCCCTGCCCTCTGGCAGTGGGAAGCCATTCCCTGTGTCCTGTCACTCCATCTCTTGTAAACAGTCTCTCTCCATGTTTCTTGTTGACTCTTTCAGGTCCTGGAAGTTAGGTTACCCCAGAGCTTCTCTTTGATAGCTGAATGTCAGTGGTTGCACAAAACCTCCTGGTCAGAGCCCAGCCCTGCCCTCTCTGCACAGATCAGCAGCACACATCTAGGGAAGAGTTTGGGAGCTCTTCAGAGGACAGGTCAAGCAGCTGCCCTGTGAAATCCTTAGGGGGAGAAGCTGTCCTCTGGTACTTTCCCTGGAATCCTGTGAAAGCTGTGCTGCCCTTTGTTTTCCAGAGGGAACGACTGCTGTTAAATGGCTGGGAAAACGCCCGTGCCATCGATATGATGAAGGTGTACAGCTTCCTGCCACAGGCTGATGTCAAAAGGTACCACTTTTGGACCCAAAAGTCATCTTCAGATGCCATTTCCAAGGTCTTTCCCATCCATGTGTAGCGTGGGATCATAACAAGAGAAGAGGCTGCAGGCAGGTGCTGCCCAGGGAGACACAACATTTCTGAGTGAGAAGCTCTGCAGAGCCTCCAGGATAATGCCTGCATTGATGATCCAGAGGGTTTACGCTGCCAGGAGCAGACTGGCAGTAGTGATGTCTTATTTGGGTGTGACATAAGGCATCTCATGACAGAAATTTGCAGATAGAAGATGCCACAGAAATGCTGTGTTGACTTTTCCCCAAGATGTTCCTTGTGAAGATTTTGGCTGGGGTTAAACCACGACGTGTTGAAATCGTCTTCATGAGGGGGAGACTCCTGGGTCTGCAGAACTCAGAGCACAGAGGCGGGGCTAAAGGCTGTTTAACAGTCACTAATCTGCCTGGATTTTGTTAATATTTATTCATTAAATGCTAAACAGTGGGAAACTTTAAGGAGTAACTTCTTAGGGATATAATGTGAAATGTGAATTGCTGTGAGTCATTCGTGGTTGGAATTAGCTGAGCAAGTTACCTTGGTCAAAATATTCACATATGGGGGTTTCTCAAAGCCTGGAACTGAACAGGTGAGAGTGGAAATCAGAGGTGGTTTAAATAGGAACAGGGATGTGTGGTGGGACCATATGGCACTGGTGGAGACACAGAGCTCATGCTTTCTTTGCAGCTTTTTTGGCTACCTTGGATCTGTTCAGCTCCTTGCACTTGTTCCACATGCCAGGAAATAGGTTATGTAAACTCTGTCCTCCAGTATTAGTGAGGCACATAATGCTTTTTCTTTAGAAAAGTCTTTACCAGTGTTCCTCTGCAGCACTTCACACCTGGAAGTGCATTTAGGAACTTTTGCCAATTTAGATCCTCAGTAGCAGCCCAGGTATTTGTGAGGAGTTACATGGATGAGTCTGATGAATATGGAATTCCAGGGATGAGGAGCTGAATGCACCCTGTGGGTCACTTGTTTCATACATTGAGAGGGGTGGGAGCAGTGGTGGCACCATGGACAAATACCTGTAATAGTTCCCTGGAAAGGTAACTGCCTTTCTGGCCATAGTTTTCACTCTCATGGAGTGAACAGTTCAGTAAAAATTCTGCTGAGAGTCAAATCAGCTCAAATCCCGACTTTTATTTTATTCCTGCAGAATAGAAGCCCTTGAATTCCTGGATGAAAAGGAGCTGTTTGAACAACTGATGCAGCACTACTGCATCTGCTGGGCTTCCAAGGACAGCAGCAATCTGGGTAATGTTCCCCAGCACCTGGGGGTGGTCCTTGCCATGGAAATCTCTGGTGGGAAGGCTGGGGTTGGGATGTTACACCAGGTGTACCACAGAGCCCCCCTGTTCCAGGACTGGGCTCTGCTGCTCCGTCCTTGGGGTGGGAGCACCTCCCAGGTGGATGTTTTTCCACAGCCTTTGGAGGGTTTATGGGCATCCAAGTGGGGAGTCTGTCCAGTACAGGGGAGTTGGAATTTTTCCACCAGAAGATGCCGTATGGGTTACTTTAAATAACTGCCTGCTTTATCCCATCAGTGCTAATTGAAAGGTTTACAAATCCCATGCATGGGAAGTGCCATATGGGCACACGGTATATGAAGGCACAGTGTCCTGACAACACAAAAATAAATTTGTATTACTTATCCCAGGCTTCTCTGCACTGTCCCCATTTGCAGCCATCTGACACTGAAGTTTTCCACGCCGCTTTCTCCCCGGGGAAAAAAAATCCCCTCTGAAATTAGCTCTTTTACGTGTTCCTTTTGTTCTTAAAACTCTGTCTCTCCTAGACTGGAATTTCTGTGAAAGAGAGAGACTTGATTTAGGCTTTCTGTAGCATTTGGATGTTGCTGCTGCTCAAGAAATGATAAAATGAGGGGAATTGTTGTTTGGGTGAAGGATGAATGGCCACAGCCTGTATTTGTCCAGATTAGAAAGACAACTCTGTTGCAGTCACAGTTTGTCTCTACTTCTGGCTGCAATTTCAGGGACTTCAGTCTTTCCAGAAAACCTCTGCCTGCCACTTATATCATTTCCTCCTCTTCATCCTCTCTGCCCTTTCCTTGCTCCTGACAGAGTATCCAACAACAGATTTTATTGACTGTTCCTTAGCAAACGGGAATAGATTTGATCTCTGCAGCCTGGCTGGGCAGCAAAGCCTCTGACAGAGCTGGTAAAAGGAGATCTTCAAATAAAGACTGGTAAAAGGAGCTCTTCAACACCCTGTTGCTGCTGCTGTGACAGAGCTGCTGCCTTGTTGTGGTGCTCTCCTGAATCCCCCATACTTCTGAGCTCAAAAATCCATGTTTTCTATTGTATTTCTTCAGGCTGAGAAGTGGTGGCTGTAATACACAACTTACTTTTGGAGGAGCTAAGGCCCAGAAGTTCACCTGTTCTTAGCAGCCCCTATTTTGGGGATCTCAGCATTGTTCTTTGCTGTGATTAGAGAAAGGCTTAGGACAGTTGGGGGTACTGAGGTTAAGGGGTGCAGGGTATCTTAGAAGTTACAAAAGACAGTTATCTCAAAGGAGATAATCAAGTGTCCAATGGACATGGCATGGATATGCCTTCATCTAAAGCAGGGGAGTTTCATCCAGTGTGAATTTACTGCCCTCATTAATGATACTTTCCCCAGCTTTCTCTTCCTAATTTCATGGGCAGACCCCGAGGTTCCTGAACATTCTATGTTGTTCCTTCTGCCATGAATTAACTCCAGTGCTCCTGCAGATTGGCTTCATCAAATTAATTGCTGCATCACAATCAAAAAAGGGTTTAAAAAAACCAGCCCAACCTGTTTCCTGCTTTCCTCCCACCAAATCTTTTATGTTTCAGTTTGAAAAAGTGAAGTAACTCTCAAAGCATCTTTCTTCCTGTGTGTAACTGACCTGGTTGCAGTGAAGGGCAGGCAGGGTGACAATAAACCCTTATTTCTCCCCACAAATCCCTCTTTCTCTTCACACAGGTCTGGCAAACATCGACTTCTGAGGGCTGCAGGGAGGGGAGCCCTGGGGAGCCCCCGTGACTGCCTTGGCTCAGGCCAGGACGTGGAAAGGATGGGATTTGCACGTGCCAACCCCAGGCTGAGGCTGGGACAGCTCCTGGTGCTGCTGGGGACAGGCCTGGTGCCTTTGGGTGGTTTCAAGGAACATTTTCTGTGAGCAAGACTTGCCTCCCATTCCCAGCTATCTAACGGTGGACTTTCACAAGGTGTCAGTAATTCTGTTTAAAGCTTGCCTTCCTTAGTTTAAAACTGAAAGTAAAGTGTTCTTGGATTCTTTGATTTCCCTCTTGTGTTTTTGTGGATGTGTAACACGTGTTTGTGACAGGAAGCTGGGAAAGCAACGCTGGGGAGCTGCAGCAGAGGGTGCCTGCACTGTGCATGGCTGAACAGGAGGGGAATTCTGTGCATTTTCATTCTGTTCAGGTCTAATTTTGATGAAGTGTCACCGTGTTGGCTTCTCCAGGCTTCACTGTTGTGCAAGGCTGTCACTGTGCTGGGTGTTCTTGGAGGGGAAGGGTAAAGGAGAAGGAGGGCCCTGACTGTGGTCAGTGATGTACAAGAAACTGGAAAGCAGGCTCGATTTAACTGGGAAGGGCTTAGCTTGTGGTTTCAGCACTGGGATAGTGAAGAAATAAATGAATCTCAATTTGCACTGCTTCTGGTAGTATCTTTACACCAGTTCCTCCTTCTCTCTTTCCCCGCAAAAGAAGCAAAACAAAATCCCAACAGCAATGAAAGCCCTTGTCCTGTTGTTTGAAATTGAATCTTGCAACCTTCCTATGAGAAAAATAATAAATGTTTAGTATTTATAATTTGTCTCCTGTCTTACTTGCTAGAAATGACCGATTTCCATCTGGTTTAGTGACATTTTTCCTCTCACCGAATGCCTCACCAGGAGTATTTTTTTAAAGCAGTTGCTGGCAGGCCCAGGAAAGCTGTGGCTGCCCCTGGATCCCTGGAAGTGCCCAAGGCCAGGTTGGATGGGGCTTGGAGCAGCCTAAGATAGTGGAAGGGGTCCCTGCCATGGCAGGGGGTGGCACTGGCTGGGATTTGAGGTCCCTTCAACCCAAACCATTCTGTGATGCTGTGAAATGACCTTTCCTTCAGGGGTTAAAAATGAACCCAAACCCCACCACCTAACCACAGCCCTACACCCCCTCTGCACTGCAGGAGCCTTCCTGAGCAGCCCCTAATGCCCAGTGGCACCAAGACTCGTGCTCATTTCTTGGCTATTAAATGAAGAATTCAGAGTTGCATAAAAACCCATCTCTGCTAGCAATTTAATTTTGGCCAGACTCCCTTTGGGACCACATTCCTGAGCCTCCTGTAGCATCTTTCTGAGTGGGAGCCAAGCTGGAGTCGTACCTGCCCTGGAACATCCAAATGTGTTCCCTTGGAGCTGGTCCCACCTGGGAAACACCCCCTGAGCTGCTGCATTTTTCATCTCAGCGGGTTTGAGCACAGCTCATTGTGGAGATGTCCTGGGCTCCATCAGTCTTTTGTGTCTTTTTTGTCATAATTTAATCCCTTTGTGTTTGGGAATAATGTCTCTGCTAGCATGAGGCAGATACTGGTGCTCATCTGTTCTATTTTGGGTGCCTGCATAATTTGCTCACCCAAGGGGAGCCCTGGAGAACGCGGCTCCGGAGCGGAGCTGCTGCCGTGGGATGAACGGCACCACGGTGCCCTGGCCACCCTTCCCTGCATGAGCTTGGCTTTCCATTCCCAGCTCTTCAGCATCCAGCTGGGAGAAGGGAAATCACTCCTGCAAAAACTATTCCAGAGCCTCTCCTCGCTGCTGCCAACAGTGGTGAGGAAATTGGGTCACCTTGTGCTCCCGGGTTCCATCAGGATCAAAGGAACCGGGATCCCTGGGAGCTCGTGGGGGAAGGACGGGGGTGGGCAGCCCGGTGCTCAGGGTTGTGCTGGCTGAAATAGATAAATAAATCTTTCACCTCTCTCCAGGGAATATTTGGATGTGGAGGGTGCTGCTGGAGCAGCGCTGCTTTGCTGGGAAGCTGCTGGCTCAGGAAGGTTTTCCAGGCAGGAGAGGTGGCCTCTGCCTTCCGCTGCTGCTTCCTGTGGGATGTGTGACTGATGTCGGCCAGAGCTCCCTGGAGTTGCCCCTGGATCTCTGCCTCTCCCTCCTGTTCCAGCCTGGCCTTTTTCCTGGGGGAGTGGTACTGATGGGGCAACAGAATTCATCCCTAAGAGTCATAGAATGGTTTAGATTGGAAGGAGCCTTTAAAGCTCATCCAGTGCCACCCCCTGTCATGGGCAAGGACACCTTCCACTATCCCAGGGTGCTCCAAGCCCCATCCAGCCTGGCCTGGGACATTTCCAGGGATCCAGGGGCAGGCACAGCTTCTCTGGGCGCCCTGTGCCAGGGCCTCCCCACCCTCACAGGGAAGGATTTCCTCCTAACATCTTACCTGAATCTCTCCTCTTTCAGTTTAAAACTGTTCCCCCTTGTCCTGTCACTATCTGCCTGTGTAAAAAGTTGCTCTCCCTCTTTTTTATGAGCTCCCTTTAGGCACTGGAAGGGGCTCTGAGGTCTCCCTGGAGCATTCTCTTCTCCAGGTGAACACCCCCAGCTCCCCCAGCCTGGCTCCGGAGCAGAAGGGCTCCAGCCTTCGGAGCATCTCCGTGGCCTCCTCTGGATGGTTTGTTTGGAGGGGGAAAAAAACCCCTGTTTAAGCTAAAAAGTACTTAACTGGGAAAGTTTCCTCTTTTCTTCTGAATGTCATTTCTACATCTGTGGATGTAGTAACAGCAGGAGATGTCATCAAGAGGGAAAGTTCTCCCAAGTGTCTCCAATGATGGGGAGCCTGAAATGTTGTTCTTTGCTGTGTTGCTTTAGTTGGGACATTGAGAAAATTTCTCCATGGAAAGGGCTGTCCGGGCCTGGCACAGCTGCCCAGGGCAGGGGTGGAGTCCCCATCCCTGGAGGGATTGAAAGGCCATGAGGATGTGGCACCTGGGGCCATGCTCAGTGGTGGCCTGTGTCTGGTTGTGGCCAGGGGCTGTGTCTGGTCATTGTCCTGTCCCTGGCTGCTCCCAGCCCTCTCTGCTCCCCCAGGCTGGGAATGGGAAGCTTTGCTCTGGAGGAGGCTGGGTCCCGTTGCCATGGCAAAGCGAGGCAGTCTCCAGTGGTCCCTGCCTGCGAGCTGCCTGTCACCGTTCCACCAGGAGCCAGGAAATCCTCCTGGCTGTCCATGCTCACTCCTGGCTGTTGGTCCTTGCTTTGGGTGATGGCCCTTCCCTGCATCTGTGTTCCATCCATGTTACCCATCCCTGAGCATTGCCTGCTCACTCTTAAAAGATGGATAAAAGAGGTTCCCTTCCAGGAAATTAAATTATTTAGTTCCTGACAGGGCTTGCCCAGCTCTAGGAACTGAATGAAAAGCAGTGGTTGGCTCAGTGCACAGTGTTCCAGCCCCTCTGCAGAGTTACCAGCTCCCCATTTCGAGTCTACACAATTTTTCAGGTCTCTGGGCCGCTGGGGCACAGGAAAATGTGGTTATTGAGGATGGAAATGTGGGTGGGCTGACAGGACAGTCAGGGAGCCAGGGGGCAGGTCATGGCAGGGAAGATGTGCAGGGGTGTGTGGAACCAGAAGCATCCGTCCCTTCTGTGGGAGCTTGGTGGATTTTAATGCTAAATACCAGAATTAAGAATGTGAAATACCAGAATTAAGGGCTAAATGGCTTCATCCTGCTCGGATGGTTATTTCCTCCCCTCAAACACCAGTCTGTGCTTGCAGAACTGACACAAATCCATCCCTGTTCTCCAGCAGGACACGCTCAGGCCGCATTAAGGATCCCTGGAAATTTCCATCTGCTCTGAGGCACCACGGCAGCGATTGGAAGGAAAACTCTTACACAATGTGGGCTCTGTAAAGGGGCAGAGGTCACCTCACCTGTGCCACAGCTACGAGCTGCAAATCATTCTGCAAGTTCTCTTTCAGCCCAGTTGTGTAATCCCGGGGACTCTCAGTCTCCAAGATAAATATGGAAAGATAAGGCAGTGTCAGAGGAGCTGCTTTGCTTCTTTATGGCTCTTTAAAAGAGCTGACCCCGATGCTGGATTTGCTGGGGTCTTTCCTTGCAGCACCACATTATGCAGCACCAGAAAACTTTGTAATAACTTTTTTATAGATATCCAGTCCGAATTCTGGTCTTTAAAATGTACCAGCACTGATTCTTGGGGAGCACTTGAAGCATTTCAAGAGCATGGAGTGACAGGACAAAGGGGATTGGTTTCAAACTGACAGAGAGGAGGTTTAGATTAGATTTTAGGAAGAAAATCTTCCCTGTGAGGGTGGTGAGGCCCTGGCACCAATGGGCTTTAAGGCCCCTTCCAACCCAAACCAGTCTGGAGTTCTGTGATTAAGTGTTAACAGTACTTGATGATGTTCTTTAGTGTCTGCTTAAGTGTTTTTTGGAGTTTGGGTTTAGAATCCCAGAATGGATTGGGTTGGAAGGGACCTTAAAGATCATCCAACCCTCAAATCTGCTTTTCTATACAGACCCTCATTTGGGTGCTTTGGTTTGTATGGAAAAGCAAATGAAAGGTGGCAGATCTGCACAGTGAAACGAGGAGAAGAAAGAAACACAGGGGGTGGATGAAGTAGGGGTATTCTGGCTTTCCTGCCCAGGTAGATGGATGTGGGAAACGTTCTCTGTGATTCCTAAAAAGGATTTTTGGAAGCCTTGGCTTGTTTGGCGCCACCACTTCCTGTACTAATTGACACAGTTGCTATTGTCACTTATTTAACAAATCGGTGCAAGCCCAAACAAGGACAAAAATAAGTGTCTGCTGATATGAACAGATTTATCTGTTCTCATCCCCACGCCTTTTCCCACGGGCAGAGTTTCCGTGTATCTCATTGAGCAAACCTTGGTGCCAAGGATTCCATCTCCTCCGTGAGGGGCAAAGGCTGCTCAGAGCAGGGCTCTTGTCTCTGCATGTTCGTGGCACCTCTGAACACGAGGCAGGTGCTGGGGCTCCCACCAAAGGGAAACCCTTCCCTCAAGGCTGTGCTTTTGTTTTGTCCTGTTTCAGGCCTGTGCTCAGCAATAATTGATTCCTTTGTTGCCTGAATGTGGAGCATTTCCTCTGCAAGGCTCAGGCAAACATCCCCACTCCCTCAGGAATGGTAAATGTTTAAAAGCCAAGGACAGGGGGTTAATCCTTGCATTTGGGCTGTGACCTTGCTGTGCTCTGAAGCTCTGATGGGAGACAGAGCATGGACATGGTGGTACCGCCCTTGGCAGCGTTCCTGAGCCAGCAATGTGGCAGCAGCACCCTGGATCGGCCACTTTGCTGCCTTTTCCCTGGCCAGGGAGGCATCCTGGTGCTCCTGGGACTTGTCCATGCTGCTGGTGCCGCTGGGGATGTGGGATCTGGGATGTGGGGTCTGGGATGTGGGATCTGGGACAGCTCAGCTCCTGTCAGCACCGGCAGCGCCTGTGCGGCGCCGTGGGAGCTGCTGGAAGGAAGGACCAGCTGAAATCTGGATATGTGTTACATTAATCTCTCATAATAAGTACCCCAAAAATAAATGAAATCTGGATTCCTTCTGCCCAAGTTAAAATTCTTCCCAAAGGAAGGCTCGGCTGGTCATGCTGGGAGCCATGGTGACAGATGGATTCCATGGACCTGTTGGAAGCTGGCCCTGGGACATGGTGCTCTGTGAGCTGACGGGATTGAATCAGGTATTTCCCTGTCCCACAGGTCCGTGCAGGGGACAGGGGACCCTGGGGTCATGGGGGCCCCAAAGACCAGGCAAACCCAGCCCTCACTCTCCACATCCCAATGATTTCTATAAGCTGATGCCAAGACCCCTTGGCTGTAGGAAACAAGCTGTTGGGAGGAGAAATGGGTTGATGGAGCTCATTTAGAGGTACCTGGACTGGGATTCTCCTGCCTGACCCTTGTCTGTGGCGTGGCCACAGGGACAGGCAAGTGGAAATTTCCTTCCCATCCCCAGTGCCTTGTGACAACACCATAAACCACCGTGGCATTCTTTACCCTGCTTACGAGAGAGAAAAGTCCCTATAAACTGCGATCCTTAATCACCCACCACAAACACGGGGCTGCAGGAGGTTGCTCAAGACTGCAGGGCCCATCCCTGGAGGGCTGGGCTGATCCCTGCCGGGACTGTGGGCACATTCCTGCTGCTCCAGGGAGCTGCACTGGGATCACCTGGGCAGTGGCGGCCGTGCCCATCACTGGGTATGTGTTACAGTCATCTCTCATGATAAATGCTCCAAAAATCAGTTAAATCTGGACTCCTTCAGCCCGAGTTAAAACCCCTCCCAATGGAACCCTCATCTGGTTGTGCTGGGGGCTGTGGGTTGTGAGATGCTGGTACCTGCGGGTGCCCCCTTATTCCCTCTGCCCTGGCTGAATCTGGCATTCCAGGCAGTGATCCTTGCTGGGATGAGGAGGATTTAAGGAGGGTTTAATCAAGGTTTGATCAATGCCAGCTTTTGGAGTGGCTGGTGGATCCCTTGGCCTCCTTGTCCACATCTTTATTTGAGAGCAGTGCAAGAGGGATATGAACCCCCAGGTTTGGGAGCTCTAGGCAGGATGTGGGCTGAGGTTTAGAGGAACTTTGACTGATGGGCTTCACTCACAGGGTGGTGAGGCCCTGGCACAGGGTGCCCAGAGAAGCTGTGGCTGCCCCATCCCTGGCAGTGTCCCAGGCCAGGTTGGGCGGTGCTTGGAGCACGCTGGGATAGTGGAAGGTGTCCCTGCCATGTCAGGGGTGGCACTGGATGGTCCAGTTTCTTAGAGGTCCCTTCCCACTTGAAGCAGTCTGGGATTCTGGGAGAGCGGCATCAGCTGTTTCCCAGGATGCTGCCCCTTGGCAGCTCAAGCAGGCACAGAGGCCCCAGGGCCGAGCACAGGTGCCACACTCTGGGTCTCTGCAGGGCAGGAGCCACACCCTGAATCTTGGCAGAACCCCCTAAAACTACACCATCAACAGCAACAAAAAACCAAGGAAAAAACCCCAAGCCTTGAACCAAGGCTTGGCAGTGATAACGAGCTTTGATATCCCTGGGGGCCGGCCCAACAGCTTTTATGACCCCTTTTTTTTCTTAGCAATGCAAATCCAATCTGTATTTAGAGCCTCCCATCCAGAGCTGCCTCTTCAAACCGTCCAGGGGAGCCTGGCAGCCTCCTGGGGTCCCTGTCCTTGCACTGCACATCCAGGCTCTGCCTTCCAGCATCCCCAGCCGTGCCCGTGGGGTGCCTCCCCGGGCCCTGCCGTGCTCCGACCACCCATGGCCAGTGCCGGGCGTGGTCCCCGCCCGGTGCAGGACGTGATGGACATCGAGGTCAAGCCCAAGCCCTCGCGGCCGCACTGGTATGAGCGCCACGTCCAGCCCTGCATGGCCGAGCTGCTGGGCAGTGCCCTCTTCATCTTCATCGGCTGCCTGTCCGTGGTGGAGGACGCGGGGGGCACGGGGCGGCTGCAGCCTGCCCTTGCACACGGGCTGGCCCTGGCGGTCACCATCGCCATCCTGGGGGACATCAGGTAAGGGACACCAGCACCTGGGGCTGCGTGTGCTTGTGGCTGGACAGGGGAGATGCCCACTCGCTGCCTTCAGGCTCTTCCCTGCCCAAATCCCAGCGCCTGCAGCATCCCTGCCTTTCCATGGAGCCCCTGGTTGGCAGCGTGGCCGATTGGGGGGTGGTGGCGGCATCTTTGGTGGCATCTTTGGTGGCATCTTTGGTGGCACCTGTCACACCGTGGGTTTGAGGGTGTTTGCCTGGCTTTGGCTGGCCATGTTTCAATGTTTAGCCCCTTTGAATAAAAATGATAAAGCTGAAAGAGGAATATTCTCTTCTGGGAGATGGAACTAGGAGATATTTGAGGGCCCTTCCAACCCAAATCTTTCTATGATTTTATGATTCTCTGAAGCTGAGATGATTCCTTTTAGAAGGATATCAGAACGAAACATTTTAACCCAACTGTGCTCCTCCTCTGGGTATTTTCAGGTGAAAAAAAAGTGGTTTCAATTACTCAAAAGCAACATTTAGACAAATCTGCTCATTGAAAAAGATGTTGAGATACAGATTTATCCCCAAGGAAGAAGCTGGAACAGTCCCTGGGGAGTTTCATTCCCTTCCCTTGTTTCAGCTCCACACAGCCTGGGGATGGGATTGCTCCAGGCTGTCTGGGTGGCTGGGCCAGGATCATGGGCAAACCCCAGAGTCCAGAGGAACAAGACTGATAATTTATCAGTGCCTGATTAGGAAGGAAAACGGCCCAGGGTGAGGTTTGTGCAGTGGTGACTCCTGACCCACGGTGCCTGTGCCCAGTCCCTCTGCACCCCAAATCCTGGCATGGTGAAACCAGAGGAGCAGGACAGGGGAGTTTATAGTGAGGGCCTGCAGAGGGGTCCTGAGGGTCCCCCATTTGGTCTGAAGCCAGGAGGAGCCGGATCAGGATCCTGCACAGGGGCATGTTTTAGCCTAAAGTCAGGTTCACACAGAATCCTGAAATGGTTTGGATTAGAAAGGACCTTAAATCCCACCCAGTGCCACCCCCTGCCATGTCAGGGACACCGTCCACTATCCCAGGCTGCTCCAAGCCCTGTCCAGCCTGGCCTTGGACACTTCCAGGGATGCAGGGGCAGCCACAGCTTCTCTGGGAACTTGTGCCAGGGCCTCCCCACCCTAACAGGGAAGGATTGTGCCCAGAGAGGCCGCAGAGGAGCTGTGCTCAGGAGGGGTTCCCCAGCCAGGCTGCCCCCCCGGGTGGGGTTTGTCTGCAGCCAGGTCCTCCCCCAGCCCCCAGGCTCCCTCCCATCCCGGGGTGTTCACAGTGGAGCCCTGTCCAGCCAAGGCATCATCCCTGAACAGCACAACCTCCTCCTCTCCTGGTGGGGCTTAATCCCAGCTGAGGAGCAAGATGTGGTTATCGTTCCCAGACTCTCTGACTCATCACCAGCAATTATCAGGCTGATCAGTTATGAAACCTGTTCATTAACCCGTGTCTCATGGTAATCAGTTTTAATTAAAGGGTCTCTGCGTCTGTCTTGCTCGTGCTTTTTGAGGTGAAGGATTTAGGTCTGGCACTGAGGGCCCGGGCCAGCAGCCCTGCTCTGGTCCCTGCCTCCCTGGGGCTGTGTGTCCTGCCAGGCTGGGTGCCAGCCCCACCAGTGCATTCCTGCAGCGCTGCGAGACCCCTTCTGCCCACACCTGCCCTGGCAGTGCTGCAGCCGTTCCTGGAAGCACCTGGGGGGCCTCAGTGACACATCCCCAAATCCTGTCCCTCAAACTGCCCCTGCCAGCGCTGCAGGAGAGGCTGGGTGTCCAGCCTGATGCTGCTGCTGCTGCTGCGAAGCAACCTGTGCAGAGAGAGGAAACAGCTGGATCCTGCTCTTCTGGAGCATGGAAGGGCTGGAAAGCATTTGTGGTTCCAGGCCGTGGTGAGCCCCCAGGAAGGAACCCCATGCCGGGGGTGAACCTGCTGCTGATGCTCCTCTCTCCTTGGCAGCGGAGGCCACTTCAACCCCGCCGTGTCCCTGGGCGTGTGGCTGGTCGGGGGGCTCAACATGACCATGCTCATCCCTTACTGGTTCTCCCAGCTCTGTGGAGGGATGATTGGAGCTGGCCTGGCAAAGGTACGGACCCCGGGGGGGTCTCTTCACCCAGGGCTGGGGCACAGGGACTGCCCCTGCTCTGCCCGAGCTGGTCTGGCCTCCCCAGCCTGCTGCGGCCCCAGGCTCTGCAGCCAGGCTGATTAACCAGAGCTGCTCTGCAGAGCTTTGCTGTGCCACACTCACGAGGCACAGAAGGACTCGGTGCTCTGCAGCACTGCCATGCTCACACACAGCGTTCCCCTGCGCTCGTTCCCCCAGCACTGCGTCCGAAGGGTCATTCAGGATCAGTGCTGCCCATTCCCAGCACCGCCAGCATCGTGTGCTTTGGCCACCACGACCCCCTGGGCAACCGGGGGAGTCTCACCCCACCGGGAGCTGTGCCCGGTCGTTATCCCAGGAGATGCCGAGAGCCTTCTCTAACGAGCCTGTGTTTGCCAGGCGCTTGGGGCTGGCTTTCCTCCCGCAAGTGCTGAGTTTAGCTCCTCTTTAACCCGCCCGCCGCCCACGCTGCCCCGACAGCGAGCCCATCTGCTGGCACAGGCCACAGTCTGGAGCGTGGTGGGCACCGACGGCTCTCCCTGCAGGCCGTGGCACCGGGCGAGCGCTTCGGGAACGCCAGCGGAGGAGCCTTCGGCGGCATCACGGCCGACGAGCAGATCCCCGGTGTCCTCGTGGGAGAGATTGTCATGAGCTCCTTCCTGCTCCTGGTGGTCTGCATGGGAGCCATCAACGGCCGGACCAGGACCCCGCTGGCCCCGTTCTGCATCGGCCTCACTGTCACCGTCGACATCCTGGCGGGGTGAGCTCACCATCCCCTCTGTCCCCCGTGGGACAGGCAGTGCCACACAGGGCAGTCACTCCAGGGGCTGCTGTCACCAGGAGGAGCCCAGGATGGGACCATTGGCTGTGGGGTGGAGCTGGTGCTCCGAGCCGGGGGCAGCTCTGAGCACCCAACCTTGGGGCACCCCAAATCCCACCCCAAACAGCTGGACCCTGCGCCAGGGAGGAGACAGTGCCCGGGTCCTGGGTGGAATGGAATGGGGTGGAATGGGACAGGCTGGGATGGGACCTGCCCTCCTGCAGCACAGCACAGGCCCTGCCGCCCAGGGAAACTGAGGCAAGCCGAGCACACCAGGAAGGCCATCAAATGAGCCCAGTGGGCGCTCTGGCAGTTTTGGGAGAGCTGATGGGCTGGGTGCAGGAGCAGCCTGGGCTCAGCCTGGAGCAGGAGAAGCCGCAGGCTCATCCCGGCACGTGGCACCGGAGCCGGCGCAGCCACCCCGAGCACCCGCCGTGGGTGATAAACCCCGGGCCTGCCCGGGCTGTGTTTGCCATGGGAAACCCTGAGCAAACAGGAGGGGTTTGTGTCCCTCATGTCCCCGCAGCTGCTGGAAGCTCTGCCAAGCTCAGCCCGGCTCCGGTGCTCGTGATGGGATAACGAGCACATGCAATTAGGAATTAACATGGAGTTAATGGAGTGTTGGGTTAAGGCAGCGCCCACCCACTCTGGCAGGACCCCGGGCCGTGTTTACACACGGCACAAACCCCTCAGCAAATATTTACCCCTTTAACCTGTAATTGCTCCTGTCGCTCCCACCCCGCTCCTGTGTGTGACCTGTGTGTGGCGTGCTTTTCCACTGGTGTAAAGCCTGGCTCCTGGTGTGCCCCAGAATCACTCAGCACTGGTGCTTCCACCCCAGGCTGGGTTTGCCCCGGGAACTCACCAGCCTGTGAGTGAAGGCCAGTGCTGGTGAGCAGCTGCTGTTGGGGCCAGGCTGGTCTGAGCTGCCGTGGAAAATCATCCCGCATGGAAAACCATCCCCTATGGAAAACCATCCTCATCACCGAGCAGCCGTGCCGGGATGTGGGCCAGGGTGGTCCAAGCCCACTGCCCACCAGAGTGCGGGGAAGGAGCCCTGGGAGGGGGATGCTGCTGCCCTCACCCCCCTCGTTGCCCTGTCCTAGCACTGAGGGGATGGGTGCTGCTCCCGTGTCCCGCTGCGACGATGCAGCCACTCTGTTCCCCTTCCAGGGGTGGCGTGTCCGGGGCCTGCATGAACCCAGCCCGAGCCTTCGGGCCAGCTCTGGTGGCAAACTACTGGGACTACCACTGGGTGTACTGGGTAGGGCCCATGGTGGCTGCCCTCCTCGTCGGGGTGCTGGTGAGGTACGTGACACCACAGGGAGTGGGACCCTGCTGGCCGACCCTCCCTTTGCCCCCTGTGCTGCTGCCCTCCTCCACCGGGCAAGGCTCCAAGCAGATGCTTTTGCAGAGAGGTGTCCAAGGCCTGGAGACTCCTTTCCCTTCTCCTTCCCATGAGCACAGGATGACAGCAAAGATCCAGCCTGTGTCCACACGTGCCTTTGCTTCATCCTTGTCTCGTGTGGCGAATCAGCCCCAGGCTGGTGCTGGGCTGGTGCTGTCCCCGTGTCCTTGTTGCATCCTTGCCATGGCAGAAATGCTGACCCCGAATTTCTGTCTCTTTTACCTCCCCAAAGGCTCCTGCTGGGTGACCAGGCCACCCGCCTGCTCCTGAAGTGACGCCAGGCACAGAGCCCCACCCGTGGGCAGCAGGTGCAGCCCAGCACAGCCAGGATGGAACCTCCTGCCCCTGCTCCTTCCTCTTCATCCTGCCCCCCTCGGCATCTCCCTGGCACCCATGGGCCAGCCATGGTTCCCCTGCTGCTGGAGGGAGGATGGAAATGGTCTCCAGGGCTCTGCCAGCCCCTGCCACAGCACCAGCTCACCGTGAGCATCCTCTGACCAGTACTGATGTCCATGGTGCCCCAGGCTCCTCTGGCACTGCCCATGCACAGCATCTGACCCCCCAGAGCTGTGCCCGGGCATCTACAGAGCAAGGGAGCCCTGTCCCCTCTGGGTGGGCACCACTGCCCCCTGCTCAGACTGGCCGGGATGATGCCAAGCAGCTCCTGCCCCATGGATGCTACCACAGAGGGTGACAGGAGAAGGGAGCTTTGGGGACAGTCCTGTCTCTGGCCCCTCCGGGCATCAGGACAAGGCGGTGAGGCACCCACCCAGATGCCGGGGTGGGTCATCCTTCCCTGCCAGAGGAGGAGTGCTGCGGGCCGGGGATGAAGGGGGGGCTGCTTGGCAGAGGGGCTGCTGCCAGAGGCAGGAGAGTCAGCGGAAGGAGAGGATGGAGCTGTGTGGGCAGGGCGAGAGGAGCCAGCGCAGCAGCTTTGCGTCAGCCGGGCATCCGTCCCCTCCGGCAGCGCTGCCCTGACTCATCCAAACCTCACCTGGGGGGATTCATGGGGACCGTCCCCCCGCCCGGGGGCTGCCCTGGCACACGGGTGTCACTGAGAGCACTCCCAGTCCCTGACAGGAACCCCTCGTGTTCCCTGGGTTAAGTCACTCCGAATTTTGTGAAATTTTAACTCGGGAAACGCCTGTTGCTTTCCCAGCCCAGCCCCCAGCGTGGCTCAGAGGTGCCCGTGGGGCAGGGGCTGTGCTGGGAGAGCTGTGCCCCCACACTGGGCTGCCCACCCTGCCCAGCTCCAGGGCACCAGTGCAGGAGTGGGGCTGGAAGGCAGGAGGAGGCAGGAACGGGAAAGGGCCCGGCTGCGCTGAGCGGGGTCAGAGCACCTTCCCCGGGCAGGAGCTATGGGTTAGCTCCGGCTGTGCCCCCTCTCCGCTCTGGAGGAACCCCCCGGGTATCCTCCCTCTCTCTTGCTGGTGGCTCTGGCAGTTGCTGTGGCAGGGCAGTTCCCAGCTTTCCGCTGTGCCTGTGGAGCTGGCAGGGCACTGCCAATGTCACCTCTCTATTTTCAGCTTGTTTTCTACTTTCCCATGCCGGGAGGTGACCCACGCAGGGGCACAGACACGCACAAAGATGTGCTTTTAGAGAAGGACGATGCTGTAGAGATGCTGGAGTGAGGGAATGCCGGGAATGGAGCATCCCTGGCTCGGGGGTGAGGGGGGTTTGCTGCACCCCTCCCTGGGCAGCTCCTGGGGCTGGGCAGGAGCCGTGAGCCCCGGGGGGCACCGTGGGCTCCAAGTGAGCCGGGAACACGGCAGCTGCTCATTCAGGGAGGAAAATGGTGCAACCCCCAGAAGGAGGCAAATAGCATGAAGATGTCACTGGGACGGTTGTCATGGCAACGCCACAAAAAATGCCGAACCAAACACGGAGCAGAATCGCTGTTTCCTCCCCAAAAGGAGCCTGTGGGGAGCGGGCGCCGGTGCGAGCTGGTGCTGCGGGGACCCCAGCGTGTCCCCGCCTCTGCTCGGGGCACAGCTCTCGGTGGGAGCGGGGCTGGGGCCCCCGGGGTGTGACGGGCTCCCACCTTCCCCTTTCGAGAGGATGCTCGGCCCCGCAGGAAACGCGCTTGGCTGCGGCTGCCTCTGCATCGGGCAGCCTCCTGCAGCCCGGGTGCTGCCTGCATCCCGGATCCCTCCTGCATCCCAAATCCATTCGGCACCCCGGCTCCCTCCTGCATCCCAGCTCCATCCTGCATCCCAATTTCCTCCTGCGTCCCAGCTCCATCCCACACCCCAGCTCCCTCCTGCACCCCATGTCCCTGCTGCACCCCGGTTTCAAGGCACCTCTCCCAGCAGGTGCAGGTGAGGGGGGCTCAGCAGGTCCCTCCAGGGCAGTGGTGCCCCTGGCTGCGGTCCCTGGGTGCAGGGGACAGGAGGGGGGACAGCCCGTGCACGGCCTCGTGTGCTGATGTGTTGAGCACATTCATCTTTAATTTGTCAGGGTGACTTTTGATAAAGCATCTGTAACACCACGTTGTTTTTCCTTGAGTATTATTAAAGTGCTTGATTTATGCTAATTAAATACCAATTAACTTCCAAGCACTTAATGTGCTTTAAGGACATAAAATACATCTCATTCCCATTCAATTAAATTTGCATCAGGCCTGGACATGGGTCTGCACCGCGTTTTTATCGGCACATGGATCTGCTGGGATGTTGCCTGGTGTTTTCCAGGTTCTTGGTGCCTGTTGGGATGGAAAGGGCTCCCGAAGGGATGGAGATGGTGCTGGGGAGTGGGGTGGGTGCAGGGTCCTCATGCCACGGGCAGTAATGGGGAGGCCATTGCTGAGATGAGGGGCTGGTGAGGCACCAACACTCACTCCCAGCGTGATGGAAAGCTGGGATGAGCTCAGGGCGCTTGGGAGAGATGCCAAAGGCTGCACAGGCATCAGACACGTGCTGGCCCAGGTGCCACCAGCTGTGCCTGGTGCCAACACTTTGGGGACACAGGGAAAACAATCAGGGTTTTGCAGAAGAACACCCGGCTCTTCCCTGTGCCTGCTGCTCACCAGCCCTCACATGCAGTCTGGGGAAGGATCGGCTCCCAGAGTTTTCCCTTCCAAATCCTCCCTTCAGCAGGATTGGAGGGGTCTGGCAGTGCGCTCCCCCAAAGCCTGGTCTTAAAATAGCAGCCCCCCGAGCAAAGGCAGCACATTGAGAGGTGCCAGGAGCGTGGCTGGGGGGGTAGGATGGATGAACACTTTTAGAACATGCCCCATGAGAGCATCTGGGAATTCTCCCATTGCTCGGCTCCAAAGGTTTTCTGCAGCTGGAGAAATCACAGCCTGAAAAAAAAGGTGAATTAATCCTTTCAGCTCACTTTGCCCATTGGGCAGATGCGCAGTGGCTGCAGAGGGCAAACCCTGAGCTCAGCTCTGGTGCCTGCGCCAGCCCTGGGAGCTCCCGGCCCGCGCCCCGGTGCCGGTGCCATGGGGCTCCCATGGGTGCTCCACGGGCCGGGCGGGGCTGGGTGGCTGCGTGGGCACGGCACGGGGGACAGCGGAGGTGGGCGATGACGTGCGGAGCCAGCTCTGCGCGTGAGCTGGCATCTGCATGTAGGAGCTGGGAGCGAGGCGATGGAGGAGTGGGAGTGGGGATGGAATTCTGGGGAAGCTTCTGCAGCCGCGCCATCGGCGGCCGCTGCAGCGCAGGGGTGGGGACGGGCTCCTGCCCTGCTGGGCTTGGGTGTGCCCGCGGGGTTGGGGACTGGGCCCCGGCCCCGAGGCCGGGCATCATCCCTCGCCACTGTGCCACGTCCCCTGGTGATGTGCCGTGGCCCTCGACACCGTGACATGTCCCTCTCTGCTGTGCCACATCTCTCATCACCATGCCACATCCCTCGCTGCTGTGCCACGTCCCTTGCTCCCATGCCAAATCCCTCATCACTGCACCATGTCCCCCAGCACTGTGCCACCTCCCTGCCCACCATGCAGCCCCGGAGCACTGGCCCTGCTGTGCCCTGCTGTGTTTACTCTGCCCCACAGAGCAAGGCCCCAGGGCTGGTGGAAAGGAAATGTGGGAAGAGGGGGTCTTCCCCCCCATTCCACCCCATTTCTCCTTCTACTCATTCCATTGATCTTTCATTTCTTCTCATGGGCATCGGCCACCCACTCAGGCTCCCTGGAGAGGAGCTGGCACAGGGGTGTCCCCCATGGGGACCCCCAGATCCCCGGATCCCTGGAGCTCTATTCCCTCCAGCTGGAGGGGGAGCAGAGCTCCCGGTGGCAGCGGGGGCTGCGCTTCCTCCCTGCTGACATCCAGCCTCGCTTCCCCCGGCACCAAAGACTTTCTGTGCCCAGCACTGCTCGAGCTGAAGGATTTACATTTTAAAGGGGTTTTAGAATGGATTTGGACAGACATTTATTTGCAAGTATTATTTTTTCAGCTTTTGCCACTTTGAATGTTTGTGGAGAAGAAATAACAGACAGAAACCACAGCAGGGAAAGCCTCGTTTGTCCTCATGCAAATACGGCGAGAGTGGCAGTCCAGGGTCACACAGGTACTCCTCAGCGACAGCCTGGGTTTCTCTCGCTCCTTGCTGTGTTCCTCAGCTTTCGGAGGGTATCAGACCCCCCGTTGTTTGTCAGCAGCGAGGAAGCCGAGCGGCAGGACACAGGTGTGGGGAGCTCCGTGTCACCGCTGTGCCAATGCCAGGGCCAGAGGCGTGCGGGCGGCGGAGCCGTCTGGAGCCGCGGGACGGCTGGAGCGAGGGCTCGGAAGGGGAATGCTAATCGTGTTCTGTGCTGGCAGCAGCCAGAATGCTGCACAATAAATAGCCATTTTAATTACTGCACAATATTTACAAGATTGCTTCCTCATTTGGGAAATTAAAACAAATGCTCCATCAAAATGATCAACATTGTACAGAGAAGCACAGGGCTGATAAAGGAATCCATGGGCTGCTGATGGAGGAGGAATTGGCACCTTTGTGCTGCCGGGGCCGCCTCTGCTCCTGTGTGACCGCAGTGCCGAGGCGCCCAGCAGGACCAGCAGGGTTTGGCAGCTCGGCCGTGGCGAGGCTCAGCTAAAAGGAGACCTGGGAAGGTTGGGCAGGGGATGAGGAGCCGCCAGGGCCGCTCACCCCCGCGGGATCGGTTTCGGAGCGGGTGACGTGGCTGACACCGCGCGGTGCCGGGGCGGTGGCTGTCCCCTGCCCCAGCAGCGGCCGTGCCGCCGGTCTGACGAGGTCCCGGGCCCGGGTCCCTCCCGCCTGGGCCGGTGGGTGGGCGCAGGGTCCGTGTTGGGCCCCCGCTGCGGTTCACGCACCCTGAGCATCCCCCGGCCCGGGATGTCCCTGTGGAGCGGGGGTGGCCTCTGGGGACTGAACCCGCCAGGGCTGCTCTTCTCCCAGCCCCCCCTTCCCATTCCGCGGTCTTCCCTCAGCTCCTTTCCTCCTTGGGTTTTTTTTTGCAGCCCTCCCGTTGCCATGGGAACGGTGACATCCCGAGCCGGGCGGGGCGGAGATAGCGCGGCTGCCCGGGGCCACCCCGGACGCGGGCGGGGGTCCCACAGGTGCGGGATCCCAGGGACTGGGGGCCCCCAAGGGTAGGGAATTCCCCCTTTTCCAGCGGAAAGAGCAGCGGGATTTAATTACGTTCGAGTACCTGCTGTCAGTCCAGCGAGTCCTTTCAGGGGAGGAAATTCCATCCGGAATGAACCGGGGTGGTGTGGGGGGGGAGAAGCAGGATGGCCCTTAACATCCAAATGTTTGTTGATAAAAGAGCTCGCAGGACCTGATGGATGTGATCCGGGATAATTTGGGATTATGGAGAATTCACCCTCCTTGTTCCTGGAGCAGGGAGGACGCCTGGGAAGCCCAGGTGACATCTCACGGGTTGTCCCCTGGGGATGCAGAAGCAACTGGGTTTCATGGGGACGTTGGGACAAGGAATAGAGAGGGGGAGCTGGGAATGCGGTGGGCTCCGAGCCCCTCCCGTGTGTCGCTGCCAGCATGACCCGCGAGTGACAGGGGGTTCACCTGAGCCTGCCACAGCAGCCCCGGGCTGGGCACAGCCAGCGGGGTGGGCACGGCCTGATGTCCAAGGAAAAACCCCATGGAGACAGGAGCTTCTCGGGGGCTTTGTGCCCCCCGGACCTGCAGGACCGCAGCCGGGGAGGGACCCCACGGGCGGGGGTCCCGCACTGCCTGCTCCCGGGTGCTGCTGAACCCCAGCTCCAAGAGGAGCAGGAAGGAGATGCAGGAGCCGCAGTCGAGAGGGAAAAGCCAGAAAACAATTTACAGCTTCCTGCAGATGGCAACCGGTACGATCTGGCTGACAAACACAGATGAGCAAGCGTGAGGGAGGGATAAATAAACCTCGCAGCTCGTGGAGTAAAACAACCTGCTGGGATTTACTGCAGAAAATTCTCACTCGGCCAGCGCCGGGCTCCCCATTCCCGCGCTGGGGCGGGCGGTGTGAGGCGCTGCGGCAGGACCGTGGCACCCAGGGGACACACCCAGGGGACCGGGGGACACAGCATCCTCCCACCTGCTGCCCCAGGGGTGCCCTCGGGGTCAACGAACCCAGGAGCAGCCGAGGCACGGCTGTGCAAAACCAGCCCGAGTCATTTCATCAGAGAGGAGTGAAAGCCTCATGCAAATGTTTTCCATTCCAAAATTCTTCTGGTTTCTAAACTGGTGAAGCCCCAAGTCTTTCTGGGGGACCTTCTTTTTGTTTTTGTTTTGGTTTTTTTCTTTTTTTTGGTTGTTTTTTTTTATGAAACTTTTTCAAATATTTCTCGAAATTCATGAAACAGGTTGTCCTCTGTCTGCAATACTTTTTTCATAGTTTTTCCTCCCAGAGAGGAGCTGAAAAGACACGATGTGCTGTGGCACTGGGGAGGGTGACCAGGGGGACACCGGGGGACAGCGAGGCAGGACTCTGGCACTCCTGGCCCGTGGCTCCCGCCTGCCTGCTCGCCCTCAAGCTGGAATAATCTCCAGTGGGAAACAGCATGAGATAAAGGAGGTGAGAAACAACGAACCCCACCCGGCGCTAATGGGGTCTGCACTTCATCCCAGGCTTGACTGTGCTGGGAAATGACCGGAGCAGCTGGGCTGGAGCTCCTGGGGAGCGGGAGCAGAGCATGGTGCCACAGGGGCACAGACCGAATGAGCCCCGTGCTCACTTGAAACCCGATTCTCTGTGGAGCATCTGCGTGCAGGGATTTATGCACCGGGGGCAGGCCCCCAGCCAGGCTGGGATAAGCTAGGGGTGGCCAAAGGCCAAAGCCATCACAGGAACATCCGTCTGGGGATTTCCATATCCCAGGTTTTGAGGCACCCAGGTTATAGAACTCTTGAAAAACCGAGCACCCCTGGCATATCCCTGCCCCACAGCCGGACCCGATGGAATCCGTGAGTGTGGAGCAGCAGAGAGTGGCTGTGAGGGAAGGGATTACTGGCTCGGCTGGGAGGAAAACCCTCCCAGGCAAAGCTTAATGAAGAAATCATTGTGCAGGGATCAGCCCTGCGCCGTTAATGAGCCTCGTTGTTATTTAAATGAGGCTCCTGGAAGGGCTGGATGAAGAATTCATTATGAGATGATTTTTCTGAGCAATGTGATGAACGATGGATATAAAACCAGCCATCCCTTGGGAGAAGGAAGCTGCAGAGAAATGCAGTTCCTGGGGGAGAGCAGCTGGATTTTGCCATGGCACAAGCAGAATTATTGTGCAGCCCAGAAGGGGCAGGTGCTGCAGCCTGGCCCAGGGTGGCAGAGGCTTGGTGGCTCTGCTGCTCTCCTGCTTCCCCTTTGCTCTGCCTCCAGAGCTGGGCTGTGTCACCAGGCTGCTCCCAGCCCTGTCCAATCTGGCCTTGGACACTTCCAGGGATCCAGGGGCAGGCACAGCTTCTCTGGGCACCCTGTGCCAGGGCCTCCCCACCCTCACAGGGAGGAATTCCTTCCCAATATCCCATCTAACCCCACCCTCTGGCAGTGGGAAGCCATTCCCTGTGTCCTGTTCCTCCATCCCTTGTGCCAAGCCCCTCTCCAGCTCTCCTGGAAATCCCTTAGGCACTTTAGGGTGCTCTGAGGTCTCCCTGGAGGTTTCTCTTCATCTTGCACCTGCTCGAGCCCATCATCCACAGCTCGGTCTTGTTGCTGTTGAGTTTGAGTCTTGCTTTTTTATCCAGCATAAAAATTTAATGATGTCCTTGAATCTTCATGCTGTTGCCTGGCTGTCCCAAGCCCGAGGCTCCCCTTTGCACCCCAGTGAGACATGTGGAGGTGGCAGTGCCACTCTGCCCCTGCCACCATCCTGACCATGCCATGCGCTAACCCAGTGGGAAATCAAAATTTGGATCAACAGCAAGGAAAAACGAGACCTTCCCATAGAGTCATAGGACATGGAAGCCAATTATTGATCAGATGGTTTGGGAACCAAGCAACAAAACCCCAAGGATTTCACCACAAACTTTGCTTAACCAACTGTGCAGGAAGGCGGTTTGATGTGGGCCGTTTCTGGGTACATGAAACAGAATTAATTTGTTCTCCCTGAAAGCCAGAAGCCAGGAATATGAAATATTTAAATAGCCTAATCATGTTCGGCATGTGCCGAGCCATGCGAGCACCCGAAGTGCCTCAGCCTCCCGTGCACATGGGGTCGGAGCAGCTTTGGGGCAGGTTTGGTGGCTGTGTCCCTCACTGCAGGGAGCAGAGGGTGCACAGCCACCGGGCAGTGAACAACACGGGCTCCTCCTCTCACTGATCCATCTGCAGCACGCTCTGCCTCAGGAGGAGGATGGAGAAATGCTCTTGGGTCTGAGAAATGAGGATGTATTTGCACAGGCCCCGTACACCAGGCACTGCAGCTCTGAGCTGGGAATGGTTTGACTCCTCTGGCACGGCCCTGCTGCCCCTCACAGCCTGGGAACTGCACCCCCAGGCCACCCTTGCACCCTGGGAGTCCCCGGCAAGCTGCGAGCCTGGGGACAGGCAGGGGGATGAAGCCCTGTTTAACTCCTTACTGCGGTGCCCCGCCTGCTCCTGCCCCGGGGAGGATCAGCCTGTGCCAGCTCCCTGCCAGCTGCTGCATCCCTTGTGCTCATGGGACCCTGAGGGAAGGCGGTTCCTTGTCTGCTTCACCCGGGTTCCCTCCGATCTGCCCAGCACACCTGGGTGTCTCTGACCCCCGTGTTTGACCCCCTCCGGGTGAGCAGAGGTGGTCTGGGGGGCCACGGCCAGCTGGAGCCCTCTGTGCCCCCCGGCAGCCCTGTCACCGCCGGCAGTGTCCCGATGTCCTCAGCGACAGCCCTGTCTGAGTGCTGTCCATCACATCCCTGCATCCCAGAGCAGCCGGACATTCCATATCCGCACTGCCGGGTGAGGCAAGGCTGCTGGAGAAGGCGGGAGGAGGTAAAAGGAAATGATGGATTTTCACATCCAGGACGGGAGCAGGGGCTGTTCCAGCCGGGCGGCGCTGTGGCCGCGCCTCTGCGCCTGTCCCCGTGTCCCTGCGGCTGTCCCCGTGTCCCTGCGGCTGTCCCCTCGCTCCGGCCACTCCGGAGCTTTATGTAAGCTCAGGCGCCAACATTTGGGCTTTTTCTCCCCCAGCGGCTGCTGTGAAGGATCTCCTGCCGCCGGTGGGTGGGGAACTGGGTCTCTCCTCACATGAACGCACCATTTCTCTCCCCGCTCCATCCTCGCTGCACGGAGGACGTGGAACATGCGAAAAGTGTGAAAGCAGAAAGGGAAAAACCAGAGCAGCTGATGCCACCCCGCTGCGGGGGGGTGCCTGTCACCCCGTCCGTCCCCAGTGTCCCCATGGAACCCGGGGCAGACCGCCCCTCCCCAGCGCTGCCCCGCGCCGGGGATGCCCCAGGCTGCGGCTCCAGCTGCGGCTCTGCCTCCGGGCCCTTTGTCCCGTGGGGTTTTACCGGGGCTGTGCCGCCCCCGGGGACTCCCCCGGGCAGCCTCTGAGCGGGGGCTGAAGAATCAACTGCTGTGAGCAGCGACGAGATCCTTCAAAGTTTGGAGGGACCAGGACTTTCCGCCTAAGAAGATCACTGTCCCTGCTCCAGGATCCCTGTCCCTGCTCCAGGATCCCTGTCCCTGCCTTGGCCCTCCTGGCATGCTGGGTGAGGGCACGACGACAAACGGATGTGGAGGCTGCCGAGTGCTGCTGAAGCACCTTTATATCTAATTAGAGCTGGACTTTTCCTCCACCTGTTTCCTGTGGAGGATTTGGGTCTCGAAGAAAAAAGAGATTAAAAAAAAAAAGAGACAAATCTGTTCTCCAGCTTTTCTGCATTCTTCAGAGGAAGCCGGTGTGGGCACCGGGGGAGCAGCATCCCCACACCAGCGCGAGGCCGGAGGCTGCCGGCGCTTGCCGGGCGCTCCCCCATGAGCCGCTGCTCCAGGCCCGCAGCTCCCACACACTGAGGGGCTCCTGCACGTGTGGAAGCAGAGATTTCCTAGGAAATGGGGAGAATTCATCTTGAGTTTGGGGATTGTGTCTCTTTGCGGGGTTTTGGGGCTGGCTGCGGTGTGGGGTGAGGCTGCGGGGCTGGAGCTGTCCAACACAGCGGATCATGCGACGGCGGCGGCTCCCTGACCCGAGCCCTGTGCGCTCAGTCGGGGTGGGGGGATTTTGCCGGGAAGGGTTCCTGGTCTCCTTGCCCCCGACCCCGCAGGCTCACGCCGGGCTCGCTGCTCCCACATTTCACAGCACGAGTCCTGCGGCTGCTCCGTGCTCCCCCTTCCCAGAGCAGCTCCTCGCCTGCCTGGTGGGAGGATGAGGTCCCTTCCTGAGGATGTGAATCACGTCTCCAGGGGAGGCTGCCCCTGCTCCCGCTGTCTCCTGTGCAGAGGGGCTGCTACCCCGCCCCCGGCAGCGCAGGGAGGCCACGGAGCCGCCGGCAAAGGGAGCTTGGATTTGACAGCTCCATGGAGATCCCCTGTGTGGCGAGGAGTGGAGACACCACTTCCCACATCACTGGTTGGGTTTTGGTGCCTTCTCTACAGCAGGAACTGATGGAGGGGAAAATAGCATTAGAACCCACACTTCTATGGAAACAGGAATGAAGTGGGCTGATTTCCCCTCTGCTCCACCGCTGTGCTCCCCTGAGAGTGACGGGTCAGGGTTGTTTGTGTGTGTTAGTCCCTCCTCACACCTGGGGGCTGCACTCGCATTAATAAATATAACAGCTTCCGTAGAGGAAGGATCTGCTGGGATGTTCATCCCGACATTTCAGAGTGCTGGGGGGACCTGGATCCTCAGCTTTTGTGAAAATTAACATGGTCATGAAGATACTGCCTTTAATACAAAGTGACTCAGAGTGCACTAAATAATGAAAAAAGTAAAATAAGGTAAAATTATGTAAACTAAGGAAAGAAGAAAGCAATCCCCTGAGAGCAAGAACTGTACCTGGCTTTTGTACTTTTGTACCTTGGCCCAGCAGTGACAAAAGTTTGAGCGTGATTATCGTGATTATCAATACTCGTAGGGGGAAATTAAAGCCATATTCTCTGTGTTCACATGCAGCAGTTATGGGGGCTGTCCTTGGAAAATGGGAACATACAGTAAAAAACAACAAGGCAGAAACAGGCAAAGCCCAGAGTTTACAGTTAAAATGAGCAGAAATCAGCCTGGTGTGGCTCTACGTGCAGTGCAGCAGCGCTGAGGGGAACACACCACTCCCCTCGAACAGTGCAGAGGGAAGGAGTCAAAACGCCCTGTTATTATTTCCATTATTGCTCGGTTCCTTTCCATGCAGGAGGAGTTATTTCTGCTGCACAGATTCCTGTGTGAGCCCACAGTGAGTGGGGCTCCCAGGGCAGGGGAGACCCCACAGTGTGGCCAATGCTGTGCTGGGCACAGAAAGCCCCACGTGTGGTCCCCACGCTCCCCACACACCCCGGGGATGTTCCCTCATCCCCTCCCAGCATGGCACAGCACGAGCAGGGATGGCTGCAATTTATTTCTCCTTCTTAGCAGGAAAATCAGCCGGTGCTGTGAGATGGTGTCAGCACGCTGTCCCTGGCAGGGTGACATCAGCAGGACAGGTCAGCCCCGTTTTATTACTGCAATGAACCTTTTAAAGCAACTGCATAATAACAGCCCTGGGCCTATTTCGGGAAAGTCTCCTGGGTGTTTAATTCCATGGAGTGAGCGGGGCTTTCTTCAGAGAAAGAGCATGTAGGATGGAGGGTTGGATCACAGCGGAGCAGGGATGGTCTCGGGCCTCAAAAGGGGAAGGATCACGTGGATGCTGAGCTAGAATTAAATCCCAGAAATGAGAATTTAGAAAGACTTGTTCATGGAAATATGGTTGTTTCACTTGAAGTTGTCTCGTGTTTTGATTTGAATTCTCATCTTCTCAGCACCCAGACCGGGACGATGCAGGACCAGGCGGGCTCAGGGAGGTCTGGATGTCAGAGGAGGAGGCTGATGGATCTGATTTTCAGCGTCAGGGAGCGAGGGAGATGAATGGTGGACGTGGTTGGAAAACTGCTCTGTGCCAGCCAGCTGAGGTGTTTGCAGTGGGTTGGTAAAAGAAGGTCATTATTCCAACTGCAAGTTTAAAAAATCATTCTGAGAGGACCACTGAGCTGGTGGTTTGTGCCCCTGCGTCTGTGCATGAGCCCTGGGACTGTGGCCTTGTGTGGGCTGCTCGTGGCCACGCTCCTGCTCCCCAAGGCACGGTCACCCCAGTGCCCAGCCCGGCACAGCTGCTGTGCCCGAGCTCCTGCCTGGATCCCCTCTCGACTTGACTCCTGTCATGCAGAAAATCAGGGTAGAGAAAAATTATTCTGGCCTTAACAGTGGGAAGTCTGGGACTCCCGAGGACCCAGCACTGTCACTGCCAGTCCTGCAGTGGGCATGGGGCAGTGCAGGCGTCCCCAGGGCTGGCACGAATACATCCATATCAATGTCCTACTGAGTTCTGCTCATTCCCCTGCCCGCCTGCTCGGGCAGTGGGACAGGACGATGTCCCTGCCTTGGTGACCCTGCCCACAGCCCCGCCTCACGCGGGTCGCTGGCTGGGGTCTGTCCCTGCCCGTGTCCCGGCTCTGTCCCTGCCCGTGTCCCTGGGTCTGTCCCTGCCGGTGCCCCTGCTCTGTCCCTGCCCGTGTCCGGGGTCTCTCCCTGCCCGTGTCCCGGGGTCTGTCCCTGCCGGTGTCCCGGGGTCTGTACCTGACTGTGCCCCTGCTCTGTCCCTGCCCGTGCCCTGGCTCTGTCCCTGCCCGCGCCCCGGCGTC
>VWZW01004381.1:1043071-1098519 GCA_013397115.1 Edolisoma coerulescens
ACCAGCCCCAGCCCCGCCGGACCAGCGCCACCGCAGCGGGCCGGGCCGGGCCGAGCCGGGCCGGCAGCCCCCGCACAGCATGGCCGAGCCGCCGGCGGCAGCGCCGGCCCCCGAGGGCGAGGAGGGCCCGGTGCGCTTCGCCCGCAAGGGCGCCCTGCGGCAGAAGAACGTGCACGAGGTGAAGAACCACAAGTTCACGGCGCGGTTCTTCAAGCAGCCCACCTTCTGCAGCCACTGCACCGACTTCATCTGGTGAGCCTTCCCCCGGACTCCCCGCGGCCGCTCCGGGACACCGGCTCNGGGACATCCCTCCCCGTGCTCGCCCAGCCCGGTGGGGCTCATCCTCGCTCTCCTCCGGGCACCCCTCCCGTCCCGGCTCCCCTCATCCCCCGCATCCCATCCCGGTCCCCCCGGTGCCCGCTCCCCTCCGGCCGGCGGCTTCGGGCAGGGTCGTTGCGCCGCGGGGCCGGGGCCGGTGTCTCACTCCGCCTCTCTCTCCGCAGGGGCTTCGGCAAGCAGGGCTTCCAGTGTCAAGGTGAGTGTCGCGCTGCCGGGGGGGGCTGAGGGGGGCTCACTCCGTGCCCGCCCCCCGGGACCGGCCCCGCATCTCCCTGCGGGCAGCATCCCCGCGGCACCGGCCCCGAGCATCCCCGCGGCACCGGGAAGCAGCTTAGTCATTTTTTTAATCAACCGAGCAACTAGTCGGTGCCTTTAAGCCGGTCGGGTCTCGTTAGCAGAGATAAGCGCCCAGGACTTCAGCTAAATCCCCCGAAAAAGACCGAGGGGAGTTTGTTTTTAATGTACTTAACACCAAAACATGTGTTTGGGTGGTAAACGGGCTGGGCGAGGGCTGCTCCGGGGCTGGAACTGCGCAGCCGGCGAGGACTTGAATGGCTTGGTTGTGTTGCTGGGGAAAAAAACCGAGGCTTTATAACAAAATATGTTGCAGTAGCCGGGTTACTATGACCATAATTCTTTGTTCTGATGATGCTGGGATTCTGGAGGGGCTCTTCAGGGATTTGGGATGTCCCCTCGGGAAATTCGGCTGAATTAGCCAGGCGTTATCTGGTTGCTGTTGTAGCCAGCCCAGCTGGGGGCTGCTCCTGCTCGCAGCTCGCCCTGTCCTGTGGGTCCCACCTGTGTGGGGTTCAGCTCTGGGCGTGGGGTTCAAATGGGGCTGGTGCTCGCAGCTGCTGGCAGTGAAATTTTGCTTTTGTGAATATTTGGGAGAGAGTTTTATTTTGGTGGGTGGCTGACTCCCAAGTTGAGGTATTTGGCGTGAAAACAAACCCACTTTAGAGCTCTAAAAGGCTGCTCCTGGCAGCTGTCCTTGGGGTTTTGGTGTGGCACACTCGGGATGTGAGGTGCTGTGGTGGGTCCGGGTCTCGGGGGGCTCCCGAACCTGCGGGCAGGGGGGGCTTTGCCTCGGGTGCTCTCGGGAGCACCTCTGCAGCTGCCTGTACGAGCAGTATAAGTCTAATCCAATTTAAATGATGCTGCTACTCATCCTTAACACTCGCCACACAAGTATAACCTTAAAATACCAAAACCATCTCCCTGCCACCTCCCAAACCCCAGCCTGAAGGCCTGGACAGGTGTTGGCAAGCAGAGAAAAGTGGATATGGAGATTAAAACGTGTCCTAGGGCTGTTTCTCAAGGTCACAGCTTCCCCTGGTACCTGAGGTTTCACACATGGGCAGTTCAGTCACGTTACTGAGAGGAATTCTGTGCGCCTCTGATCTCTGTTGTGGGTCTTACCTGGCTTACCTGGCTGTTAATTCCCTGACTTTCCTTACAGTGACGGTGTATTTGTGCAAACACAATGTCCCTGAGATCTGGAGTGTGTTGGGGAGCTGGTGGGGGCCATGTACTGGCCAGGCAGGGTTTGCCTGCGTTATTTCTAGAGCTCTGCTCAGTTCTACCTATAGCATCCAGGGTCGGATAACTGGCGCCTCTCCAAGTCTCTTCCAGCTGTCAGGAACTGTTATCCAAACCTGTAACTGTGCTCTTGCTTCAAGGTTCATCCTTAGATGTTTTTAGCCAGCGTTGAATAAGCCCTCAGTGCGAGGGCAGCGGGTGGGCCCGTGGAGGTGTCTCGGAGTTGTTGAGCGGCGCAGTCCTGGCCCTGGGTCGTGGGGCAGGAGCCCTTGTGAGCTGCAGTGACACTGGTAGCACTGCCAGGAGCCTGCTGTGCTCAGTGACACCCCTGAGGGTGTGTGACTGCTCTGTGACATCCCTTTCTGCCTTCAGAAACCCTTTCCAGGTTACTCTGGTGTTACAGACGGGAACCTGCAATGGGGAATCTTTACTGTGCAACAGGGAATTTTGCAGATTGAGGTCTGCAGAACAGCCCAGTCTTTACTTTCCTAAAATCAGTGATCTGTGGATTTTCCCAGATCCCACCTGTGAGGTGCTGGAGTGCCCAGGTGAAGGTGCTCCCGTGGGTGAGGCAGCTGTGGGGCGATGCCCATCACGGCCAGGGCAGGAGCAGCTGTACCCTGGGGTGGAGGACATGCCGTGTCTCCCTGCAGGATGCTTCCAGCTTGGGAAGTCAACACAGAAGTCTCTCCCACTGCCATCTGCTCTGGAATCACGGCTGCCCCGAGGCTTGTCCTGGTGGGAGGCAGAACTGGGGGTGCCAGGGCTGGCACTGCCCTGCCCTGGCTGTGCCAGGGGAGCTGTGCTCGTGCTGGGTCGTGCAGGCACCGCCAGCTTTGGGTTCGTGCCCCACAGGCTGTGCTGCAGCTGCTGTTGAACTTGGTAGATATCGACACGGAGGCAGAAAATCCCAGGGCTGGCTTTTGTTTAGGGGTTCTTCAGCCCCACAGGGCTGGCAGGAAGCTCTGGAGTGAGGGTCTACCTCTCCCTTTACTGAATGCAGCTTTCATTTAAATTTAACAACTTCCCTGAGTGTTTTATCCCGTTGTTCTGTGGGATGGCTGGAAATGCAGCTGGGGCACATGCCTGTCTGCTCTCAGCTGTTCCTACTGCTGTGCTCGCTTTAAGTAGGTTTTCACCTGTGCCCTGATTTCTTTCTAGGGCATTTGCAATAATTAGATTGTTAATTAGCTCATTACTTGTGACTTTTGGCAGGAAGTTAGCAGAAACTGACTCTTTGTAGCTTGAAATGCTAATGGATACCACAAATGCCACTTAATTGCCTGCTAATCTGCTTCTTATCCTCGTATACAATCTCCTCCTTATCCTCGTGCGCATCTGAAGACTTCCTGGGCCAACGTCTCTCTTGTGAGCCAGAAAGTGTCTGGGTGTGGGCAGGGGAGGTCTGTGCACAGCTGGTCCAGGAGCAGGGCTGCTTCTGGCAGGCCAGCAAAAAGAAATCACTAATTTGTGGGTGTTGGAAGCTGAAGCGCTGAGGATGTGCCTGGAGCTGCCAGGAAGATGAACTCTTCCCGAGGGAAGCTCGATGCCCCCTGGCTGCCTCTCAGCCCGTGGTACAGAGGGGCTTTCTGGCCCTGCTCTAACGACCTGTTGTAGCTGGAAGGTGTAGCAACTTCTCAGGAACAAAGAGAAAGGGGGAGTGTGTGTTCTCCCCTTCCCGGGTTTGGGGATTCATCCAGGCAGTACCAACACCAGGAATGCATTAGGAGGGAGGGAGGAGCCCCTTGGCATATCTGCAGGCTGGGGAAGAAACAAGTGGCCAAGTCTTGGTTCTCCTGATGTAGGAAGTGCTGTAGGATGGTAAAGGAGAGGGAATTGGTTTGAAAGCTTTTGGGAGCGAAGTTCTCGGTCGCCTTCTGGGAATGTGCTGCTTCTGGGAACTGGCAGCTTTCTCTTTCCTGCTGTTTCCCCCGCCTTGGCATCCTCAGGGGCCATTTCTCCTGTTGTCCAGACAGCCCTTGGTCCCTCTGTGGATCAGAGTGCTGAGGGGAGCATGTCCCCAGGAGCTGGGTTTGGCTCAACCTGGAGTTGCTGTGGCTGGGCTGGGCTCCCACCCTGGGGGCCTGGGCAGAGGTGAGGAGCAGTGGAACGTGATTCACACTTGAGAGCAAAAAATAACCTGCATCTGTTACTGCTTTCACGTGTACAATGTAGAAAAGATCTTGGAAAGGAGAATCTTGGTTCTTCCTGAAGAGAAAGGAAAAAAAAGCATCATTCGGTAATGGGTGCTTGGATCTCATGCAGTAACTTTTCTGGGGAGAATGTTTACTTCTTGTCCCTGCTTATGACTCAGTAAGCAAAGAAACTCTTTAGATTAGATCTCCTTCCAAACTTCATACCACGTAGAATTCCTCCCTCCAGGTTTTCCTCTCCCTGTCCTCCAAGGCCAGTGCTCTCGTTCTGTTTTGTGTTTTCACGAGTCAACATCTGAGACCAGAACTGAGCAGCTGGAAAATGTCACCCAGGCCTTACCTCTCAAGCAAGTATTTCTCCCTTGTTCTGTGCCTTCACAAACCACCCTTCCTCCCCCCAGACGGAAGTGAAACCCATCACACTTTGCTCTCCACTGCAGCTTGAGCCACTCTGTGGGCTGGGCTCGGCACCGTTCAGCGCCGGCTCTTATTGACTGTATTAAACAAGTAAGAAACAAAAGCAAAACAAACTCCAATCATTCGGAGTTGCCTCAAACCCAGTAATTTCGTGTCAACATATTATGCACACTGGAGAAATGTTAGTGTTCAAATAGACTAATTAAAAATGTTACTGCAATTACTTTTGCAACACAAATGATGCTAATTATATAATGCTGCAGAAATTGGAAACATGATTTCGGAGGGTTTTTTTGTGCGCCTTGCGGTGGTAACGCAACTCTCGGTGCCGGAGCCGTGTCCCCGGGGCAGCGGGAGCAGTGTCCCCACACAGAGCCTGGGGCAGCAGAGCCCGTGGGGAGCCTGTCCCCGGCACCAGGGCAGTGCTGCAGAGCAGGTACAAATAGGAAAGGGAAGTGGGTCCGGGCCCCTGCGCTGCACAGATGGGCTGTGGTTCTGCACAGCCGAGTGAACACAGAGCTGACGGGAGCTGGGAGCCTGTGCCCCTTGGCAGGGCTCCTTCCCAGGCTGGGTTTAAAGCCTGTCACCTGAGCTGGCCTCCCTAATCCCGCTCTTGCCTGCGCTGGATGCCTGGGGCTCAGGGGAGCAGCTGGGAGGGAGGTGGTTCGGAGGGAGGTGTTCTGGAGGCGGCTCGGACGTGCAGCCCCTCTGGCGGGGCCGGGACCCGCCGGTGTCCCCGTGCAGCGCGCAAGGGCTCGCTCGGGGCTCGCAGTGGAAGTGGTTTCTCTCTCCCCACCCCCCCTGCAGTTGCAGGGTGGATTTTTCATTCTTATCTCCGGAGATAGCTGTCATCCTAAAATGATCTTGGGCCCGGATAATGAGGTGGTCTGTTTCCTTCCCGGGGTATCCGTTGCTGACTGGTGGCAGCCATAGGATGCTGGGTGGGGGGTTTGGAGCTGGCCCGTGGGCATTGGGGTACCTTGGGGTGGCAGGAGGGTTTGCAGCACGTCTGCCGGGTGCCTGTTGGCTCTGACACCACTGCAGAGGTTAAACCACCCCAGTCTCGAGCCTCTGCCATGATGATTCTCCAGCTATTGAGTCTTCCTGGGGAATTTAATGCCTGGGCTGTCTCTAAGGAGACTTCTCAGCAAACAGTGCAGGCATTTCTGCACGCCTGCTCGCTCACACACATGTGATCCTACAAATTCCTGCAGCACACGGGTCCCTGGCAGGGTGTGTAGGGCATCCTTCCCTGGCAGCGAGTCGTGGGCGGGCGCTCACCTGTCTTGGCACCAGCAGAAGATGCCGTGAAACAGAGCAAGACCTTGAGGGTTTGGTGTCTGCTCTGGAACAGGAGGTGGGGTTGAACCTGCTCTCAAAACTTGGTGTGAATTTTGTTAACTGCTGGGGTTTCTGTAGGAACTGGAGGGAGGGGAGTTGCGCAAGCCCTTGCTGTAGGCTGCTGCCCTCCCTCCTTCCCAGCCAGCACAGCTCCTCCTCCTCCTGCAGCTCAACAGGCAAAAATCTGAAAATGCTGGAGAGGCTCCTCAGTGCCATCCAGGCCCCCGTCGGATCTATCAGCAAATAAGTGGCATGATCACAGTGACTAAGAAATTAACTTCTGGCTGTGCCCGTAATTTAGCGAGGGCAGGATTGCCTGAAACACATTGTTGCAAGGGGTGTGATGAGAAAGGGAAGGTGGAAGTGCTTTCCGCTGGTCTGGACTGAAGGTGTGTGGTAACGAGAGGGGATGTTCACAATGGTGGATGGGATGGGACTGTGCCCAGGAGAAGTGTTTGGGTGGATTTTCCTGCAGCAGCCAGCTGTGAGAGGATTAGTGCTGCACAGCTGCCAGACCCCATCGTGGGCTTGTGGGCTTTGTGTGCCTGTGGTCCAGCTCGGGCCCCGAGGGCAGCACGGAGTGTGGTGGAGAGTGCTGGTGAGATTAATCCCTCCGGTGTGGCTTCATGAGTCATTATTCTGCAAGTCCATAAATTAGAGCCACTCAGAACAGGGTGAGTAAGGAGCTCCCTGTAGGGGAAGAGTAACCACAGGTGCTTGGGCAGCGTTTTCCTTGTGCTCTTTGAGGGCTGCAGGTTGCCAAAAACGAGCTCTTTGGAAAAGGCAATAAAACCAAACCAGGGAAGCAGGAGTCCTTGTGTGGGGATCCTGGATGCAGCCTTGGGTTTCCAGCACCATGTTCTGCGGTTGCCCTGTGTGCTGCCCCACGAACCTGGGTGATGGGTGTCCTGTCCCACAGCTGGGTGGGGGCAGGGGACAAGGAGCACGGAGAGCTCGAGCCCCTCCAGACCTTTCAGGCGATGCTGCAGGAAACAAAGCCTGGCCAAGGACTTGTCCATCCCCTGGAATGGCCTTGTCCCATACTTTGAGATTTAGCAGAAACCACAGGCCCTCTGCTCCTCAGGGTGGGACCCTGCAAGGGCTCCCTGGGGTGACACAGTGCCCTCACACCTCGTGCCCAAACAGAGATGTGGGGCTGGGGCATCTGGACCTGGGTGTGACAGAGACAAGGGCTGTCCCTCGGGTGTCCCTTTCTTCAGAGAAAGGACAGCTGTGGGCTGCTGTTCCCCAGCTCTGAGCCCATCCATCCATCCATCTATGGCTGGGATGGGCTGGGCTGGGCTGGTGCTGGTGGCCTCTGTGCCTTGGCCAGGAGTCTCTGGAGACAGAAAGGTGATATGAACATCAGGGATGTAAAATGACACAGTGACTGCCTTAGTTTTCCAATGACCCAATGGGTGAAGGTGAAAATCTTTCCGGAGCTCTTCAGCCCTATCAGGGCTGGTGTCAGGGGCTGCTGCCCCAGCAGAGAAGGGGAGGGACGTGACCACAGCTGGCCCTGTCCTGCCATCCTGCAGGAGCCAGCACTAGGAAGTCAGTTTTTCCACAAGAGCCACAGAAGGGATGGGGGAGACAGGAATAAAGCTCCGGTGGTGGTTGGTAGCAGCCAAATCTTGTGTTAAGCAGAAGCAATTCCCAGAAGTAGCTGTGCTGGCTGTAGCTCTTCCCGGGAAGGGAAGGCGCTGTTCCAAACCGCAACCTGCTCCTGCTGGGCTGCACCCAGAGCCGTGCAGGGCAGGCTGGGTTTACCCAGGTGATCGGGGTCCCAACAGGCACCACGCAGAGGAGCAGCCGTGAGGTCTCTCCCAGGGAATGCTCTGTTCCCTCCTGGTGTGTCTCATCCCAGGGAGCCAAGGGCTGTGGACAGCAAACGGCTTTGACTGTGGTGAGGGACTGCAGCTCCCAGGGGATGGAGCTGTGCCCTGGAAGCTCCTTCTCTCAGCACCCCAAATATGTCTCCCCTGTGGAGAGGGTGGCCAAGGCTCAGCTGGAGCAGCCAAAGGGATGGCTCTGCCAAACAGCTTCCTCCTGTGTGGAGGTGGCTTGTGTGGCTTTGCCATGGTCACTCCTGGGCTGCTGGGACCGCTTTGATGCAGGCTCTGAGGGATTTATCCATCCTGGTTTTAGACCGGCCTCCACTGGAAAAATGAAACAAATCAAAATGTTCTCCCTGTGCGAAGGCACCTGAACTGTGTGTAATCAATAACTTGCCAGCAACACTCGCTTTTCTCCTGCTCGGGATGACTCCTGTTCATGGGTGGGGAGGAGCTCGCGGAGCCCTCCCAGGCCCCTCTCGCTGCAGTCAGTGAGCCCTCGCCATCGCTCCCGACAGCTGGGGCCGGTTCCCTGTGAAGGGAGATGCGTTTCACGAGAGTGACAGCTCTGCCCGCGCAGCATCGCGGGGCAGATGGAGCTGCTGCTCCCGCTGCTCTTCCCTGGCAGCTGCAGGCTCTGCTGGGCACTGGGCACCATCCCCGGCCACATCCTGCTCCACAGCACGGGATGGCTGCGGGATGGCCCCTGCAGCCAAATGGGGACGGGGCTCCGTGGCACCTCCTGGGAGCCAGGGCCTTCCCTTCCCTGACTGTGGAGTGCCTCTCGCCTGGGAGCTGCCCGGGCTGGGCATTCCCAGCTCTGCTCCAAGCGCTGGTGATTCTCTCTAGGCCAAGGTGTGGCTCCTGCCCTCCTGGGCTGCCTGCACAGGGCAAATGTTGGGCAGGGGCTGGCAGGACCCAGGTGCTGCCCAGCCCAGGCTCTGTGCCCAGGCACTGACCTCAGGCGCTGTTGTGGCTCTGCTCAAGCTGTTTGCTTTTGAGGGATTTTGGGCTGACTCCCTCAGCTGTTTATAGCCATCCTGCTCTTTCCATCATGTGAAAAAAAAAAAAAAAAATTCCAATCCATCCTGATACTGGAATCAGTACGTGTTAGGGGTGGGTAACCTCGTTAGCCTCTTGCTTTCAGAATTTAACTCCTGTGGCCCAGAGCAGGAACCTTCCTGCCCCAGCTGATGGGCACTGACTGCTGAGTGCTTAATGCTTGTGAGCTACATCTTGTCAATTTAAATAATTTGCTTCCATATTTGGTCTTGCTTTTGTGCCAGATTTATATGTCTTGTTTAAATCTGACAAGCAGAATATACTTGCTGCTAATCCGAGCTGGACAAGGCAGTGCCTGCCAAAAAATCCAATATTAATAAGCTCCAGTACATGGAAGTTACTGGATTTGCAAACTTGACGCTTGTTATGGCACAGCTCCCTGAAAATTGGCTTTTTTGCATCTACTTAAATCTGGGTTTTTCCAAAGAGTCAGTCTGTGAGCTTCCCTCTTCGGGTGGGAGCTCCCTCAGCTCAGTCTTTGGAACAAGGGAAGCTTTCCAGCTCTAAGCAGGAGATGAATTGCTTATTTTTTGGGGTGTGGTTGGGAAAATCGGGGATAGCTGGTGTCTGTGCAGGGAGATCCTGGGAGCAGCTGGTCTGGAGCAGAAGCTGTGTGCTCGGGTGGCTCTGCCTGTGCTGTTGGTCAGGGCTCATGTTTGAGGACATGGAGCTGCTGGAGCAAATCCAGAGGAGGCCACGGAGCTGCTCCCAGGGCTGGAGCCCCTCTGCTCTGGAGCCAGGCTGGGAGAGCTGGGGGTGTTCACCTGGAGAAAAGAAGGCTCCAGGGAGAGCTCAGAGCCCCTTCCAGTGCCTAAAGGGGCTCCAGGAGAGCTGGAGAGGGACTGGGGACAAGGGCTGGAGGGATGGGACACAGGGAATGGCTTCCCACTGCCAAAGGGCAGGGATAGATGGGATACTGGGAAGGAATTCCTCCCTGTGAGGGAGGTGAGGCCCTCGCACAGGTTGTCCAGAGAAGCTGTGCCTGCCCCTGGATCCCTGGAAATGTCCAAGGCCAGGTTGGACGGGGCTTGGAGCACCCTGGGATAGTGGAAACGTCCCTGCTCATGTTCTTGGGGTGGAACAAGATGGGCTGTAAGGTGCCTTCCAACCCAAAGTATTCCAGGATTCCATGATTCTATGTTTAAAATCTTCAGTCTCTTGTAGTTCTGCTCTCATCTTCCTACATTTGATATTTAGTCAGCAGCAGGGAAGCTAAAAAAGATTCAGATGTCTAAATCTCAGCCCTCAGCTGTTCTTCCTCTTCCTCATGCTGTGTTGCCAGTGTGTTCCAGCTGATCCTGCTGGTGGATTCCTCCCTGTCTTTTGTTGCCACGTGAAAGGATGCAACAGGAATAGCTTCACCTTTGGGGGGAACAGTTAAATACCTTTATTCTGATGGTCTGAACAGAGAGCACAAGCACATTGAATAGCTGACACTCAGAGCACATGAACAAATGCATTTTCATGATTTCCAATTATAGCAGAAGAATGAGAAAGTGAGGTGGTGAAGAGGAGTGAAAGTCGTCCTGGCTCCCCTGAACGGCTTCCTGCAGCCGCGCGGTGACATCGCGATGAAGTCAGGCTGGGAGCGGGGATTGTTTTATAATATCACTGAGGAGCCGGAGTGAGGGGGAAGTGGCCCACGAATTTCATTTGCATCACTGAGTGGATTAGCTCCTGACGCAGTGCAAAGTCATTATTTACTGTGTCTCCAGCTCCGGTGCCTTTCCCAGCGCTGCTGTGGAGAGGCTGATTCAGAGCTGGGTGCAGCTCCTGCCTCGCTGGCGGGGCCCGGCTCCTGCCGTGTAAGCAAAAGGATGGTGCTGTCAAGGCTCTGAGTGTTGTGCCTGCCCCAAGAGCCTGAGTAATTTGGGTTCAGGTCTTTTCTTCCTTTGCATTCATTATGCTGAAATACTTCAACTTGAGCTTGGCTTGGGAAAAATCCCTGGCAATAATCCGTAACTTGGCTTTAACCGAGAGTAGCCAAGAGGGGGAAGGCTGCCTCAGGGACAGAAGTGGTGCATCTGTGTCCCCGCTGGCTGGGACAGATGCATTGTCCCCATCATGCTGGAGGTGTGCTGTGCCATGCTGTGCCATGCCGTGCCACGCCGTACCAGCAGACACAGCACCAGAGCCCCTCTGTCCCCAGCAGTCGCTGTCGCTCAGGATAAGTCACTGTCACCCAGAAGATTTCTGCACAGCTAGAAATAATCCCCCAAGTGGTTATTTATAACTTTCTGTGGCTCGACACCATTTTCGCTGTGGAGATGCCTTTGCTTGGTCGTGATGATGGGGATGGGCTTTGGGAGAGGCTTTGTTTTTGTTGTCTGCCCCGGGTTTTGTAGGGGCTCCTTGGGCAACCAGCCTTGTTGGGGGAGGGATCAACATCTCCATGTTCACTTGGTTTCTGAAGAGTTGGATGGAATAACTTGCGTTTTGGGGGTCTGATGGGAGCCAAGCACCCTTTCATGCAGTAGCTGTAATTTCCAGGGGGGTTCTGACAATGGTAGAGCTGCCACAAGGAACATCCCTGTGTGCAAGGGGCAGAAAGGCTGAGCAGGACCTATGTGTCCCCTCCCCAGCCTGTCACGGGAGATTTCTGCTCCAGGAATGGCTCTAAAACTGGACTAATTCACATTTGTGTGATCATGCGTCTAAGGACCATCTCCAATAGCTCAGTCCATTAATTTCCAAATTTGTCTTGCTCGCTTGTCTTTGATGGAAAGGAGCCTCGGGGCCAGAGTCTTCTGGAAAGGAAGTTTGTGAGTCTGTAACTGTGTGAGTTCTCCTGGGTGGGACAAAGTGACCTTTGTGGTGGTGGAGGACCCGATTTAGAGTTTGCTTGTGGGGTTTTCCCTGCCTTGGACATGGTATCTGTGCTCATGGCCTGGCAGCTCGTGCTGTCAGCCACTCTCCTTGGAGGCTGCCACAGCCCTGTCCCAGAAGCCTTCGTGTCACCTCCTTGATGCCATCTCCTCTCGGGTGCAGGGCACAGCCCATGTGGTGGCTGGAAGACAAACTCTGTGCTGGAACAGACAACTTCAGGCTTCACCATCGAGTCTGCTGGGGCTGCCCCTCACCCTCCAGCTTCCTGGAGCTGCTCCGTGCCACCGTGCTTGGGGGGGGCTGAGGGATGCACGTCACCCTGGGGACTGTGTCTGGGGGCTGCTGCTGGGTAGGGACCAGGGGAAGGGGCAGGAGAGCAGAGCTGGCTCGGGGTGCAGGCAGTGGCAGGGTTTTGGGACTGGCCACCTTCAGAGCTGCCCCTTGGCCCCACGGTGAGGTCTGGACACAGTGGGGTGAGCTGAGCTGGCAGCGAGCTTGGCACTGGGAGAGGTGCTGCTCTCCACAGCCTTTCCTGGGCTTGGAGGGAAAGGTGCAGAAGGTGGGAGGCTGCTTGGAGAGGTGCCTTTGAACCCATCCCCTTGTGAGGAGCAGCAGCGAGAGGAGCAGGGATCAGTCCACGGTGCCTCTGCCGTCGGCAGGGAGGGCACAGCCACAGCGGTGACAAGGGCAGAGCTGCCGACCTGGTGTCTCCCAGGGCTTCTGAGGTGGAAAAAGTCTCACTTACTGGGTCATTTAGAGACTGAATCTGGGGTTTTGGCAGGAGGAAAGGCTTTAATTAGCTGCTGCTCAGTAGGGCTGCTATTAGATCTTCAGAGCAAGATGCTGCCGGACTGGAAAAAATGCAGCAATAGCTCATTTGCTCAGGAAGCCATGATGGTGATTTGCATTTTGGTCTGGTGCTGAACCCTTGTAGAGAATTTTTCTACAATAACTTCAAACTGTAGTTCAGATTGCTTCCCTCTCTGCAACTGGGTGAATGTCTGTCTTGGTCCCAAACACTTTGGGTGTGAATTCCTTTGTTTGCAGTGCTCGCTCTGCAGGGAGGGAGGCAAGGGCTGGGCTGTGGACATGTCCTGTCAGCAAATGCTGCATGACAAATGGCTTTTGTCTCTCCACCTTGGAGCAGAATTCAATTCTCCCTTATTATATACCTAAAAGGATTTTTCTGCTCTACCAGCAGCCCCTCTGCTGACCTGAATACCCAGGAGACATAGAGTAGGGTAGGAAGCTTTGCAGTGCATCTCCTGAACCTCAGCTCTGCTGCTGCTGGAGAACAAGGCGCTTTGAAACGTGTTCTCAACACTTTGAAATGTATTTTAGACACTTTTTGGGTTTCTCCTGTGTTGTCAGCTTGCACAAGTGCAAAATGAGAACAAACCTCCACACCCTTGGGCTGGCTCCTGCTCCAGACTCTGCCTCAGTGCTGCCCACGAGGTGAGAGCGGCAGCCGGTGTCACGGGCTGGGTGTTTGAGGGCAGTGGCTCTGTCGCCAGGGTTTGTGTTGGGCAGGAGTGACCATGTCTCAGTGATGTGCCGTGGCAGAGCCCTCACAGGCTGTCCTGGTCCCCTGCTCACCTGGGCCACGGAGAACTTGGGCTGGCTCTCCTTGGGAGCAGCTTCTGGCCCTGCCTGGGTCCTGTTCCTCATCGTGGGAGGATTGCTTTGCTTTCGTCTTCGGCTTTGCTGTGAAGAGTTGCTGTTCCTTTCCCAAATAAGAGCTGGAAATTCCCAGCTGTTCTGGCCTCTGTGCCATGCTTTGGAAGGTAAAGTCCCTCTGCTTTCACCTGGCTGCAGTTTGGCCCAACAGGTTACAAGGCAAGAGGCTGACTTATCTTTTAGGTCATTTTAGCTGTTTCCCCATGGTGGTGTGAGCACCTCCCGCTTGTGTGGGTGGGAAAAGTGGGATAACATGGGTGATATAATGCACTGTGGCACCTCCTGCCATGGGGACAGGTCCCACAGAGCAGGAAGGATCCCTGTATCCCGTGGTGCCTGCTGGGATGGGACAGGAGCCACAGCACAGCATCCCTGGCCAGCAGCAAATCCCGGTGCTGCCAATGGTCCCCGGTGCAGTGGAGTTCCCTCCAAAACCACCTTCCCTCTTCTGAGCTTTGTAAATTTGGAATAAATTTAATTTCTCTGCTGTTACTATTAACTGAGTCCGAAAAGATGAAAATAAATGCCTGTTGGGAAGGGCAGGCTGACTCACTTTCTCATTCTCCTGTAAATTTCCATTTAAGTTTCAGTTTAAGCTCAGGTATGAGGGGAGTGAAAGCCGGTAATTTGTGACAAAAACTTCTATTTTAACTCACAGTTGAAGAACTCCCTTTTTAATTGCAGAAATTATTAGGCTGGGATTCTTGTAAAGGAATACTGGCTCCAGCGGGTACCTGCTGGCTGCTTTGGGTGCTTCACTCCAGGGCTACCAAAGGGAACGTCACCCTGAGACTGCACACCCCACCCAGGGGCTGGGGGGGGGCACCTGCACAAGTGAGGGTCCCCTTGACCATGCTCTGGTTTGCTCTCACTGTTGCTGATGGGGTTTGTTGGGGTTGGAAACAGCACCGCTGTGTGATGGTCCTGGAAGAGGCACAACAGCCAGTCCTCATTCCAGCCAGGACTTTGTGGCTTTATGGTGTCCCCCATCATCTCTCCCACCTCCAGGCTGGGGTTTGCAGCCTTCTCCATCATTCTCCATATGCAACCAACTCCATAATTTTGGTCATCTTGCCCTTTGCTGGACCTCTTCCTGCTCTGTGGGGCTTGGAGGCAGCAAACCTTTCCTGCTGTGGGTGGAGGGGCTGCCCTGCATCCCCCCTGGACTGGGGGCCCCTTCCTTGCTGTGGGGCCTGGTCACTTATCTTATTCCTGGATCAGGTGCCTCAGGCTCTGCAGCAAGTGCTTCCCTTATCACTCCTGCCTCGGCTGTAATTCTACTTCCACTGTGTCAGAGTGAAACAAGAAAACTTCTTTAAAAAGCAAGAGGAAAGTCATGTGAGAGAGCAGCATTGTGTCAGCACTTACAGAGGGTTCAGAATAACGCGGCCCATCTGGTCTGTTCCGAAAGGGGAAGCCAAGGGCTCCCAGCCAGGGCTGCCCTCCTTGCCCTGTGCTGGGGCACTCAGGAAACTCTGTGGCACCCGTTGGATGGTGGTGCTGGCTGGGTTGGAAGGGACAGTAAAGCCCATCCAGTGCCACCCCCTGCCATGAGCAGGGACACCTTCCACTATCCCAGGCTGCTCCAAGCCCTGTGCAGCCTGGCCTTGGACACTTCCAGGGATGGAGCAGCCCCAGCTCTCTTGGAACACCTTTAGGGACTGGAAGGTGCTTCAAGTCCAACATCCCCTGGGGGTGGAAGCAGCATCCCCTCCCCGTCAGCCTGTGCCCTAAATTAGAGCAGCAAGATGCTGCAATGGGTCCATATGGAGACTCCCAAAATAATAGCTGTCAGCTCCCTGCTGACTTGCACGGGGTGCTGAAGCTTTTGGCTTTAGGAATGACAATTTAGGAAACAGAAATGCTGGTGGGCTGGAGCCAGACCGGAGGTGCTGGGGGCTTGGCCCCACCTGTGTTGGGATGGGCACACTCAGGACTCAGCAGGACGCATCAGCTCCTGCTGGTGGAACATCCCACAGATTCTGGGGAGCTGTTACCACCTGTCCATTTATTACAAGGCTAAAACTGAACTGGGGTCAAGCACTTTGTTTTAGACATAGCATTTCTGGGGCAGGTGTGTGACCCTGGCGCGTGGAAGTGCTGATAGGCACGGGCTGGGAATGCTGGAGCTGTGGAATCACCAGGTGTTTGAGCACCGGAGGCATCTGTGTGTGGATGCTGCTGCTCACATTCCAGTCCCACTTTATTGGCCTTTGGTTTTGATGTCCTTGTCCTGTAATGAGCCGGGGCCGATGGATGTCTAATAAAGAGCTCGTATCTCATCTTCCTCCGCTGCGGGGACCGTTGGGCTCCTCTAATTGCTCTGCAGTGGCCGTGGGAGGTGGCTGCCTGTCAGGACAGCTGTTCCTTTGATCGGGCTATTGCACATTCAGGTCTTGTCCTGCTCAGGTTTTATTTGCTGTCCAGGCCCTGCCAAGCCATTATACTGAAACAAGCGGCTTAATTGCGAGGGCTTGTGGCTCAGCATCACCTTGTGGCTCAGCATCCCCCGTGCTGGGAGTGGGAGCTGTGCTGCTCCCCCGGCTCAGCCAGCTGGGAGCACTGCTGCTGCTGCTGCTGCTAATCCGGGAGTGACGCTGGTGCCCAGGGAGACCAAACAAACCTGTGCTGAAATAGCTCAGAAAAGTGGCAGTTTGTGATGTCCTGCATAAAAAGCTTCCTTTTCCTCTGTTCTTGGAGCTGTTGGGGTGTGCAGCAAGTAGCTCCTTCCCTCCACGGCAATGTGGGGAAGGAGCTGCTGGAGAAGATGAGCTGCAGGGGGAGTGACCAGGGCAGCCTGTGGGGACAGGTGGATCCAATGGAGTTAGACACAAAAATTCGCATGTTTGCACTCAGTGATGGCGAGTTCTGGCAGGAACCTTTGGCCTCTGCGTGGCCCAGCTGGAACTCCTTGGCGATGCCGGGGCCTGTCCCCTGACGTGTCCCCTCCCGAGGAGCAGAGCTCAGCCGTGCTCTCCGACAACAGCCCACCACTGCCTCGGAGCTGTTCTTGGAGGGGAAGGATGGACAGGATAATTACCCTGTTCCCTGTGGAACTGCCTGATGAGGATGCTGCTCGTCTCCTGCAGAGCCTCTGGCTCCCCTGCTGCTGCCGCCCTGTCTGTCCTTTGGGAACCAGCTCTGGTGTCCCCCAAACCCTGGGGAGCTGGACAGGAGGAGGCACATCCTGGCAGGACAATTCTAGTGGCCTCGGTGCCTTCCTGGGGCACATCGTGGAGCTTTCTGTGTGAGGCCCAGGTTTGGTAAGCAGGGCTGTGCTGAAGTAACACGGAAACCGTGCAGTAACTTCCTGTGAGTGACTTCCACTGGCAGAGGAATGAAAATTATACAACCTTTAAAAAGGCTTAAACGAAGAATCAAAGGGTGCATTTCAGGTCTTTGTGTAATGTGTGAGAAAGGGTCGGTTTTTTAAAGTTTATTTGCATCTACATGACTGCTGGGGAAGCCTGCTCTGTCAGGGCATGGGGTAACTGAGCTGCCTGTCTGGGGGAGGTGACATCCAGCCTCCCTGGTGTCACCATACCCAGACAGAAACTTTTCCTTCATGGTTTAGCTTACTGCCCTGCCTTCCCCCAGGAATGCTGCTCGCAACAGGCTGTGCCAGCCGGGTATGAGCCTCTGCTGCCTTCACATGGCACTGCAGGGTCCTTCCTGGAAGTGTCCAAGGCCAGGCTGGATGGAGCTCTGGGCAGCCTGGGATAGTGGAGGGTGTCCCTGCCCATGGCAGGGGCTGGCATGGGGTGGTCTTACAGCTCCTTTCCAACCCAAACCCTTCTGTGATTCTGGAACCAGGAGCACGGTGATTCCTTGGGCACAGCCTTCTCCCATTCCCATTGGAGTTGGAAGGCAGGTGTGGCTGCATGCAGGCTTTGGGGTGAAACAAGGCAGTGTGGGGTTACAAAACCTGAGATGGGAGAGCCCAGGCACAGAACCCTCCTCGTCCTCAGCAGCTGAGGCTGCAGCTCCTTGGTGGGAAACAGGGCTCTGTAAAGGGGCTGGGAATCAGCAAAGCCTGGGGGGGAGGCAGAGAGGGGGTTCTGGAAGCCCCATGGGCTTCAGGCAGAGCCCCACTTGCCTGCACAGCCAGCCTGTCTGTGCTGCACAGCATTCCCGTGCACTGGAGATCACGGAAAACACCAGCCAGTGACCTTTGAAGGCTTCAGACTCCAAATTTCTTACCTGAGCTCCCCGGTGTGGTGTCCTGATGCCCCTTCCCTGTCAGCTCCCTGTCACTGTGCCATCCCAGCTGGCTGCACCCTGGGCTTGCAGCCTTCCCCCACTTCTGCCGTGTTTGCCATCAATATCTGCCTCTGCTCTGCCTGACACGTAGTGATTTTTCTCTCCGTGAAGGTTCCTGAGCAATCTAAATTGAGGAAGGGGAGGATCGCTTACAGACACGGCACTGGTTTGGCTCTCTTTTGGGGGAGTATTTTGAGGTTTGACTCAACTGTAGCAGCTTCTCTGCAGGGAGAGCTGGATTGATAGTCAGGAGTGGTAGCAGGTCAGGTAGGCTATTTTTGGAAGGGCTGTTTAATTGTCTGGTGTGATTCTTGCAGAGCTCGTGGCTGGATGGTTACTTATCTCCTGTCAGAGTTTGTTAGCATGAGGCAGCTCTGGTTGCACACTGATATTAAATAATAAATCCACGAGAGGGGCTTGGATCTGCTTTGTCTTACTGGGCTGGGAGGATGACAAGGGATAAAGCTCAGCACCTCTGTGCTTCGATGCCAGAAACTGCTACAGAACTGTTGGAAGTGGTGGGTCTGTCACTGGGTTCAGGGGGCATCGCTGCCCACAGCCGGGCTCTGCTGCCCTCCCTGCCCACTGCACGGACTGGATTTGGTTTCATGCTCATTTTCCATCTCGGCTGCATAAAGGACATGCTCTCGACAGCAGAGAGGGTTTAACTGCTTTGTAGTCATGTAAGCCAGTGGTTAAAATGCTTTTGCTCTGCCACTCTCCCAAGCTCCAGAGCAGGCGGGTTTAGTGTCTGAGGTGGGCTCAGAGGGCTTTTCCAACCCCAGGGATCCTGTGCTCATGGTGAGGGCTCTCCCTTTTGTATTTGTGTGGTGGAGGAGGGCCAAGGCAGCCGTATTCCAGCTGTGCCCATGGGATGCCCGCAAACCCTTACACCAACACCTCTCCTCTTCCAGCTTTCCAGGCCCTGTGGGTATCACCCTGCAAATGGATGTCCCAGAATGCGTTGGCACAGCATTTCCATAATGCCAGCGACAGCAGCCAGTGCCAGGGAAGCGTTTAGGTCTTGCCCAGTCCCTGGGAGTTGCTCAGATCTGGTTAAAGCATTGCTTTTGGATCTGTGGAATGCTGAGGGCTCAGATCTCTGTTTGACCTTGGGGTCTTTTAGTCTTGGTCAGGAAATTCCACTCTTACCCCTGGAAAAGAGAAGGGGAGGATAAGTACAGGATAAGGGCAGGGAAGTGTCTGCCTGACCTGCTCCTCCTGCATGGCCTGGGGGTGAGTCCCAGCTCATTTCTGTCGCTGGTTTCACCTGCTGCCTCCAAGTCACCGATTTGTCCAACCACCCCGTGGTGGGTTGGTGATGGCTTCAGGTGTTCCCCAGCTGGAGCGTGACTTCTGCAGCCATCAGGCTGAAGAAAAGCTCCTCAAAGCCCACCTGTGCCTGGTGAGGAGCACAGCCTCTGACTTCTGCGTGATGCAGGGACCCGTTCCTCATGCAGTCTGCTGCGGGAGCTGGGAGCCAAAGCACTGGGATTGTGTCCTGCATCCCCCTGATGCAACTGGCTCTGTTTGGGGTCCTGGGTTTGTTGGAATATGCTGGCTTGAATGAGCAGTTTTAATTAGTTTCATTCTTAGGCTGTCTTTACTGTGCTGACTCACTTCCAGCTCTCTGATAACTTCAACACATGACTTCATGTCAAGGCAGAGGAGCACGAATCCAAAGGAGGGAACGTGGCAGTGCCTGGGTGTGGGGCAGGCTGTGCTGGGGGCTTGGTTTGGGGGGAAGCCAAAGGAAGTCTGAGGTCAGGCTGCACTCAGAGCACCAACAAGGGCACTGGGTGGGAGGTGCAGGAGATGCAGCAATATCATCTCCAGCTTTCTCCTGGTTTTCCTGCAGCACTGCTGCTCATTGAGGGCTGTGGGCTTCGAGCCACCCTTTGAGCCCTGGCACTGCTGGTGCCGGGTCTGTGGTGCTGCCAGGCCCGTGGGAGAGCAGGAAGGTGCAGCAGCAGAGCAGTGCCAGGCGCTGTGCCCCAAGAAGTCCCCGTGTGTGCCCCGGAGCGTTGTCTGTGGTATCACTTCCCCAAAGCTATTTCTGACACCGGGAGGTTCTCACTACCCAGCCTGAACTTGTCTTGTTTCGTGTCTGGTGGGGCCTGAGCACCAGCTCCGTGGTGTGACAGCGAGTCCTATGCAGGGTCCTGCTCGTCCTTGCTCCAAGGAGATTTTGGGGCAGGAGCAGTGGCTGTACTGGTGGTCACATACACAGTGCCAAGCACCTTCTGCACCATCAGGAAGCCTTTGGCTGTCATCTCATGATGCCCAAAGGACCCGGCCCTCCCAAGTAGGGGGTTGGCTGGAGGGTCTGGCTGTGCTGGGACTTGTGGGGGGCTGTCCCCGGCACTGCGGCACCATGGAGGGAGTGTGTGAGTGGGAAGGCTGGAAGGGGGAGCAGCTCGTTGCTGTTCCTCCTAATTGCTCTCCCACTTCTGTACTCGAGTGAGCGAGGAGCTGTCTTGAGCTGTGTCCCTGGGGACGCTGCCTGGTTCTGTCATCCCCGGCAGCTGCACCAGCACCCTCCCCGCAGTGGGGCCCTTTAAAAGGAATCCTTCTCTGTTTTGACTCGGTCCGTCTTTCCCTTGACGTGAGAATGATCCATCTGCCTCTTGATATGGTGGAGGATGTAAGGGCTGTGGTGAAACCTCCTGAGCGGGGGCGAGAGCGCTTGGGACGGTTCCCATGGGTGCTGCGGAGCTGCGGGAAGGTGTGGGAGCAGGGCTCAATCCCCAGCCTTTGCCTAAAGAATTCCTTGCTCCAGACTTGTTACTAGAAGCTGATAATAAAATTTGTAGGAGGTTTTTTTCTGATGGAAAGTGTGGGGGAGTGCAGGAGGAGCTCCCCTGATCTGCTCAACATGGTCTGGGATTGTATAAAGCAACAGCCCCGAGGCCGGGCTTTGAGGTGGGCGCCCGGATTTCATGGAGACGGTGGTTCAGGGATTTCCTGCAATGAAGCTGCGTGTCAATGTGTGATCCCAGGCAGGCTCTGCTGGTGCTGAGGCTTGTCAGATGCCAGAGATGGACAGGGTGAGCCAGGGCTTTCCCCAGGCACGATGGAGTCAGGGCTGTCCCTCAGCACGTCGTGCTCCTGCCGGAGGAACTGGTCTCTGGAGGCTGTGCCAATGTTACTGTGGTGCTGCTGCCTGCAGGGGTGGTCAGTGCCTTCCAAACCAGCGTCACTAACCTGCCTGGAGCTCTGAAATTCTGCTGCTTCTCCCCTGCCCGGTGTGCTGGGCTGGCTGGCACTTCCCTGCTTCTGTAGGAGCCTGAAGTCCGGGTTCTAACACTGGTTCTCGCAGCCAGGTTTCAGTGGCCCTGTTGGCAGCTGAAGGTGGATGCTGAGGTGTTGTTCTCCCCAGGTGCCTTTGCAGAGCTCAGCAGAACTGTGTTCCTGTCAGATGTGCCCAATGACACAAACTTTGGATCTTTCTCAACGAGCTCTGTCCATGATTGTGTGGAAGCGTTTGCAAGGAGCAGGAGTGCTGGGGGGAGGAAAGTTACCAAGTCATGGAATGGTTTGGATTGGAAGGGACATTAAAACTCATCCAGTTCCAACACCCTGCCATGGGCAGGGACGCTTCCACTATCCCAGGTTGCTCCAAGCCCTGTCCAGCCTGGCCTTGGACACTTGCAGGGATCCAGGGGCAGCCACAGCTTCTCTGGGCAACCTCTGCCAGGGCCTCACCACCCTCACAGGGAATAATTGAAAAGGAGCTTTTTCTGCTCCAGAGTTACTCAGCAAATTTCTCCTGGAAGCTGACTTCAGGCTGATTCTGCTGAAGATTGATTGTTGGGTTTTTGGTTTTTTTTTCTGGTTGTTGTATTTGTAGAAATAATGATGTCTAAGCACCGTCTTACCAGCTGGTCAGGAATTCACTGGGGAGTTGATAATTTCCAAAGGAAGTATTCGTACAGCAGTAACTCCCAATTCGTGTGTGCCCACCTGGATGCTTTTTCCCTGGAGGCAATTACTGTTTCAGTGGTGGTTAAACACCTTCTCCTCCCTGCAAATGCCACTGGCCCCTCTGTTCTGAGCCATCAGAGCACATCTTTAAAAACCAGCTGGTTTGTGCACTGGAATTCCTGCAAACACCGGGATGTGCTTTATGCTGGAGACTTGTACATGGACAGATAGTGTTGGAACAAGGGGAACAGTTTCAGACTGAGAGGGGAGACTTAGGTTAGATATTGGAAAGAAATCCTTCCCTGTGAGGGTGGGGAGGCCCTGGTGCAGGGTGCCCAGAGAAGCTGTGGCTGCCCCTGGATCCCTGGAAGTGTCCAAGGCCAGATTGGAAGGGGCTTGGAGCAACCTGGGATAGTGGAAGGTGTCCCTGCCCATGGCAGGGGGTGGGGCTCAATGGGCTTTAAGGTCTCTCCCAGCCCAAACCATTCTGGGATTCGGTGACATCTGCGCCCACCCCACGTGCCCCAGGCTGGCTGTGCTGGTGTTATCCGGGGGTTCCCGTGTCCCTGGTGCCGGGTTATGGCAGGCTCTGCACAGCATTCCCATCCCACGGCATTCCCATCCCAATGCACCAGCGCGGGGCTGCTGTTGCTACGGGAACGGGCGTTCTGGAGTTGGAAACCTCATTTGATTCCTTCTCCCTGCTCCCTGCTAGTTAAGACACTCAGATGGATTTGAAGTCACAAATACAATAGTTTTTGGGGTGGTGCAGGGAGTTCAAGAATCTTTCCCTAATGAAGGAGCTGCCTGAACTCTCAAGGGGTTGAATGAGATTTTCCCCTCAATACCCACTCAAAAGCCCACTTTACCAGCTCGGTGTGTGGGGCTGCTCATTCTGCCACCTGCGGGGATAATTAAGACCTTTCAGGTTGCCATAGAGAGTATTTTGCCTTCTAATATTGCATCAATTTATATTTGGGATATTTTTCTATAAAATTGCCAGTGCAGAGGCTGCTGGCTTTGTCAGGTGCACCAGTGGCATGTACAGAAGGGGAGGCCTTAACCAGCCTGTAATTTGCAGGATGGAGGAGATGCTCAACGCTCTTGGTATTTCTTTACATTTGGTTTTTCTAACAAATACCGTCCAGAATGTTCTTTCCTCACTGGAGGGATGTCAGCAGCCTGCTAGAGGAGTGATGGGATCTTATGTAGGCCAAATCCTGGACTTGGAGCAAGCAGCTCCAGAGGAATTGTTCTGCAGTCACACTAGCTCAGCTGAAATTTATCTCGGTGAACTTGGCCCTCTTGAACGGGCACTGCAGAATCAGAACAACGCCATGAGAAGTTGTGTCTGCTCCTGGGAGCTTGCTCACCCTCTCTTGCTTCTGAAAACCCTTTCCTGCTTTCGGTAGAGGCTTGTTTAGGTGGGGATGAGAACCAGGGGTGCGTGTTGAGGCTGCAGCTCCACAGCCCTTCCCGAGCCCCCAGCGCTCCCCAGGGCTCCACCACTCACTCCTGCTCCTTTGGGAAACTGCAACGCTGAAAGGAGCAGCAAAAAGTGTTCATGTTGGGTTAGAATTTCATAGCAAAGAGCTGCTCTGAAATGAGATGTCAATGTTTCCCTTGTATCCCAGGGCAGGAACTGGGACAGCAGTCAGGAGCCAGGGCTGGCAGGGAGGAGAGGCTGTGGGTCTGCACACACTCACCGTGGAGAGAAAAAGGCTGGGGCAGCATACAAGCCCTGCTTTAGTCACCCCCTCATCACTCTGGGCATTTCTGGGTGTCGGGTGAGCCTGGAGCTCTCCACAGCTGTAGCCTGTGTGCTGGGGGACCCGCAGGGATGCTCTCATGAGGGATCATGGCATGGGAGGGGTTTGCAGGCTGGTGTGAGAGCCCAGAGAGAGCTGGTGAGGGTGGCAATAGCTGCTCCCTGGGCAAAGCCCTGGAGCTGCGTCCTTGTCCCTGCAGCTCACAGGGAGGGGACAGGGCAGCTCCAGCATCCAGGGCTGCAGCTCCAGCATCCAGGGCTGCAGCTCCAGCATCCAGGGCTGCAGCTCCCGCTCCCCACTCGGGGCTGCGGAAGGAGCTGTAATTCCATTAACGAGCTGAATATGCTGGGGTCAGCCTTTGCCATCCAAAATAATATGATAATGAAAGAGAATTACAAGGTAATTGTTATTAATGGCCCCCAGGTTGGAAGAGAGCTGAGGCAGGCTGGTGTCATATTGGGCCACGGCCCAGCAGCAGTGCCCGGTGAGGGTGGGAGGGGAGGAAGGTCCTGGAGCTGCTGAAGGAGGAAGGATGATGTAAGGCAGGAAAACGTGCAGTCCAGGAGCAGATTCAGCCTTGTAAATGTAGTTTATTTGAGAACCAGTTTGCTGTGAATTAGCATCCTGGCAAGGTGCAAAACATGAATTTTAGGGGAGGCACCTTTTGATGTTCCAGAGTCTGAAGGGCAGAGAAGAGCTTCCCTCAGGGTGGATGGCAAGTGAGTTTGAGTCCTGGGCTGAACCTGCTTCCTCTCCTTTAGCTCCAGTCTCCATAATTCTTGGGATAAGCTGCCTGTGGTACAGGCAGTGATTTACAGAGGGACCGAATTTATTCCAGCTCAGAGCTGCGTGGGGGCTCAGGAGTCTTTGGCAGATTTGCCAGGCTGATGGTGTTGGAGATGGGAGCAGCCAGGAGATGCAGGGGGAAGGGAAGATGAGCCTGAGGTTTTCCGTGTTACAGCAATTCCATGGCGAGGGGAGGGCTGGGACAGGCTGCCCAGACAGGTTGTGGAGTCCCCCTTCTTGGAGATATTCAAAAGCCATCTGAGCATGGTCCTGGGCAGGTGGCCCTGCTTGAGGGCTTGGACAAGATGACCTCCAGAAATCCCTTCCAGCCTCAGCCGTTCCGTGATTTTATGGAAAGGGAGCTGGGAGAGGTGCTGGAGCTGTGCTCATGTGCTGCGCTCCGGCTAAACTTTGGTGGGGCTTCAGAGGGGCTGAGGAGATCCAGAGTGAGGCACCAGGAGCCTCTGCAGCTCGGGAGGAGCGAGTCCCGGGCCCCGCATCCCTCGGAGCTCCCTCTCCAGGTGCTGGGCAGGCGGGAGAGGACAGCAGGGACCCGGGGCTGGCGGGGTCGGAGCAGCGCTCGGCAGCGAGGAGCCGGCTCTTTCCCCAGCCTCTGCAATGTGTTGTGACTGTTTATGTAAAAATAACAGATCTTTCCAAATATTTATTACTCGATCATGTGCTGAGGAGCGGGTGCCGTGCGCTCAGAAATGGAAAACCGCCCCCGAGCAGCTGCCAATCTGGGCTGAGGCTGGGTCTGGGATGTGGCTGACAGGGAAGGGCAGGAGGCAGCAGCTGGGGGGACCCTGGGGACGGCCCACGGGGCTCAGGTGTGAGGGACAGGCACCGTGAAGGGGGGTAAAATGAGATCTAGTTGAACGGACACCTCTTTGAGGGGTTTTCTCACCCCGGACTCCTCAAACAGACACAAGTTTGTGTTGGCAAGAACTTTTGAGTGGCTTTGTGGGAGCTTTGGAGGCAGCGTGGAGGGGGAGCATCCCTCAGTGGTGGCCGGGTGGTGGGTTCGTGCCTCCTTGTTCAACCCCAGCAACTCCAGGCAGCCTTTAATCTCTCAGGAACGTTATTCTTCCTGCAGGGAAATGCACGAGGCTGCTGTGCAGAGCAGTGTTGGGGCCATCTCTGCAGCGTTCCCTGGGCTCTGCGGGTGCTCTGAGGCACTGGAGGGTGGGTGAGGTGCCTCAGTGGGGTGATGCTGTGGGGATGCTGCACCGTGATCCCTTCCAAAGGGAAGGGGAAACTCCAGGTGGGGAGATTGCTGGAAATTTTTCATCCAGTTGCTGCAGCTGATTTTCCTGCCCTGGTGAGGTGGCCTGACCCTGTAGCATTTCACAGGCAAAGGGTGAGTGTCTCTTCTGCTGAAGATCCAGTTTTTATTCCAAAAATCAAACTGGTGGCATGGAAAAACTTGGCAGGGAGGAGCCGGTGTGGCCGAGGATGGGCACACAGCTGGGGACTGCTGCTTGCTGTGGGAGTTGGAGCTGCAATTTCCAAGGAAGCTTCTGTTCCTTCTCGTCCCAGCTCTGCTGACAGCTCCTCAGGGCTTGGCAGAGAGGTTCCTCTCTTCTCACCTGCTTAGCAAAGGGGACCCGGGAAGAGGCCGGTGTGAGCTGCAGACCCTGGCTGGGGACACACAAGCACAACTCAGTATTTCTGAAATCTGCCTTATTTTGTTCCTCTAAAGTGCTGCAGAACAGCTGGGAGACGTTTCGGGCGAGCTCACAGATTTTTATTGTCCCACTTAGTCTCTTATGTATGGAGCTTTCCCTTTTATTGCTTTATTAAAACAGACTGGATGTAAAGCTGCCTCTGGGCGCGATGGCTGGGGTGGGGCGGGTGCTGTGCCAGCTGTGCCAGCACAGAATTGGGATGAAATGTCCCCTCTTGGCTCTGGGGCTGCTCCGGGTGACACCAGGGCTGGCAGGAGCTCTGGGGGACGCGTTCCCTGGGCTTTGGGCGAGGGTTCCGGAGCCTGGCAAGCTGGGGATCCGCTAAATTGCTTATCCAAATTTCATTAAAAATGCAAATGGATTCTTTCAGTGGGACAGAGCCGCGTTAAAAAGTAGGGCATATCATAAACATTAATAAAGTCGTATTGGCCAGCAGGGACGTGGACGGGCAAAGTGAGCCAGGAAAGCTCTTTGCAGAGCTCCATGTAAATAAAACGGCTCCTCTCTTTCCTCCTCTCCTCCTCCTCCTCGAGCTGCCAGCCCAGATAATGTTCTCATTGAACCCAGTGGTGAGTAATTGCACAGGACTGTTCCCCACGAACAGCAAACTCAGTCCCTAGGTTGATGGAGTTTTTTAGGACAGCAGAAGACAAACACTTCAGCCACTTTGTTAAAACAAAATTCACCTAAACGATAATTTCTTTTAAAATAAGGTAAAACATGAAGCAGGTTTGATTTCCTCCTCCTTAGCAGTGTGTTTTAAAACACCTCCCTTAATGTGATCCTGTAGGTAGTGTCTGATTTCACCTTCTCCACTGACCTTGGCCAAGGGCTGGTGCTCCTCTGTCCCAGCTCTCCATGGCCATCACCTTGAGCAGGTTCCTGAGCTCGTCCCACGCGCTGCTGCATCCCAGAGCTTCCCTAGGGGAAGCTGGGGGCAGGGACAGACAGATCCCTGGGACAGAGCTGCCCACTCCTCCCGTAGCAAGGTGACTCCTCCAGCTCTGCGCTGCCTGTCTGGCAGCATCAATAAAACCCTGTTCTAAACAGCTCTGGCTGGAGCGAGGAGGGAGCAGACACAGTAAATCTGCATGTTGAAAATGTTATTTTAATATCTTATCCGTGGAGCATCAAACACGGTGCCAAGTACACAAGCGTCTTGCCAGCTGCAGCCCTTTGAATGTCTTCAAGGCAAAGATGTTGCTGTGCATTCACACCCGGTGCTCCAGCCTGTCGGGAGATAATGGCCTGTTTTTCCAGGGAGGAAAACCAGGCAGACCCCGGGTAATCCACTCCCCTTCCCGCGGCTGTGGGGGCTGCAGCGTGGGAGCGCTCGTCTTGCGAGGGTCAGTGCCGAGGGGTTCTGCTGCTCGTGGTGCTGCTGGCAAACCTCTCCCGGGAAGTGAGCATTCCTCTCCTGGCTGGGGCCCAGGAGAGCAGCAAGCATCCTCCCTCCCTCTTTTCCTCCCTCCTTCCCTCCCTTCTCCGTGTCCCAGCAAGGTGCCAGGTGATCCCAAAGCCCCGCAAGGTCCAGCCAGGCTGGGCTGGCAGTCAGGGTGAGCCCTGTGCCGGGCCTTGCTGCCCTGGCTTGGCCAGGGTCTGCCTCACTGGTAGGATGAGCATAAGTCAAGCCAAGGAAAGCCAAACCCTCATCAGAAGCTGGGAATGAGCATCCTCTGGGTGGCCCAAGGCTTTCTGTCCCCATGTGCTGCTGTTGGAGCTGCCCTGCTCCGGCCCTCCCTTCATGGAGCTGTTGTTTCCTGCAGAGGAAGTGGCAGTGTTTCTTATCTTGGCAGCTCCCTCCCTCCCAAGAGTTCAGGGCTGAGCAGGGTTGGAATAAGGTGGAAGGCAGGTTATGGATGCTCCAGTCATGACTGGGTGCTCCATCACCCAGCCCCTGCTCCCCACAGCCCCTGTGCAGGAGCTGTATTTTGGGGAGGTCTGCCAGCAGGGAGGGGCTGGGTTGTTGCTGGAACAAAACTGGGGGGGTTGCAGCTCCGTGCCCAGCTCTTTCCACGTCTGATTTATGCCTGAACTGGGCAGAGCAGTGTCTGTGGGGTGAGACTCGTCTGGGAGGCTGCCGGGTGCTGGTGTGTCCCCCTGGGAGCTCCTGCTGCTCTGAGCTCAACCTCGCTGTCGCCAGGATCCCTGCAGGCATCCATCCATCTTTTCCTTGGACTTTGGCTCTGCCCAGGCTGCCCTTGATCCCCAGCGCTGCTGTTTGTTCTTGTGCGAAAAGGCTCGTGGTTGATAAATGGTTTTTTCCTTGATTGGAAGTTTTCCAAATCATTGAGATTTTTCTGTGATGTGTTTTTGCCTGCTCTCCTCACCAGCTCTCGTCTTGTCTTCTGGTGGGAGGCAGCGCTCTGAGGCTTTCCGAGGGATCGGCTGTCCCAGGACAAATCCCGTGGGAGTTTCTTCACAACACAAACTAGGACTGGAGCAATGCAGGAGGAGGGAGAGAGGAAGGAGCAGTGGGGAGAGTCTGTGACTTCAGCAAGGGTTGGGATGGTCTCATTTCCCATTTTTATGGGGAAATTAGGCGAGTGTGTGAAATATTTTCCAGTGTGGTGCTTCTGGGAGGATTTCACCTGAGGGACGAAGAGCTGCTTAGAGGCTGGCTGGGAAAGGGGTCTTGATGGTGCCTGGTAATCTCCAGGGTCTTTCCCCTCGTGCCTTTTCCCTGACACTTTGGCACAAGTGCTGGAGGGTCAGCCCTGGGTGATGGGGTTAACAGAGCACCTGGCACAGGCAACATGTTTCCAAAATAGCAAATTGTCCCTGGAAACTGTGCCAGGGCTGCTGGCCTGTCCCCTGGCATGTCCTGTGTAGGGCTGCAGCTCGGGACCCTTCGGCAGAGCCGTTCCCTGGGAGCCCCAGCCACAGCGTCTCCTACCCCGGCGTGTCCTTCCCTCTGAACGTCCAGTTTGTTACACAAAGCCGGAGCTGCCTCAGGGAGCTGGAGCTCACCCTGCTCCTGCAGGCACTGCCTGGTGCCACCTCTGCTCCACGCTGTGCCCTTGCGGGTGAGGGCTCTGGGACGGCGCTGGCAGAGGGACCCCGGGCTGGCAGAGGGACCCCGGGGTGCAGGGGGGCACAGGGGATGCTGCTCAGGGGTGGATCCTGCCAGGTGCATCACCAGGACAAATCTGCGACCGACCTGGCTGCCGTTGGTTTGAACAGGATCTGGAAAATAGGAACAATTTGTTCCTAAGGGGCGTCCCCTGAACAATTCCTCAGCAGGGTCTGTGCCTCTGCTCTCCATGGGATCAGGGGTGTCTGGTCAGGCTGGGGCAGCCAAGCTCCGTCCTTGGCTCAGCCTCAGGCCTGGTGTGTGCTCGGGACAAATCCTGGCTCCAGACAAACATCTGGGTGTGTGACAGGGCCTCGTCTGCCACGGGAGCCGCTGGCCGTGGCTCTGCTGTTGTGCTTGCTGATAACCTGACCCACTGCCCACCCCCGGGTGCCCCACAGAGGGGCTGGTGGTGGGAGGGGGCTCTCCAGCGTTCCCTCCCTTTGCCCTGGGCTGCTGCTGCTTCCCTGGGCACCGCCTGGCTCCTGGTGCTGCCTGAGGGGTGTTTGTTTGGAGACTCTGTGCTGGGGGGTGAGAGCTGCTGGTGGCTTTTTGGGGAGGTCCTTTGGTGAGAAGTGGTGACGGAGAACATCCCTCCCCTGCCTGCGGCAGCCTGGGGTGTTTGATCCTCCCGCTGTGGTAGCAGGGAGCTCTTTAAAGCAGAGACAGCGAGGACCAAATAATGCTCGATTTTATTTTTCCTCTATTTTAGAACAGCCTTAATGCCCATGGAACAGCTCCTGGTGGAGCCCGTGGCTCACAGGGTGGCTGCTGGGTGCTCAGCCCCACAGGCTGGGTGCTGTGGGAGGGTGCAGAGCGTGGGGGGCTGGGGTGGAGCGTGGGGACTGTGAGTCAGCACTGCCCGAGCAGATGGAGCTGCTGTGATAACGCTGCTGGGCTGGGCGAGCAGAGCTGGGGGGTACTGGGAGGGGTTGGGGGGTGCTGGGCTGGGCTGGGGGGTGCTGGGAGATGCTGGGGGATGCTGGGCTGTGCTGGGTTGTGCTGGGGGGTGCTGGGGGGTACTGGGGGGTGCAGGCTCCAGCCCCCGTGGCCCCTCTGAACCCCCCTCAGCTGCAGAGGTCTGGGGACACGCTGCTCTTACTGGGAGGCCTGGGAGAATCCCAACCCAAGGGAACCCCTGCCCTGTGTCAGAGCTGTGGTGCTGAGCCTGTGTCATGCAGCAGGAGGAAGGGGTTGAAATAACAAGACCAGTCCAATCAGCCGCTCTCCTGTGCTGGAGGCAGGGGGAGCAGCTTCAGCAGCCCCAGCTCCCCGTGGTGTTTTCTGGCTTCCCACCATGCAGGAGCAGGAAATATGCTGGATAATGTTTGTCTGGATAAGTTCACAGAATCCCAAAATGGTTTGGGCTGGGAGGGACCTTAAAGCTCATCCAGTTCCAACCCCCTGCCATGGGCAGGGATGCCTTCCACTATCCCAGGTTGCTCCAAGCCCTGTCCAACCTGGCCTTGGACACTTGCAGGGATCCAGGGGCAGCCACAGCTTCTCTGGGCACTCTGTTGGTTGGGGGGCTCCTGTGTGTTGACCAGGTGGAAGTGGAGGTGCTGAAGGACAACCTGTGCTGGGCTCCAGCCCTCCAGTGGCCACTGGAGCCCAGCAGCATCCTGGTGACTGCCCAGCTGGGACAGAACCTGGTGTGCAACAGGAGAGAGAGGCCAGAGATGGACAGAAAATTGTCTTGAGATTGTCTGACTGCTCTGTTTGCTCGGTGGTGTGGACAGGAGGTGTGTTATGGCAGGAGCTGTTTGTGCCTGGGCTTAAAGTGCTGCCAGGGCAAGTTTGGATCGGGAGGGATCTTTCAAACCATCTGGTTCAAGTTCATGCCATGGGTTCCTGTGCCTGGTCACCAGGGAAATGCTGTGCTGGTGGTGTGGCCACAGAGGGGACACGGTCAGTGGTTGGTGTTGGAAACCCAGGGCTGTGCACAACAACACAATTGCAACACTGAATAAATCCTCTGTAGGCAGCTTCACCTTACCAGGGCCCTGGCTAATTGATGCTTTCACTTGTAGTTAAATGGAGCTGTTCACATTCCTGGCTGTTCAAGAAACCCTTCAAACATCGCTCGGTGTACAGAGAACAAACCCTCCTAAGATGCTGCCAGCTCAAAATAAGCCTGAGGCAGCAGCAGGGAAGTCATTACTCTTCATATCGGACACAAAAAAAATGTTTCTGTTGTATTCATGATTATTTTTGTTTTCTGCACTTCCTGGAAAGCAAAGGGACCATGCAGTGTTCTGGGTTTTTTTAGAAATGCAGAGGGGAGCAGGATTACAGCCCGTGCTCTCTGGCAGTGTATAAATGGCTCCCAGCCCTTGCTGCGCAGCAACTCTGCGTTCATGGTCTGCTCTTAATGGTGTCTTGTTCAAAGAGCTTAAATTGTTCCCTTTTGTGGCGCTGGTATTGGACTCCAGCTCTTGGCTCACTGGTCACAAGTTTCTGGAGGGAAGGTGAGGGCTCTGGAAGGGAAAGAACCCTTTGGAAGGGCTCCCTAATCCCCTCACCTTAGCGGGGTGTCCCTGTCCCCAGGCTGGAGCCACCTCTGTGGCTGTTCACTCTGGCTCTGGCCACCACTGGGGTGTTTGTGGCACCAGTGCTGGGAGAACTGGGTGGGCACCAGCTGCAGGCAGAGCTGGAATTTGGACCCTTTGGGTGCTGAAAAACTCTTCACCAACCTGATGCTCCTGAGCCTCCTCACCTGTTTGGAGGTGCAGGCGGTGTTCTCTGGGCAATGCCACTTGGTATCTGCTTTTGGAAATAAGACAGTGCTCAGAATATTAAAAATTAAGGGGGAAGGGGAGGGATGCGAGGAAGAAAACGGGAGTGAAGTTCCCCTCTCTGTCTTGGAGATAAGCTACAAAATCCAGCTTTAACTGAGTTACATTATTAGCACTTTGGGGACTGGGTTTTTATCTGCCTTGAACAGGATTAATACGCTGTGACAAAAAAGAATGGCTTCAAAGCAGGCGAGCAGGCATCTTCTGGGGATCAGAGCTGCAAGAGCCAAAGCTGAGCTGGTGGTGGGTTATCTGTGCTGGGACTGCCCTCTCCTAATGCCTGACCTCTCCTCTGGGCTGCACCGATCCTGCCGGGATACCTTTCCATATTTCTCCCTCCTCTCAAGAGCCTGACCCGGAGTTTCAATTACAATATTAAATTACCAGGTCACCAGAGTCAAAGTAGGCTGCCAAGTTTTTAATGATCTTCTCTTTCTTCTCGTGTGGAGGTTTGGTTTTTTTTCCGAGCCTCCTTTCCATCTCTGCACTTTTAATTGAGACCATCTGTAATTTAACACATCGCCACAGCGCGCGGCGAGTTGTGTAACTGGTGCAGGGTTTTAGGAGGACTCGGTGCTCATCCTCAGGGACTGCAGCAGCTTTCCACTGTCTTCCAGCGCCTTCGTAAGAAATCCAGAACTAATTGCCAAGACTGTTTAATCTGCTCCCTCGGGGCTTTGATTAATCACAGAGTACTTATTTTTCATCTCTCGCTGGTGGAGATGCTGAGGGTGTCGTTGGGGGGCTGGGGCTGGTCCTCAAGCTGGTGTGTGGGTGCTTGTGAGTGAAGCTGGCTGCAGCCACCAGAGATGTCCTCAGGGATGTCCCCAGGGACCCAGGCCCCAGCCCCTTGCAAAGGCACTGGGCTCAGAGGGGGCTGCAGAGTGTCCTCGATGCCTGTCCCCATTTGTCTAAGGTACGCACCGAGGCTGTCCATCGATTCTGCATCTCAGAAGCTTCTCCTCTGCCTGACCTTGGCCAGCACCTGGCTGTTCCTCCTCCAGTGCCTGTGATCCCCAAATCATCAGTGTCCCTGCTTGCCTTGACCATAGTGGCCCCATGTCTGGGGCTGTCCCCTGCAGCCCAGCGTGTCCTCCTCACCGTGCCAACCTTCCCTCCACGCGGGATCACAGGGCTCATAATCCAGGCTTTTAAGAAACAAGTTAGAGTGGATTGTTAACGTGGAAAGAACCAAATTCCAAGTTGAAAAATTAGCTATTATTGTTGCTGCAGAGTGTGACCTGGCTGTAATTAAGGACTGGGGGAAGCATGTTCCCCTGCCATTGCTGCAGGGCTCCTGTCAGGGCAGGAGCGTGGGAGCACTCGGCTGGGGCTTCCCTGCCCCGTGTGTGGGTCTGTGCAGGGACAAAGGTGCCTGCAGGAGAGCAGTGCCCACTTCCTTTCCCTGGCTTTGAGCTTCCCTGCTGGCCCTGGCTGTGTCCTGGGGGCAGCAGGATTTGGGGAGTGGGCGAATGGGGGAACGTGTTGTCTGCATGCCTCGGGGCCACTCCCATGCTGCAAAGAGCCCCTCTGAGGGTTCTCCAGGAGCTGCTGTTGGTCTCTCCATAGCGTGTTTTGTGGTGGGACTTGGCTGTGCACCAGCATGGTCCAGGGACAGGCACAGGGCAGGGGAAGAGCTGTTCCCCCGGGATGTCTTTGGATGTTGGGATGCTCTGCCTGCTGCTCCCAAGCAGCTTTTTTGACCCAAGCAATTTGGAGAGGAAGCAGGAGCTGGACTTCTGCCATGTCCTGGGTGGAGGAACTCACCCTCTGCCACATCCGAATGTGCCACAGGTTCCTGTGCCAGCAAGAGCCACAAAATGTGGGCCAGCTGCATCCCTCGTGCTGCTTCCTGGAGCAGCCCCTCTGCCTGGGCAGCCCTGTCCTAGAGCCTGGACGTGGCTCTAGGTGTTGCTCTGGCACATGCGGTGGGAGAATGAAGATCTCTCCCTGATCCAAGCTCTGCTGCTGTCATCGTCCCCGTCCCCACCCACTCCTCTTCCACTGCCGGGGATGATTGATGCTCCTCATCCCGCCTGGCTCCAGCACATTCATTGTCATGCAGGGGATGTTGTCAATTCATTATGGTATTTCATGGAAAACTGCAGGCGGTTTTGGGTGTTTTGTTCATGAAGTCCTTCTAAAAGCACGTGGCTGGGCTCAAAATACTCAACCCCTTTCAATGAAAAAAGAGGAATGTTAAAGATGTCCCTTTCAGAAGCACAGGCAGAGCAGCCTCCCTCCCCCTCCTCCCCAGCTGCTGGGGCTGGTTCTGCTGTTGGACGCTGTGGGCACTGGATTCACAGGAGTTTTGTTGACAAGGTCTTACCCAAGAAGCTGCAGGTGCCACTTGTACCCAGCTCTGACGGCAGAATGCTGCTGCAGCTTGTTGTTGGATGGTGGAATTCCCTGGAAGCTGGGTTGGGACTGCAGGGAGGTGGGGGAAGGTGTCTGACCCTGCATCTCTGGGGTCTCTCCACCCTCCAGATGCACAGGGAGCACCAAGGCTCCCATTTCCCCTTCTGCAAAGCTCCATTTGCTTTGTATTCTTTGCATTTTCCTAAACCCCCAAATCTCACAGGGGAACGAGCTCGGGAGCACCGCTCACACTGGATGGAGACACAGCCTGCTGCTCCCCAGGGCTGTGCTGGGGGCTCTGAACCCCAGGTGCCTTTCAGGGGGTGGCACTGCAGCATGAGGAGAAATCAGCTGCTCAAGTGATGCCCTGGGGAGCTGTGGATGCTGCTGGGACCGTCTGGGGGCTGTGCTGGGGTCTGAGCCTGCGGGGGGATATGGGGACAACTGAGTGTGCTTTGAGCTGCCAGCACATCCTGCCCCTCCCGAGGGCCTGGGGGTGTCCCCACTGGTCGGGGCACAGCCCTGTTGGTCCCTGAGCTGGTTCCTCCCGGCACAGCCGCGGTGGCCGCTCGGTCCCTGCGCCGGCCGGGCCACACGGGGCTGAATTATTCAGCCTGAAAGTGAATCTCTGTTACAGCTCAGGATGGCAGAAATGCTGATGAAGTATTTAAATTCTGAGCCGATTTTCTCGCAGCCGGGACAGGCTCGCTAATGTAAAATTAATGTCTTTGTGTCTCTGGAAATAGCTGCAGCCCCGTGTGGGGGCGCGGGGCAGCGGGTGCAGGCTGGGGAGATGGGGCCCTTCTGCAGCATCCTGGGGCTCTTGCTCAAGAGTTGAAGTTGCCCCCCTTCCCCTCCCAAAGAGCAAACAGGCAGAAGAGTGAGGGATTGGTTTTCCCAGAGAACTGGGAGTTTTCCCTGTAGAGTCAATGGGAGATGAGAGCAAAAAGCCTGAGCCTGGGTTTTTGGGCAGATGAGGAGCCTAAATAAATGAAGATATTTCAGTTTGCCCTTTTCCTAACAGGGATTTGCACAGAACAGGATGCTCTTCAGGCATGTAATTCCCATCACTGAGCTCCTCACTGGAAAGGCCTCGGGGGGCCGGGAAGAGCTGGAACATCCTCTCTCCCTTCAAAATGAGATATGGCATTGGAAGGGATTTGGGGAGGCCCTGATCCCACACGTATTTGTGTCCATGCTCCATCAGTCTCCAGAAGCCAGCCTGGGCTGAGGAGTGCTGAGCCTGTTGTGTAGGGTCTCGTGTGGTCCCTGCTCCAGGCACTGCTGCTGGAATCTCCCGGAGAGCAGAAGGGACAGTGCCAATTGCTCTTGTGATGGCTGGAAGATTGTATAACTTTAAAAAGATACATCCTGCTGCTTTTGCTTCAGAAACCCCAGGAAATGCAGTTTTATCTTCCTGGAACTTGATGACACCTCTCTCGGCACTGGTTTGCCAGGCTAGGCCCCCTTGGGGCTGTGACGGAGGTTTGTGTGTCCCGCTGGTGCAGGATTAACTGGGCTGGGGAAGAATCACTCCTCGGGATTGAAATCTTTGTAGCTGTTCAGGCAATCAGAGCCTTCTAAAGAAATGAGCTGGGGAGACCTCACAGAAGAGGAGCCTCATGTACTCTCCATTTTCCCTCCTTTCCTTAAGGAAAATGTCTCTTCTTTTCTTTTCTGTAAAAAACCCAAACCAGGCAGAAATGCCTTTTCACCCTCCTTACCCCTGCACCCCCCTTCATCCTTCACCTGAAAGCCGTGGCCTCTCCTCCTCTCCTGGTTCCCAATGGCCTCTGTCCTCTCCCTTAACCTCCCTGCTCATCCCGATGCCGGGATGCTGCTGTACTGGGGCTGTGTGCCCAGTGGGGCAAACCAGCAAAATTCCAGTGTCTTCCAGGAGACAGAAGTTTCTCCTCATTCCTTGGGGTTGCTGTGCTGTGGTGGAGCAGAAACAGACCCAGGGAGGGAGGGCAGGGCCCTTGGTGTCCCTCCCTGTGTCCTCCAGCCAAGGAGCGCCCAGTGCACGAGCCCAGACCTGCGGTAGCCCCCCAACATCCCCATCCCTGGAGCTGTTCCTGGTGCTGCCCAAAAATCCCTGTGGATCATGGTTATTTTTACTGTGTCTCTCTGGAGCTGACACTGGGAAAACCACTGAAGTCCGGGGAGCTGAAGATTGTTGTGCTGTAAGAACCCCAGAAAGCTTTTAACCAAAGCTGGGGATTAAATCCAAAGAGCGCAAATTTTAGCTCAGCTTCTCTCTCTGTGTGCTCTAAGTGATTAAAAGCTGTAAAGCGCTGTCAGAAATTCAGGACTTCCCCTCCTGGAGCCCTTCTTTCCCCTTATTTTATGATTACCATGCTTCACTGCCTCTGTTTGATGTCGTGAGTCTGATTTTTTACCATGGAATGGAAAGTCGTGGGCAGCTCTGGCTGGGGCATATTTTGGTCCCTCACCAGGGCCGGGCCGGTGCCTCTGACCCCAGGGGTTTGCCCAGCGTAGGTGGAGCAGCACAAAGCTCCTTTAAAAAGTCCTTTTTTTTGGTGTTGTTCTGTTTTCTCCAGTTTTGCTAATCTGAATTCCAAGCTGTTTCCTAAAGCTGTTGTTCGTTGGGAAGTGGAGTCGTTATCCAAATGAGAATATCCACAGGTTGGAAGGGAGCAGCTACACACTGAGATATGCTTGAAATAATCTTTGAGCTTCCCTGATACTGGAGCCATCTGCCAAAGCTCAGCTCCGTCAGCTCCCTGGGGATGGTTGAACTCCTCCCTGGCTTTGATTTTTAGATGAATCTTGCTTGAACCTTCTTCTGTCTCTGTTAACTCTCCATCTGTCTCCCTTACTTGACATGCTGTATCCAAGACTGTTCCTGGTGCTTCCAGACCTCTCCCTGGCCTGACGGAGGGGAACAAAGGCTTCTCTTCAGTGGGAATGTGTGTTCTGGGAAGGGGTGGACTCAGGAGGCATCAGAGGTGGCATCCCTGAATTATTCATTTCGTGAAGGACTTGGGAAAATTGATTATTCCCTTCTTCAGAACATTGGGACGAGGAGTTCATGCAATGAAATTAGAGCAACAAATGGAGACCAAGTGGAAGGCAGGGCTGCTCCGTGGGCTGCCAGGCAGAGTTCATTCCTGCAGGAAGCCGTTTGTCACGGTGCTGGGCTCTGGGGAGGGCTGGATACCTTCCTGCAGCTAAGGATGTTCCATGTGGGAGATGGGGCAAATCCGATCCCATGTGCCGGGCTGGGAGCGAGCAGGGGCACCAGAGCATTTGTCACCCCGAGCCAGCCCTGCTCCTCCACATGCCGCGGATGCCTCGGGTTCGTGCTCTCCCTTGGCTGTCCAGGATGGGCTCAGCAGTCTCGGGAGTTTGCCAATAAAACACTGACCTGAGCCTTTCCTGGGATTTCATATTCCTGGGAATACCTGTGCTTGTGTTGGGCTGGCTCCCAGGGTAGCCTGGTGCCAGTGTAAGGAGCTTAAAGCTTTGATAAAGGGCTTTTCCTGGGCAGAAACTCTGGCCTGGGGAGGATTTTGTATTCTGAGAGCAAATCTTTGGGCATTGTTGTATCTTTGGGCAAAGTGCCCGAGTGTGTGAGGGGAGAGGGAGCGTGTGAGGTGAGAGATGGCAGGGAAACGCTCCTGAGCTTGTTCACATGGTGTAAACAGGAGAGGAGGGAATATCCTGCGGGAGCGAGGAGCATGTGCAGGGCTGGGCTGGGAATGCTGCTCCCGGGATCGGCAGCTGTCGGAGCCGCTGCCGAGGACTCGCCGCAGCTTCTGCTGCTGCTGCAGGAATTTGCAGCGTTGTTCCAAACCATGCAGGCAGCCAACTGCTCCCGGTCCCACGCTGCTGCTTAAAGCTGGAATTCTGCAGCCTGTCCCGCTGCCTCCCGGGGAACACCCTGAACCTTTGGCAGCTGGAGCTGGGGACGCTCTGCTGAGCTGCCCCACGGGTCCCTTCCCCAGGACAAACCCTTCCCGTGATGGAGCTGCAGCCAGACGTGTGCTCTGCAACCTTCAAACGCCTGGAACACATTTTGATGTGGTTTTTCTGATTGGCAGCTTCTGGAATCAGTAGGGAATCAGCAGGGAAACTGCTTTATGGTTTTTCTGGAGGGTTTTTGAGCAGTGGTTTAAGCCAAGACGCCTTTCTATGTGTGTGTGTATATATATATATATTTAAGCAATACTGTGTTAGCATTTTCTAGCATTTTCTCTCTTTTCATCCTCCACAGTAAGACTGTTTCCTAGGGTTTGTGAATGCCCTGTTGCTGTTGTGGTTTCTTAGCTCTCAAACCCAACCTTCCAGGAGATCTTTCTTCCCAGGACTGTGTCAGGATCCCAGGGAATAGAGGTGTGTGACCTTGCCCTGATGTTTTGGTGCAAATCTTTTCAGACCTGAGAGACCGGGGCTGCTGTGAAAAATGTGCGTTCCAGCAAATCTCTTAAGGCTGTGGAGAACTGCTGAGCTCAGAGCTCGGGGCTCTGCCTCTTGCCTTCCATCGGGTTTGTATCCTTCACTTCTCCCAGGACAGGGATGTCTCCCTGGAGCTGGCTCTGAAGGAGAGTTTAGGGCCAGGAAACACTCCTGCGTTATGCAGTAAGGAATGGGAAAGGTTAATCTTTCATTCTTGTTGTGTACAAATGACTTGGGATGTTTGTAGCTCACCAGTGGGATTTGATAACTTTATTATCCAAATAATAAGATTTACAATTTAACTGTCTAATTAGCAACCTGGGAAAGCTGCTGCTCGTGCTGGGGTTTCTAAACTGACAAAGACATGGGCTTAAACTGCTGAAGTGTGATGACAGCAGGAGGGCACGGCAGTGGAAAGATCTATGCAACCTCCTCATCCATTGGGCTGGTCACATTTAGGAGCTGAGACAGGATTGCTGACATGAGATCCTGCTCCTGATTCATTCTATTGGCCCTATTTTCCTTTTGCATGGATGGAGCGTTCACCTAAGCGTGCGGGAAGCGTTCCAGTGGATCGTTCTGAGGCTTGTGGACCTTCCTTTGAAGCAGTGGATGCAAAGCCCCCACCAGTGCCGTGGGCAGGGAGCTCTGGTTTGCCTCGGATGTGTAGGGAAGCGTTCTGCTTGCCCATCTTCCCATGGATTATCCTTACCATAGATTAGAATCACAAAATCCCAGAATGGTTTGGGTGGGAAGGGGCCTTGAAGCCCATCCAGTCCCACCCTGCCATGGGCAGGGACACCTCCCACTGTCCCAGGTTGTTCCAAGCCCCGTCCAGCTTGGCCTTGGACACTGCCAGGGATGGCCTTTAAGGTCCCTTCCCACCCAAACCATTCCATGATAAGTTCAGCCCAGTGGCACTCTCCTTTCTTCTGTTGAGCTGGAATGATCCCAGCTCCATTGGGAAGCTCCCACCACAGCCCAGTCTCTGGCAGCAGCGCCCACCCTCCACTGGCACCTGTGCTCGGGGTGTCACAGAGCTTACTGAGTTTGTACACACACTTCAGGAGAAATCCCTGCTAATAGAGTCCTAATTTCTTCCTTCCTGCTTCCCAGATGCTTCTGTCTCCATATACAAATGACAGAAATGATGAGCAATGCTTTCAAGAAAATGTTTGTTTGTTTGACTCAGAAAAGCAAGTGAGAGGTCCTGCGAGGAGAGAGCTCTTGGCAGCTGTTCTGTCTCTAAAACCTTCTGGGTTTGTTTTTTTTCACAATGGAAAATGTGAAAAGGAAAATGAATTTACAGCTGGATGTAGCAGGGCACAAAGAGGGGATTGTGAGGTTCATGGCCAATGTCACTTGCCTTTTCCTTGTTCCTTAGGAAAAGTCCCATATTGCTGCAACTGGAACCTGCTCTGTTCTTGCACAGCTCAGTTTGGTTCCTGTGCTCCGTCTCCAAACCTCAGTCCCTGCTCCTCATCTTCCAGAGGCTTTTATTCAGTGTGACTACAGCTCTTGGGAAAAGGATGTGATAGATGGGAGAGCCCTGAGGCAGAGGAGAGTGTGGTGCCCAGGCTTCCCTCAGAATCAGGGCTTGTTCCCTTTGCTCCATTCCTGCCTGGGCTCCGTTCAGGCCCCTTGGAGCTGAGGTCTCATCCTGTGGGACGGGCATGGGGTGGATGCTCGGAGCTGAGCATCCCTGGGGCGTGGTGTGGATGCAGAGCGTGGGTGGACCCAGGCCGGAGCTGGCACCCAGGAGGTGACAGAGGTGACACAGGCTGCGAGGTGCTACCTCTGTTCCCCCGACCTGGGGAGCCCCAGCGGTGCTGCCACCTCCAGCTGAGAGGTCAGAGGGGCTGAGACCCTTGGAGGAGGGTTTGGCCCATCAGTTGAAGTTACCTACAGTGACAAACGATTCTTTAAGATCTGTCACTGAAGGTGAGGTGCTTATTTGGCATTTGGGGAAAAATCAGCCTTGAAATACAGTGCTTTGTCTGCACAAACTGCAGAAACAGTGCTGGCAACTTCAGACTGGCACGTGCTGAAGGGGTTTGGTGGTTTAGGGGGTGGGGGTTTAGCTCTGGATACTTTTGCTTGGAAGTCTGGGCAGTGGCATGTCGGGATTGATTTCCCTGTGCCGTTCCCAGAAGGGCAACGCTGTCATTGACGTGTGTGAGGGGAGGAAGACGTGCATGTCTTCTGGTCTGGCAAACGGAGGCTGGGGAGATGCTGAAGAAAAGCAGAGCTGTGGGAGGAAAATTGCCCACCTGTTCCCTTCAGTACAATCTTCCATTTTTGGCCACATGCACTTTTCAGCTCAGATACCCGCGAACGCCAGATTCTCCCTCTTTTTATTCCCGGCGGTGACCTCAGAGTGTGTGCCGCGAGTGACAATGAGCTCAGAGGAACAGAAGTGTTCCCAGCCCTCCTCTGACGTTCACTCAACACTTTGTTCTGCTGAGTTTTACCAAAATGCCTGGTCTGGTTGGGGATGTTCCGTAAGGTTTAAAAATCTGCCACAGGTTTGCTTAAAAAAACCTCCTGGGACTGCTCAGAAATCCGACGTGACCGTGGTTTGTTTTGTTAACTCCTGGCTCTCGTGGTGCCGGTCCCGTGCCGTGCCCCTGACCCTGTCCCTGTGTTCTCTTTGCAGTTTGCTGCTTTGTGGTGCACAAGCGGTGCCATGAGTTCGTCACCTTCTCCTGCCCCGGTGCCGACAAGGGCCCTGCCTCGGATGTAAGTACGGGTCCTGTGCTGGGCACGGCGGGGCCGGGGGCTCACTGGGCTTCACAGCACTTGGAGAAGATGCTCCTCCAGCTTCCTTGGCTGAGGGCACGCCTGGATTGTTGTTTCACAGGCATCTCTAATTTATGGGATGGTTTAGGTTGGAAAAGCCACTAAGATCAAGTCTAAGATCATCATTCCCCAGCACTTTTAAGGCCACCACTGCCCCACATCCCCACGTGCCACATCCACATGGCTTTTAAATCCCTTCAGGGATGGGGATTCCATAGTTATGGGCACTTTCACAGGTTTCTGGGATACTTAAAACACTCAAACCATCCAATAACTTGTGCTCAGCAGAGCAGAGGGAACATGGGGCGTGGCAGAGATTTCCCTTTGGGGCTGAGCCTGCAGCCTTGCCCCAATGTCTTTCTATCCCTTGTGTCAGAAAACCACCCGAACACTTGCTAGCTAAGTCCCCATCCTTATTTCCCCAAGGATTTTCTTTCCCGGTGGATCCCCTGGCTTGGGGGCAGCGGAACTGGGCTCCCCAGCCCGGCTCTGCCAGCGCCATTCAGGTCTGTCTGGCAGGTTCTGTGTTTTACCGTGGAAACTGGCTAATTTGGGGAACTGCTGGGAGAGAGGAGCTCGAATTGGGGAAACGACAGAGCACCACAGCTCTCACCCTTAAAAATAGAAGTGGTGGGAGCAGGCGGCGTAACAGGCTGCGGAAGGTGGAGGCTAAACACGCATTGTTGGCCGCCCTCCCAAATTGGGGCTGTGCCCTGTGACGGGGAGAGAGGGGGCTTGGGGGGGATGAGGCTCTCAGGGGACATCAGCAGTTGGCGAGGTTTGTTCTGGGCCCGGGTGGTGGCTGTTCCCCCCTCCTGAGCCGTGGTGTCTGTGCAGCCTCCACAGAGCAGCTGCGGCACCGACGGCCCTTCCTCCACCCGGTGCAGCAAACCCAGGAGGAGGTGGCAGGGTGGCACTGCTGTCACCCACAGGACAGAAGCCCCTGAGGGCTTCCTGTGCCAGGGACAAGCAGGGACTGCCAGTGGAGGTGTGAGCAGGAGCTGCTGCCTGCCTGGAGAGAGGCTTGACTGGGATACTGAGATACTGGGATACTGGGAGCATCCCTCTTCCATCTCCAGTGCCTGTGGCACTACCGGGATCTGTGCAGGGGAGCAGTGGGGTCTGTGTGTGTATGCACAGCACCTGTCCCAGTGCCCTGGCCCGGAGCAGGTCGCTTGAGGGGATGGAGCTGCAGGAGAGGGAAGTGATGGCTTAGAACTGCTCACCTTCCTGTCTCTGCCTTTCTTCGGGGCAGTTTCACTCCCTGCTGCCACCGCTGCTGAAACAGGGCAAGGAGAGCTGAGAAGGCATGATGAGGGAATGGTGGTGGGAGGGTGATCCCTTCCCTGAATTATTCATTTCATGAAGGACTCGGGAAAATCGATTATTCCCTTCTTCAGAGCCTTGGGACGAGGAGTTCAAGGACAGCAGGCAGTGCAGGTGTCCATGTCGCTCTGTGGGACGTGGCAGAGCTCTGTCCCCGCGTGTGCCGCGCTCCCTCCCTGGAGACCCGGCAGGGCCGGGGGTTTTACAGCCCTTTGCTGTGACATGATGAGGCACTGCGAGGTTCCCTCTGGCCGTGTGACTGCAGCTCTGACACTCACACTTTCTCTCTGTTCTCTGTCATCTCAAACACAGGCAGACAGCGGCAGCGAGGCCGCCGGCGCGTCTCACGCGCTGTGACCTGCTTCGGGCTGTGGGAGGTGAATGTCACCCGCCCAGACCTATCTGTTTTGATAGGTATTGAGATCCTTGTGCGTGCCCAGGTGGAATCTCGCTGATAAGGCTTTAGGTGCAGCGTGAGGGGGAAGGAGCTGGTGGCTGAGCAGAGCCCCAGCTCCCACCGCAGCTGGGCAGGTGACGGCGAGGGGACACCAGCCCACGGCTGTGAGTGGCCCTGGGAGCGGCTGGGTGGGTGCCCGGGGGGACAGAAATGCTGAAATCCCTTCACCTTGCTCGAGGCAGATGAGGTTTGGCAGCGGGGAGCGGGCAGGGCCGGGACCCAGCTGCCTGCCCGTGCTGGCACTGCCACAGCCCCGCGCAGCACCTGGAGGGCAGCGGGTGGCTGCAGGTGCCAGGGACGCTCCTCCTGTCCCCGCAGAGCTTTGGCTGAGGGTGGACAGGACGCTTCGCCTTCCCTCCCACCGAGGACAGCGAGGGCCCCTCAGGCAGCCAGGTCCCAGCTGGTCTCTGCAGCAGCTCTGGGTGACAGTGGGCGGCCTCTGCCTGGGAAGGGAAGGGTCTAAATAAAATTGTCACAAATTTAACAGACCCCACTCGATACCAGGGCTGGTGTAAAGGCCCTTGGTCACATTCCCTGTCACTCACTGTCATCCCTGGTGGAGCATCAGCACTATGGCACAGGCAGCAGACAGGTAACAGCTGCCCAGCACTGTTAATTAATCTTTTAATACATAACTTCTGAAAATGAAAAGGGAATGCAGTTCTTGGGACTAAAGCAGGGAGAATAACGGCCCTTTTACAGCTTTTTTTTCCTTCTTCTTTTTTCTTTTTTTTTTTTTCTCTTTAGCAAAGGCTGCCAGAGCCCCTCTGGTCTGTCCCCTGCCCCTCTGACGTGGGGGTGTCACTGGGGGATGCAGGCAGGACAAGCTTCCTTCCTCCTGCACTGTCAGTCTCGCTCTTACAGCAGCATAATTATATCTATATCATATTTATAATTATATAATCACATAATACTTAAGGAGCTTTGACTCAGGAGAGGAAGAGCTCCTTCAGCACACAGTAATGCCTTGTTGGCTTCAGGAATGAGCCAGGGACAGAGGCTTTGCTTTGAACAATGGAAAGCTGGAGTTTCCCTCTGCTCCATGGTTGCTGATAACCACGGTGTGAATCCAGAGCCACCTGCACTGGTGGCAGATCTGGTGGCATCAGGCTGTGCTGGTTACAGGGATGTGTTTTTGCAGTTGGTGCAGCAAGCTGGGAACTCTTCCACAAATACGAATCTCCAGTGAATCCTGGAGAAAGAAGGAGTTTAATTTATTGCACGTGTCAAACCTCACAGTGGGCTCATCCTTACAGTGGGCCAGTGGTTCTGCTGAGCTGGAGAGGGAAGGGAGCTGTGCAGGGAGCTCAGCAGTGCAGGGATGCTGCAGCCTGGGCTGGGGCTTTGGTGCCAGGTGGGATCCCAGAGCTGCTCTTCTCTGTGGCCTAGACCTGGAGCCCAGGGAAAAAATGTGTTAAAAGAAAAATATCTTCTAACTTCGCTCCTTGATCTCTGTGTCTTCAGAGCGCTGGAGAATTGAGGAGAAAACCAGTTTGCATCTGTACAGTGCTTATGGTCTCTCTGAATGTTTACATTTTAATAACTGGGCAATTCTAATTACTGAGCTAAAACTCTTCAGTTGGAAGTTCAGGGTGTGCTGAAGTGCTGCAGGGATGGAGGTTGGTGCATGCAGAGAGAACCCGGGGGGAGCTGGTGTTTCACGCTTGGGGAGCAGAGCAGAATCCCTGGAGACCAGTGAAATGTCAGAGTCTGTGTCACTGTTGAGTGCTCCCACTTTGGGGTGTTTCTGTTTGATCTGGTTGTGCTTGAACCTCCTTGAGGAGAGTGAGAGCGTGGCTGTGTGTTTAACCTTGCCAAGCCTGCCGAGCAGGAGCCTTCCATCTGGGAGAGAGGACTAATTACACATGATAGTGTCTCCAAGCAGGAAAAAATGAAAGATTAATTGCTTCTTGCAGCAGGGAATGAAGCTGTAGCTGGAACCACTGGTGCTGCAGACAGGGAGCTGTGTTTGTGCCACTCTGGTCTGCAGGCATGGCAGAACTTTGGTTCCACGTTGATGTCCTGTCTGCCCGGGGTCTGTCCCAGCATTCCCGAAGGGAGAACCGGTGAGGTGCTCCGGAGGGGCTGACAGCCCAAACTCCCCCCCTGTCCAGTTCTGCTGTTCCTCATTCCCAGCTCTGGCACTCCTGGCTCTCCTGTTGGCAGGAGGCAAAGCTGGCATGACCACTGGGCTGGAGTGTGTGACTGATCCACAACGAGTGTGTGACTGATCCACAATGAGTGTGTGACTGATCCACAGCCAATGTGTGACTGATCCACAGCCAGTGTGTGACCCACAGCCAGTGTCTGTGTGACCCACAGCCAGTGTGTGACCCATAGCCAGTGTCTGTCTGACCCACAGCAAGGTCTCCAGGACCCAGAGTCAGCCTGTGTAATGTATTCCAGCTGGCAAACCTAATTATAGCTGGAGCTATTAGTAGAATGCATAATTATTTAAATTGTAGACAAAATAATCATTAAAATGACCTTCTTTGCATGATCCTGGTAAAGGTCATCTAATCAGGATGTGTTAATAAATATCAGAGTTGCTCTGGGAAGGTAACGGGCCAGTGTAGCTACATTTCAATTTTGCATGTAATTTGTCCCCCTTTGTGGCTTGGGAAGAGGATTTCGGGAAGAATTTCAGGAAGAAATTCTTCATGGAAAGGGCTCCCTGCTGTGCCCCCAGGCCTCCTCTCGCCGAGGTGCTGCCTCTGAGTGCAGGACCCGGATCCCTCCTCACAGCTCCCGTTCTTCTGGGCTGCCCTGGCCGGTGCTTTGGCAAATCCTCACAACCTTCCTGCAACTTGCTGCTTTCTGTTGTCCTGCTAATTAACTTCTCCAGCTCTCGTGCTGTGCCATCTGCCCCTCTGGAGTGAGGGCACCTGCTCGCTGCTCCGCCGGCAGCCGGTGACAGTTCCCATGGGATGAAGATGTCTCTGCCTTGCTCCCTCCCAGCACCTTCTGGTGCTTCCCTGGCCCTGCTGGAGCCCGGCTCTGTGTCCTGCCAGGCTGCCATGGCCTCAGCCCCGTGGCTGAGAAGCTCTTCTCTCGTTGCCTCAGGGGTGGGAGGGGGTATCTGGTGACCCCAGCTCAGATGCAGCCGCTGGCTGAAGGAGGGGCTGGAGCAGGTGGCTGGGTCCGTGCCCTTCCCGTGGCTCTGCAGTCCCAGGGCTGGGGCTGAGCTGAGTTTGTCCCTCACTGGGAGGGTGATGAGGTGGGTGGTGCAGCCTGTGCCCACCCGGGTGGCACCAGTGGAGGGCCTGCAGGAGGAAGCTGTTTCAGGGGTCTCTGTGCTGTTCCAGCACCTGGAGGCTGCAGGGAAGGTGCCGTGGGAGCCCCGCTCTCCTAGAGGTGCAATAAAATGACTCTCAAGGCATGTGTGAGTTACCAAACGTGTCTGAAGGGTGTTGAGATGCAAACGCTGCTCTGGGAGAGCAGCTGAGCTTGGCTTTTTTTTCTGCTGCTCAGAAAAAGAGAGTGTTTTATTTGGTGTTGGCAGCAGCAGCCAGAGAAGAACAACTGTCATCCATATCCCTCTGCAGTTGTCTGACGAGAGGATGAGATCTTTTGTCAATAAAAATGTATTTACTTGCTGGGAGCTGCCAGGGGCAGGCTGTGTTTGACACGGGAGCAGCCCCGGCGTGGTGCCAGTGCCCGCGGCCGTGTCTGCTGCTGGTCCTTCCCCAGGAGCTGCCTCCTCCTGCTGCCTCCATCCCGCTGCCCGCACGGCCCCTGTGCCCTCGGGCCCTGTGCTCTGGGAGCTTCTCTGGGGCTGGAACGCCGTAAGCTACAGAAAAACAGTTCTGGTGTCGCTCACTGGCACAGCAATGTCAAAGAGCCTTTACAGCGTGACAGGCTGGGCAGGCTGCTGAGGAGTGAGAGTGGCAGCAGAGGTGCTGCAGAATCATGGAATCACAGACTGGATTCAGCTGTCAGGGACTTGAAAGGCCACCGAGTTCCAACCCCTGCTTGAGCCCAAAACAGGACCTGATTTCCTCTTGTGTGCAACCTCCTCTGAGCGCTGTCTGTGTGATTTATTGTGGCTCTTCTCATTGACACAAAGACCCATCACTCTCGCTCCCTTGTTCCTGAACTTCCTTGCATGGTTTTTGCTGGGACTTGGAGCTATTTCTCACCAAAGGTGTTTTCCCAGCCCTGTGGAGGCAGGTGGGGAGATGCAGGAGGTGCATGGCCAGGGCAGCGGCTCCCAGGCAGGGCTGGTCCCTGTCTCTGGTGGATGCCGTTGTCTCCAGTTCATCTTCCCCTCTCCCGCATCCTGCTGTCCGTAAGAACTGCTTGCACAGTGGCAGGATGCCACCTGGAGCTGTCACACTGCCACCCCTGACCCAGCCTCTTGCAATCCATGCTTTCCCTGGAAGGGATGATGGACCACTTCTGTCTGCTGTGACTTGTTCCCTGCATTCCGAGGGGATTTTCCACACGGGAAATGTGGGAATCAAATGCGAGGTTTTGGGTTTATGTCCCTGCCAGGGTTTGTTGAGTGCAGGCGGTAAGCTGCGGCTGTGTTGTATTTGCTATTATGCTGTTTAAATCACTATGAAATTCACTTTAAAATGGTCTGTTCACATGAACTGTGCTAATTCTTCTTCAGAAGAGATAATTTAAAGCTTTCTTTGCAATGAGACAGGGAAAGCAGCAGCCTCTAATCTCGAAGCAAAGCTCTGTGTTCTGTCAAATGCAGCAAATATCAGTGCAGAGGTTTCAAACACCCTTGGCTGTTGGTGTGGGTCCAGCTGCCCCTTCCTGAAGCTCTGCTGCAGGAGATGTGGAATTCCAGTGCTCTGGGAGGCCGGTGGCAGGGACACCTTTCACTGTCCCAGGGTGCTCCAAGCCCCATCCAACCTGGCCCTGGACACTCCCAGGGATGGGGCAGCCTCAGCTTCTCTGGGCACCCTGTGCCAGGGACTCCCCACCCTCACAGGGAGGAAATTTTTTCGTATTTACACAAGGAAAGAATTCAAATGCAATTAGCCAGGGATGGGATATTGCACCAGCTCGTTTCAGACCAGAAACCTGCTGTTGAACTGGGGAGCAGAAGCCAGGTGGGTTCTGCCACCTCTGCGGGGTCGGTGCCTGCAGGGCACCAGCTCAAAGCCACAGCAGCTGCTCCCCTTCGCTGGCTCCCACCCCACTCCCTGCTCCAGGCTTGTGTCCCTCGGTGCAGAGAGTGCTGGCTCTGTGGCAGCACTGACTGGGAAGGGAAGGGCAGAGCCTCGCCATGCACTGCCTCTCCTCATGGCATTTTCCAGCTCTGCTCCAAAGAAAGCTGTTCCTGCCCCGTTCTTCAGGCTGGCTCAGCGCTGGTGGGGGAGGAGAAGAGGCTTTTCTTTTCTTGGCAAACTTCTTTTTAACCATTCTTGTTTTAAGTCTCAGCATCTGCATACGCAGTGTTCTCGTCAGTCCTGTCTCCGTGGTACAAAAATAGTCTCTTTGTACAGCGACTTCAGCCTTGCTCAAAAATGATCCCCAGAATTGCCAGTTTCTGGCACTTTCTAAGGCTCTGGTCAAGGTGACACGAGCCCCTCTCCACCACGGCCCAGCAGCTCTTCCTCTGCAGGGCTGGCTGCTCCATCACCCTCCCAGCCTTTGGGCTCTGCCCCTCTGGGTGTGGGTCTCTCCAGAGCAGAGTGGGGTGGGAGCAGAAGGTGAACCCCCTATCTGGGAAGGGGGTGCTGGTTTGGGGAACCCAGCCTGCTTTGCCACTTTGCTTTTCCAGCTCTGGCTTCTCAAACTCTGGGTTCCAGTGGGAATTCGACATCCTTCGCATGAAGTGGGAATTGACTCCTTTTGCATAAAGCTCGTGTTTTTTATGAATGACTGAGGCTTTCACTTGCCTAAACAGGAATATCTGTTTCTGGAAGGGAACGCAGCAGCAGAGCGCTCGGGGGCGATCCCTCCGTGTCACGCGCTGGCACGTGGCTTCTCCCAGAGCTACCCCGTGTCCCCTGCCCTTGTCTCGCTGCCGAGGGAGGCTGGTGGTGGCTGATGCAAGGGGGTGCAGGTGCTGTGCCCGGGGACTCTGCAGGATGCAGGACTGGGCAGCCAGAGATGTCCTCTCTCCTGGGACATTGGCAAGGGAATCAGGATCACAGCGTGGATTGGGTTGGAAGGAACCTTCCAGACCATCTCAAGGTTGAGCCCAGGCTGCATCTTGGCTGCCTGCCCCAAGTTTCATGGCGAGAAACTCCCCCCACCTCCTGTTCTAGCCTAAAATTCAGGCTTAATTTCTCTGCACTCTTAAAAATGAGGAATGCAAAAGGCTTTCAGACCTACAGAGTCATTGTCAGAACTGGCTGCTTGGGGTGTCCAGAAGACAGGTTGATTGTGACCCCTTGTCCCCTCAACCTTCCTGTGCCATTGCTGGCACAGGAGCTGCCAGCTGGAGCCACGTTAGGAGCTGTGTCTGGAAGCCGTTTCCTTGGGGTAAAATGTGAGATATTTCCAGTTTCAGTGCCTTGGCTGAAGCCTGTACCCTATCCCTGGCACTGCACAGACTGAGTTAAAGGAAGCTCTGTTTGTTTTCCCCCTCCCGGGTGCCATTGGGGTTATCTGTGGTGCTGAGCAATAAAGCAGAATGTTGGTGATTAATGCAGCTGGAAGCTCCAATGCAACAGTGCTGGGAAATTAATTTCAGGGGGATGGAATGTATTGGCAGCGATGTTATAGCTCGCTTCTGATTCCACTCTTTATTTATTTACTCCGCTCGCAGTGCCCTGAAAAGGTGTCTTTGCTAATGCCCGGGCAGCTTTCCAGGCCATTAAAAAGCTGCTCAGCTCAAATGACGGAGCCGGGAGCTGAGCCTCATCCCTAACCCTTAAACAATTAACCTGAGATGAAGTCAAGCTGCTCCGTGCCGGAACCTTCCCCCTTGCCTGTGCTTCTCCCGGGGGTGTGGAGCCCCAGCAGCCTCCTCTGCACAGCCCCACTGCTCCAGGCTCTCCTGAGCTCCCAGAACTGTCCTCTCTTGCATGGAAGATACCATGGAAGAAGTGCCAAACCCTTGCTCTGCCACAGTGCTTTGCTCCAGTGCTTGGTTCTGTCTCCCTGTTGAGTTGTTTCTTCTGGAAGTTTTCACTGGCACAGGTTGCCCAGTGGAGCTGTGGCTGCCCTTGGATCCCTGGAAGTGTCCAAGGCCAGGCTGAACGGGGCTTGGAGCAACCTGGGATAGTGGAAGGTGTCCTTGCCCATGGCAGGGGGTGGAACTGGATAGGCTTTAAGGTCTCTCCCAACCCAAACCATTTTGGGATTCTATGATTTGGGTTTGTTTGGCTCTAACTCCTGCTGACCCATGCTGGAGCCCAGGAGTTTGCCTCGTGCCTGCACAAGGGATAAAGGGATAACCTGGGCTCTGCTGGGTCTGCACCCTCTGCTGATGGGCAAAAATCTGCCCTTGCTTTTAAGAAAGCTCAAAATATCATNCGCATGAAGTGGGAATTGACTCCTTTTGCATAAAGCTCGTGTTTTTTATGAATGACTGAGGCTTTCACTTGCCTAAACAGGAATATCTGTTTCTGGAAGGGAACGCAGCAGCAGAGCGCTCGGGGGCGATCCCTCCGTGTCACGCGCTGGCACGTGGCTTCTCCCAGAGCTACCCCGTGTCCCCTGCCCTTGTCTCGCTGCCGAGGGAGGCTGGTGGTGGCTGATGCAAGGGGGTGCAGGTGCTGTGCCCGGGGGCTCTGCAGGATGCAGGACTGGGCAGCCAGAGATGTCCTCTCTCCTGGGACATTGGCAAGGGAATCAGGATCACAGCGTGGATTGGGTTGGAAGGAACCTTCCAGACCATCTCAAGGTTGAGCCCAGGCTGCATCTTGGCTGCCTGCCCCAAGTTTCATGGCGAGAAACTCCCCCCACCTCCTGTTCTAGCCTAAAATTCAGGCTTAATTTCTCTGCACTCTTAAAAATGAGGAATGCAAAAGGCTTTCAGACCTACAGAGTCATTGTCAGAACTGGCTGCTTGGGGTGTCCAGAAGACAGGTTGATTGTGACCCCTTGTCCCCTCAACCTTCCTGTGCCATTGCTGGCACAGGAGCTGCCAGCTGGAGCCACGTTAGGAGCTGTGTCTGGAAGCCGTTTCCTTGGGGTAAAATGTGAGATATTTCCAGTTTCAGTGCCTTGGCTGAAGCCTGTACCCTATCCCTGGCACTGCACAGACTGAGTTAAAGGAAGCTCTGTTTGTTTTCCCCCTCCCGGGTGCCATTGGGGTTATCTGTGGTGCTGAGCAATAAAGCAGAATGTTGGTGATTAATGCAGCTGGAAGCTCCAATGCAACAGTGCTGGGAAATTAATTTCAGGGGGATGGAATGTATTGGCAGCGATGTTATAGCTCGCTTCTGATTCCACTCTTTATTTATTTACTCCGCTCGCAGTGCCCTGAAAAGGTGTCTTTGCTAATGCCCGGGCAGCTTTCCAGGCCATTAAAAAGCTGCTCAGCTCAAATGACGGAGCCGGGAGCTGAGCCTCATCCCTAACCCTTAAACAATTAACCTGAGATGAAGTCAAGCTGCTCCGTGCCGGAACCTTCCCCCTTGCCTGTGCTTCTCCCGGGGGTGTGGAGCCCCAGCAGCCTCCTCTGCACAGCCCCACTGCTCCAGGCTCTCCTGAGCTCCCAGAACTGTCCTCTCTTGCATGGAAGATACCATGGAAGAAATGCCAAACCCTTGCTCTGCCACAGTGCTTTGCTCCAGTGCTTGGTTCTGTCTCCCTGTTGAGTTGTTTCTTCTGGAAGTTTTCACTGGCACAGGTTGCCCAGTGGAGCTGTGGCTGCCCTTGGATCCCTGGAAGTGTCCAAGGCCAGGCTGAACGGGGCTTGGAGCAACCTGGGATAGTGGAAGGTGTCCTTGCCCATGGCAGGGGGTGGAACTGGATAGGCTTTAAGGTCTCTCCCAACCCAAACCATTTTGGGATTCCATGATTTGGGTTTGTTTGGCTCTAACTCCTGCTGACCCATGCTGGAGCCCAGGAGTTTGCCTCGTGCCTGCACAAGGGATAAAGGGATAACCTGGGCTCTGCTGGGTCTGCACCCTCTGCTGATGGGCAAAAATCTGCCCTTGCTTTTAAGAAAGCTCAAAATATCATACCCGAGGTATCCCCTAAGCAGCTTGAATGCCTGGGAGTGTGAGGAGAGGGCTGGCACCAGAGCTCAGAGATGTTTCCTGGGCAGGTTTAATATAGATGGAATCATGGGTGGTTTTTCCTGCTCTGCGTGGCAGCTGGGCCGTGTCCAGCCCTTCTGTTGGTTCGTACCTACCAATTTCACCTGGTGTTTTCCATGCTAAGACTGACTTATTGAAAAACAGTAAATCCCCAGCCAAGCCAGTGCTTTGCTTGTTCATTGTTATGGCAACACATACGAAGAGGAGTAAAGCTGGATCCTGGTGGTTGCTGGAAAAGGTCCCCACGAGTCGGTGGCAGTTGACTGAAGTCCATTAGCAGCACCTCCAGAGCCAGCTGGCACTTGGAATGGGAAGAGCAGGGGTGCCTTGCCAACACTGGATGCGAGTTTATAATCTTTGTCCTTTATTTTCCTCCCAGGATCCCCGGAGCAAACACAAATTTAAAATCCACACGTACTCCAGCCCCACCTTCTGTGACCACTGCGGGTCGTTGCTGTACGGGCTCATCCACCAGGGGATGAAATGTGACAGTAAGTGACGGATGGGATGGTGGCCCTGGCTGCAGCACTGGGGCTCAGGCACCCCATGGGGGGCTCAGGCACCCCAAGTCCTGGGCTGCAGCCAAGAGCCTGTGCCCTCTGCCCCCGGTGTGGAGCTGCAGGGCTCTGAGTGCCCGAGGGGCACGAGTGGGCACCTTCTCACCCGGTGTGGGGAGCCCCCGGGGCTGCTCCAGGGAGAGGGGAGGGAAAGGTGTTGGGATGGGGGGAACCTCCCTGCATCCCTCTGCAGCAGCATCCCCCCACATCCCTTTCTACAGCACCCCCACAGCCCCCCCTGCAGCAGCATCCCCCCAACCACCCTCTCCAGAAGCACCCCCACAGCAGCATCCCCTGCAGCGTCCTTGCAGTATCCGCCCTCCACATCCTCCCCTGCATCCCCCGTGTCCCCCCGCAGCATCCTTGCAGCATCGCCCCTCCGCACGCCCGTTCTCCAGCGCTGGCTCCGAGTGACACCCTGTGGCCGTGGCCGCGCGGTGCCGCCGCCTCTCCCGGCGCTGCCAGCGGGGGAATTGCTGCGCAGGGAGGAAAAAACGGGGGGTGGAAGCAGAGGGAAAGGATGGAATCAGTAATTTTCCAAGTTAATCCTGTATGTTCCTATTTAAGGGGACTGGGACATGCAGCATGTGCCGGCGCTGGCGGTGGGAGCAGCGAGCTTGGCTGCTCCTTGCTCAGGGATAGGGAAGTTTGGCTGTCGTGGGAACAGCATATTCCTTAGAACCTTGGGAATCTTGCCAAGGGGAAGTGAACCGCTTTAGAATGTAAATACATATATATGTATCTTTATATATAGATGGATCTTCATACCTCTCTGTGTGCATACAGATACACAGGTAATTTTTAACGTCCCTTTTTGGCTCCTGGTGGATCCAGCTGAGCACCCGGCATCGCACCCTGGGGGTGATGGAAGAGAACTTTAATGAGTCAGCAGAACTCAAGTAGTTTAACAAGGGCCCAAAGCCCTGGGCTCTCTCAGGCAGGACCCAGAGCTGCTGGCGGTGGGTCCCTGTGCCCAGGCTCTGCGGAGCCTCCACCTGCCTTTGAAGGTCCATTTGCTGTGTGTTTATCCCAGAGTCCCTCCCAACATCCCACTTTAAAAGGAGGCCACGTTGTCCCCGTCACCTCCTCACAGCCCTGGCAGCCGTGACAGGGTGCTGAGTGTCCCCTTCTGTCCCCCAGCCTGCATGATGAACGTGCACAAGCGCTGCGTGATGAACGTGCCCAGCCTGTGCGGGACGGACCACACGGAGCGCCGGGGCCGGATCTACATCCGGGCGGACATCGACAAGGACGTGCTCACTGTCGTAGGTACGTGTGTGACAGGGGCTGCCCGGGGCGTGCAGTGCCTGCTCTCAGTGCCCAGGAGCCCTGGCAGGGCAGGACAAGGCTTTGAGCCTTCTCCAGACACGCTCCAGCCCTCTGGCAAAGCCTGGCTGGGGCTCCAGGGGCTCCATGTATTGATGGCACTTCCAGTCACAGACTTTTCAATGGGCTTTTTGAATGATGTAAAATTTCAGCGTCTGCAGGGCCCTGGGAAGGGCGTGGTTTGTGGCAGGGAACAGGATTCTCCCATCTCTAGAGTCTTTTGCCACCTGGATTTTGAGTTCCCAGAAGATAATGCTTCCCCCATGACCTCACAAAACATTAAGCCATGTTCTTGTGAAGCCTCTTGTCCCCAGCACGGGGACACCAGACCAAGATGTGACTCTGGGGGCCGGTGTCTCGTGGAGCAGTGCCAGCGGGGTCGGAGGCAGGGATTGCTGTCCGTGGGCACGGCAGTGACAGTCCCTGTGGGTTTGTCTGGTGCAGGCTGAGCCAAGTGGGGAAGGAGGCTCCTGCCCACGCGGGGTGACCAGGCAGCTCCGGGCGTTTCGGCTCCGCAGGGGCGGCTGAGCTGTCGCGGTTATTCCCAGATGACTCAAAGCCAGGGGTGTGAAGTGCCCCCCCTGTGCCCACGCTGCCAGGGCCGCTGCCCCTGAGTGGGCCGGGGAGCCCAGGCTGGGACACCCATGGCAACACCAGATCCTTCTCCATCATCCCACCGCCTTTGGCTGGCTCTCCTGCAGGAGTCTGGTTTCCCACGTCCTGTCACAGTCGGAGAAGCCATGACATCCCCAGGGTTTGTGTCTGTGGGATGGGGTTGGCTCTGTGGGATCCCATGGTGCTCCTCGCTGCTCTGATGGGTGCGTGTCCCCCAGGGAGAGCCATCCAGGAGTGTTCTCAAAAAAAATACCAAGTTGTTGAAAATGTTAATGAAAAATTGAAAAAAGTTGAGGAGGATTTTATAAATTGTTTTTTGTTTCATTTGTGCTTAAAGGAGAGCCTCAGTGAACCAGGCAGAACTACGTTTTCAGAAGTCCTGCTTCCCAGGCACCTTCCTGAAGGTTGGACTTAGTGATCTTTTAGGTCTTTTCCAACCTTAATGATCCTATGATTCCCTCCAGCCTCCATCAGATGCCAGCAGGGTGCAGAGCTCACCCCCCTGCTGGCACCACAGGCTCCCTGGCACCGTGTTCCCACCGCTCCGGATGCAGGAGAAGCTCCCCGGGCCCGTTCTGTGCAGCTGGATTTTCATTTCTTCAGCTGGCTTTGAAAGGCTGTTTTATTTCTGGCCCGTTATGGAGGTGTTGGTGAAAACGTGTCAGCTGCTGGCTTTTCCAGAAAGGAAGGGAAGCGTGCTGAGCTCTCCAGCTCTGCCATGGAGCTGGCGGAGGAGTGGGACTGCTTTGGGAGAGGAGAGCTGGGCACTGGGGAGCCCAGATGGCCCCCGAAGCACAAGCAGGCACCCAGCCCATGGGAGATGGAGCCACCCAATGCTGTGCTGGCACTGCGGAGGGACCTGGAATCCTGGGGCAGCTCTGGGCCCCTCATGGCAAGGAGGACACCGAGGGGCTGGAGTGTGTCCAGGGAA
>VWZW01004381.1:1098671-1146887 GCA_013397115.1 Edolisoma coerulescens
GAGCACGTTGGGGAGCGGCTGCCGCGCCCAGGCGGGGAGGCAGCGGGCGGGGGCAGAGCCGGTGGGAAATGCCCTTCACACGTTCCTGCAGGAACTCCGGTGTGCGGCGGGCAGGGGGTGGATTTCTGTCGAGGACGGGAGGGGCAGCGCGGGATGGGTGGAGCAGCCCCTGAGCCTGGCGGGGGTGGGCGGCAGCGCCGGCCGGGGGTGAGCCCACCTTTGGTACTGCTGCTCGGGAAAAAGGGGCTGCTGGGATGGGGGAGATCTTCTCGCTGCCTCGCCAGCTGGGGGACCCTTGCCCAGGAATTTCGGAAGCTTTGCCGTGGCCAGAGCATCCCGGCTGTGACGTGAGGAAGGTGCCCGGCGCAGGGAGGAGCGGGCAGGGCAGGGCCGGTGCCTGCAGGCGGCAGCACGGGCACGGCCAACTCCTGTTGGATTTTCCTCTTCGAGCTGACAAACTGAACAGGGATTTGCCGTATGCTCTTCAGCTCTGTGCTTTTCTCTTCTCTTCCTCCGATTTTTTCCTTCTCTTTGTAAAGCCAATCTTTCCCTCCCGATGGAAAACACAGATTTTTATAGAATCATTGAATCCTGGAATGGTTTGGATTGGAAGGGACCTTAAAACTCATCTCTGAAGCTCATGGGCAGAGACACCTTTCACTATCCCAGGTTGCTCCAAGCCCTGTCCAACCTGACCTTGGACACTTCCAGGGATGGGGCAGCCACCGCTGCTCTGGGCACCCTGTGCCAGGGCCTCCCCATCCTCACAGGGAAGGATTCCTTCCCAGTATTTAGAATGTGGATGTGTCTCTGAGCCTCCTGGTGCAGGAGGCAGACATGCAGCAGGCAGGGCATTGCCTGGCTGGTGTGGGACAGGAGCAAATGCACATTCACAGTCGGTGTCCTGCTCTGGGCTTTGATCAAATGTCTTATTAGTTGGAAAAGGCTGTGGAACAAAGTAGGAAATCACAGCAAATTAACGTGGCATTGAGGCATTGCGCAGTGCTGCTTCTGTAATAGCAAAGCTTCCAGTGCAGATTATGCTGAGCCTGTTGTATTAAGGGCCATGAATATTTGAGTCTGGGAAATGGAGGGTGGGGAGGATGTGAAGCCTGGGAGTCCATTAAAGCCATTGCTGCTCTGGGGTGGGAGCTGCATCAAGGACTCTGTGCACAGCTCCCCTCCAGAGCCAGCTTTTCCCACCACGTTCCGGTGGGAGCTGCGTCCGTCGTGTGTCAGAGCATCCCAGCGTGCCTGCATCTCTCCTCTCAGGGGAGCGGTGGGTAAAGGGAGAAGGCCTGAAAGGTACCAAGTTCAAAAGGGATTAAGAGGCAGAACTGAAGGGTTTGTGCTGTGGGGTCGGGGTGTGTGTGGGCAGTGGGGAATCTCCAGTGTGGCCTTTGCCTGTGTGTGTGTGGAGCAGAGGGTGCCCTGTGCTCCTGCAAGGGCTCCCTGACGGGACCATCCCGGGCTCCCTCTTGTCCCTCGGGAATGTTGGCCACGTGCCTATGTTCCCGGTGGTTCCTGCACAGCCGAGCCCCCCTGGCAGCCCTGAGCCCACGGTGCCAGCTGAGCCCCCCTGCACTCCTGGCAGCGCCTGCCGGGACCGGAGCTTCCCTATTTACCGACCTGATGAGGGAAAACAGTGACCAAAACTGAAACCAATTATGCCGTGATTAGATAAACGAGCTGGAAGTGCATTAATTAATAATCACCGGCCCAGGCAGATGCAGCCATAATGAGTCCTGTGCCTTTCCCATTGTATGAGCATGTGCAAATATATTCTTATTAGAGCATTAATTAAATATTTTAACTCACGAGGGTGTTAATCCGAGTGCTGGGCGCTGGCTGGGATGGGGCTGCTCCTGGCTGGGGATGTTGGTGCTGCTGCGGGAAGGAAGATGAGTGCTGCAGGTCAGCCTGAGGGCCCTCCCCTCTCCAAAATCCCATCCAAGAGCTGTGGAATCGAGGGCCGGTAGAGGTGATGGGCTGGGATGAGGGGGTGGAGCTCTGACCTCTCCTTGCAGGGAGCCAGGCTTTGGAAGGGTTTTCGCAGATCCATAGAATCCTGGAGTGGTTTGTTTTAAAACCATCCAGCTCCAAGCCCTTGCCATGGGCAGGGACACCTTCCATTAGACCAGGTTGCTCCAAGCCCTTGAACCCTTCCAGAGATGTGACAGCCACAGTTTCCCTGGGCAACCTGTGCCAGTGCCTTTTCCTTTGGAGGGCAGTGGGAACAGAACTTCCTTCACTGAACACGCTCCATGGCCCTGCGTGCTCAGAGAGGAGGGGACAGGATGTGACAGCCCATGGGAGCCACCTGGAGAGCAGGGTAGGAGTGGGTTTGTTGTAGGCTTTTTTTAAAATTTCACATCAAAGTGAACCCCGTGTGGCATATTTAGGAAATCACTTTGTGGGGTTTGTTTATCCAGCATATTAATCTTGACTTTCCTTGAAACCCTGGGAGCTGGGGAAAGGGCCTTGCCCTGCTCTCACAGCCACAGTGAGCTCCTGGCCATGACCTCCCTGCTCCCCAAGCTGCCTGGAGAGCCCGTGCTCCCTCCTGCTTTGGGCGTGTGGCAGACTGATGCTGCTTCCCACGTTTTCCATGGGAGATGTGGGTGTCTCTTCCCAAGCCTGTTCCGCAGTTACGGCTGCCGGAGTAATTCAGAGATGTTGTCTGAACTGTTATTGAGAAGCTATTGCAGAATAAATTATTCAAATATCATTCACCCAGCTCTGCCTGCCCTGGCCCTGCAAGGCAGAGTGGGTGACATCTCCTTCCCGTGGCAGAGGAGCAGTGTCCCCACTGCCACCGGAATTGTGTGGAGGAGGAGGGCACTGCCAGCACTGCCCCCCTAAAACCCCCCTGCCCAGAGATGTCCAGGACTTACCAGCATCTCATCCTGACCATGGCCTGAGCCCACAGTGGCATCTCCTTGGCCAGACTTGGTACCCAGAGTGATTTAGGACTTGCTTTAAATGGGATCATAATATTCTTACTCATCACTGTTAATAATGATGTTACTACTTCTTAATGATGCACAAAACTGTCAGGATATGAGCGATGTAAAACTATTTTACATCAGATTTAACTGTCAAATAAATGCCATAAATGTTGGCGAGGAGCACATCTCCCCTGCCGTGAGGTATCGCTGCTGCGCCGCTCCAGGTTTTTATTTTTCCTTCACTTAATTGTTGATTTCTGCTTGAAAAGTCAGGAAGTTTCTTAAGGTCAAGCAGAAGCATTTTTGTTTTTTTAAATGAATAGATAAAATTATTCCCATTAATGAAATTTTGAGGTCTGCACGCTGAGATAATAACATGAGGTAATCAAATCTCATGCTTCAGGGCATAAACTGATTAACTGCGAGGGCCAGGAACGACTTCTCCTCTTCCTTAAAGAAGCGAAGGGTGGCCTGATAAACAACAGAGTTGTTCATTAGTCTCCAGAGGATGTTGCATTGGCTCTTGGGACAGTGAAACACGGAGCAGAGTCGGAGCTGGTTCCGTGTGACATCATTCTGTGTCTCCTCCCAGTGAAGGGACACCGGCCGTGTGAGAGCCCAGCGGCCTCCTCCAGCCCTGGGCTGTTCTGCTGCTCACATGGGGGGTTCTCAGGCGTTTCTGCTGACCCTGGGGCAGGTGAAGGGTGAGGTCACCAGTGAGGACCATCCCACTCCCCTGCCCCGGTGCTGCCAGTCTGTGCCCGGTCCTGTGACTGGCACTGGGCTGTCCCCACCCCTTCCCTGAGGCTCCCACAGCTCCCCGTGCTGCTGGTGGGCAGGGGCACTGAAAACACATTTTCGTGATCATTTTAAAGGCAGGAAGGTGCTAAGAGGCAGTAAGAGCTCAGGGTGGGTGTGCAGAGAGGCCCCAGTTCAGCAGGGCTCTGGGAGCATCGTTCCCGTGCTGTGGCAGCACCGGGGGTGCACAGGGAGCCCCGGAGTGGTGGCACTGGATGGGCTTTAAGGTCCTTTCCAACCCAAACCATTCGAGGACTCGATGATTCTATGACAGCATCCCCGGCGAGGTCCCTTGTGCCACTGTCGGGGATGAAGTCATTCCTTCCCCGCTGCCAGAGGGGCAGGAGGTGGCTGTGGCTGCTGCAGCTGCCTCCTCCCAGGGGTGTGGGGAGCACAGAGCTGCAGGATGGATGGGGCAGCCGGCGGTTCCCGGCAGGCTCACACCTCTCTGTGTCTCACAAGCTGCTGTCAGGGCTGTCACGTTTGATAAATGAGCTCGTTTATAAATGCAGAGTTGAATTTTGGCTACGAGTTTGAGTCCATGGAGCTGGAAATTGGGCAGTGCTTCGGGAGGACAGCAATAGGTGGCAGATTTTGGGGCATTAATTCGCTTTTCAAAACTCTTTAGTTCCCAGCCCCACCTGAAATTCCTTACTGGTGAGTTGGGAACTGGGCAATTGGTTTTACACTTCTGACTCTGAAAGTACCTTCTGACGTCCTGTGGTGCTGCACACACACCTGGAGCCCTCTCCTCCTCCTCCTCATCCTCTTCCTCCTCCTCCGGCGATTAAGGGGTGAAGCTGAGCCCCCCATGAGCCTCACAGCAGAGCTGCTGGTGGGACCTGCTGGGATTCCAGGCTGTTCCAAACATGGCAGGACCCTCTGTGCCTGATCCCTGGGCTTTGTGTAGACCTGGGGAGGGGGCTCTGCTCTGGGCTTCCTTGCAAACAGTTTTTCCCCAGGTTATGGCCCGGCTCCATCCTGACCCATCAGACTTCCCATCTCCGATATCTCTGCTCAGGCCGGGGGGAAGATAAGATCCTTCTCCTGGCAGTCAGACCCTTTTGGACTTAATCTGGGTGAAGAGACTCGGCTCAGCCTGGCTGTATTTAATTTGTCCAAGCTGCAATCCAATTACAAGCAGCTGAGTCACCTCAGGTTTGCTCTTCCCGCTCTGCTCCTGCTTCCCGGAGGAGACGCTGCGGCCCTGGAGCTGGGGCGATGCTGCCCAGTGGGCAAGTGATGGTGCCCTGTGGGCATCCCCCAGTCCCCCAGAGCCACGGCAGCTGAGCCCGAGGGGCCCCAGGGGGGAGCTGGGTGCTGGATGCAGCTGCTGCTGCGGTGCCTTTGGGTACCTGCTCCCACCCTGCTGTCGCTGTTTCCACTCCTCGAGGAAAGCTCCGTCCCCAGGCCCCCACAAATCAGTGCAATTCTGCTTCCCAAGGGGCAAGAGGAAACAAATCGGCTTTAAACTGCTTAAAACTGAGAGCAAACAACGAATCATCCTGTCAGAAAGTAAAAATAATCTCCTGAGTCGACCCTGCAGCCTCCCCCATCCACGAGAGCTGCGTTTGCTCGGCGTTAATTATGTCGTTCCTCATGTAATGCCCATGTCTGCACAGATCCAGTTTAATTCTGCTTTTAATCACTATTTTCACACTTACTCTTGGCACACAGGGAAGTTGTCAGTTGTTGGGTATTTTTATAGCTGGAATACTGAATTTAATGCTTTTTCTCTTCCCCAGTAAGAGATGCTAAAAACCTAGTTCCTATGGACCCTAATGGCTTGTCAGATCCCTACGTGAAGCTTAAACTAATCCCTGACCCCAAAAACGAAAGCAAACAGAAGACCAAAACTATCAAGTGCTCCCTGAATCCTGAGTGGAATGAGACATTTAAATTGTAAGTACAAGAAAAATGTTTAAATTTGCAAAGTGAATTTTCTCACCACCAAGAATTAATGTGACTTTATTTGCTCTGATTTAATTATTCAGAGGCATTGAGCTGATTCAACTGAGAAATGATTCTTTTTGTTCTGTAAGTGACACAGAAGCACTCAGACCTCTGCCCTGACCCCGCTCAAAGCCGAGCGTGTCAGGGCAGGAACTCCGTGCTCTCCGTGTGAATTGGATGTGCCTGGGAAATTAAATATTGGAGACCTCAGCAGGCCTTGAGGACCATCCCTTCCCTTTGCATCCGTGTTCTTGTGGTGGGACACGGTGGTGAGGGAACAGCTTCCAAGATAAAACCATCCCTTTTCTCTTCCTCTCTTCCAGCCAACTGAAAGAGGCGGACAAAGACAGGCGGTTGTCTGTGGAGATCTGGGACTGGGATCTGACCAGCAGGAATGATTTCATGGGCTCCTTGTCCTTTGGGATCTCTGAGCTGCAGAAGTCGGGAGTGGATGGATGGTGAGATGTGATTGTTTTATGAACACCGTGGGCACAAGGCAGCCCAGAGTGTTTGTAGGTGGGAGGTGTGGCAGCCCCTCGGACCTTGCCAGCTTCCTTCTGCTCCAGCCACCTGTCCCAGCTCCGAGGAAGGTGCTGCTCCACCTCTGGGGCTGGTGAGGGTCACTGGTGCCATGGGGGTTGTCTGTGTGGTGCCCAGGTGTGCCAGGGCAGTGCCTGAGTGCCCACATGGGCTGGCTTTGTGTGACCTCCTCCATGTCCTTGGGCTGGGGGCCTCGGGGGGCTTTTCCTTCCCAGGGGCACACACAGGTACCCAGGGCTGCTCTGCCTGCAGGGCTGGTGCTCCTGCAGGCTCTCGCTGCGGGGGCTTGAGGAGGAGCCGGCCCCGCCTGCCAGCATCTGCCAAACAGGCATTTTCCAGCATTTTCTGCTGGGATTCCCTCAGTTTCTGTACTGGAGAGACACCATGGTTTCCTCAGGCGTGTGGGAGAGCAGGGCTGTGAGGGGGTGCTGGGGGGACCCCTCAGAGCTGTGACTCCTGGCTGGAGCTCATGGGCTGGAGGGCACTGCTCAGAACAAGGAGGAACTACAACATGTGTAATTACAGCCACTTGTTACCACCAAGCCATGAGCACAGTGGGTCTGGAACACCCCTGGATGGGTCTCTCTGGTTCCCTTTTATCTCCCCCCGCAGGACACATGGTGCCTTATTTCCCTGGTTTTCCCCCAGGCTCTGGTGCCTGAGAGCTGTGTTACCTGTCCATGGCCAGTGTAATAATTGAAAAGAGATATTAAATGTCTTTTGGAAACCCACCCCTGCATGTAATTAAGCTGCATTCATAAGCTGAGTGAATACCCCAGACTGGTTTTTCCACCATGGAAGCTGGACATGTCTCCCTGAGAGCAGAGAACAGAGAGGAGGAGGAGGAATTAGGTGGGTTGTGTGCCCACACCATGCCTCTCCTGGGCAGAGCTGCGGGTGCTCCCGCTGCTCTCCAGCCCTGTCCTGCCCCGCTGAGCTGGGCACAGTGTGTGGCACAGTGGCATTGCCAGGGCTCAGCCTCCCTCGTTACCCTCCAGGCCCTGATGGGGACAGGGCTCCTCTGGAAAGCAGCGGGAAGCAGTGACTTCCCCCGAGTTCCCAGTCACCTGTGAGGGTGCGTGTGTGCCACGCGCTGCCGGCTCCTGGCGCAGCCCAAAGCCTGAGTGCTTTCCAGCCTTTTAACAATCATGTAAGTGGAGATCTAAGTAATTTTCCTTGTCACAGTGCTGGCTGGAGTAAACTGAAGGAGAAGGAGCTCTGATCTATATTTCATATACATATATTTCTAAACAACTGCAGTTAATGGAGAAAACAAGCTCAAAGGCAGAGCCTGTGCCTGTGTTGTGCAGACAGGGCTTTGTTCCTGGAGCAGCCTCTGGGATAACACCAGCCAAGATCCATCCTGGATGTGGAGCCTCTGCTGCCAGGGCCGGGCTGTGCCCCCCGCCGTGTGGAACGCCTGGGATCTGAGTGGCATTTCCATGATTTCTGATAATTGCTGCTTAAGCTTTTCTCCTCCTTTGGAGGAGCATCCTGTCTGCGTGCTCAGGGTTGGCAGCGCCAGCCTGGCATTGGCACATTCCACATGCTGTCCTCGTCGGGCAGCTGGTGGAGAGGGGGTTTGCCCACGCCTGTGCCCATGGCTGTCACGAGAAACACATGTTTGTCTGTGGGCTTTGGGGTCAGGATTGGTTTGGAAGTGCTCTGCGTGCCCACCACAGCAGGCACTGGATGTGCTTCCCGGGCTGTGAGGGTCCTCAGGACAGCGAGGGACCCAGAAACATCCACCCACTGAGGGTCTGGGGCTTGCTGAGGAGGATGGTTTGGGAGTTCTTCTGACTTTGGGGAAGGGTGCCTTGGATGCTGGTACGGCAGAGGCAGAGCTGTGCTGGAGCAGAGGGGAGGTCCTGCCTCCCTGCAGACCCGCCTGCCACCCTGACCCCACGTTTTCTCCGTCCCTCCAGGTTCAAGCTGCTTAGCCAGGAGGAGGGCGAGTATTTCAATGTCCCGGTGCCTCCCGAGGGAGAAGAAGGAAACGAGGAACTGAGGCAGAAATTTGAGGTGAATTGCTTTTTCTTGGACTCGGGGGTTCTCACTGCCTGCCTGCCGGGCCCCTGGCAAGGGACTTCCCCCGCCAGCTCTTTCCCTGGCAGCACAGGGAACGTGGAGCAGGGTCCAGCTCCCCAAAGAGGCTCCAAGGAGAAATGTCTATTTACCACTTAATAAGCCATGGAAGTTCTTGCTGAATGATTGATCCAGACATTGCTGAATTAGCAGATCTTTGCCATTTTTCAGTGTAGCTGAAGTCTCCACAGAACCCTGGGAACGAGTGTGGTACATCTGGAGACTCACATGCAATGAGCCATACAGAAATAAGAGAGTTGCCCTTATGGTTCTCAGCGTGAACTCCGTAATTGTAGCAGAGACTGGAGAGTTAGCTCCTGTTCTCCTTCCTTTTTTATCTTATTTACACACAACTTCCCTGAATATCCAAGAAAAGACAGTTCTAATACAACGGTTGGCTACAACCAATGGTTTTTGGCTCTACAAAGAACTAAGACCTGGCTTTTATTGTATTTGGTGGTGTTCCAGTGGTGTTAAAATGGTCTGGGAAGTCAGATGATGAGTTGTCTCCAGATCAGAAAACGCATTGTCCAGAGGTGCCAGAGCACACCTGCCCCCTCACCTTGCTGCGTGTTCCCCACTCCTCCCTTGGAGGGAGTTGGTGTCTCAGGCAGGGAATCCCCTTCCAGCTGGGCTCGTGCTGGCGTTGGGAGTGAGAAGTGGAGTGTGCTGGAGCCTGGAATGTGCTGGGGCAGAGCCGTGGTCACACCAATGGTGTGTGAAAATCCCAGAGACCATTCCTTAGGTTTTCAGTGCAGGAGCTTTTCAGATGCTCAGAGGTGCTGCAGGTGACCTTGAGTGGGGAATTCTGCAGCCTGAAGAACCTTGTGAGAACCAATTAGCAGCAGCAAAGGCTTGAGATTCCCCGTGAGGTGCTATCTGGAGGGGCTGCCAGCAGCAGCCAAATTGAACCGCCGGGATCGGGTTAATGGAATTTCATGCTAGGCTGAGCTCGGCACAGGCCTCACACTGCCACACATTTCTGTAAATTAAAGGGGAATAAATTGTGAGAGAGCTTTTACGGGAGGAGGATCTGCACATCACAGCTCCTGACCTGGGGAGGAGGCACCGGGCCACCAGTGGGGTCTGTGTTTAAAAATGGGGGTCTTTGTGAGGGCCCTCAGTGAACAACTGTGATGGTTGGGGGTGCAGGAGGGGGCTGGCTGTCTGTCTGAGGGGCTGTCTATTCTGGGCTGTTCCAAATGGATTCATGGCTTCCTCTGTGATTCCCTCCAGTATCAGATACAATCATGGAATATCTCAAATGGAAGGGACCCATAGGGCAGTAATGGATGTGGAGCTGGATAAAAAGTCCCATGTTTTACCTTAATATATTTATATTCACCCCTCTTTTTCTGGTGAGGTAAGAGACAGAAGCCAGTTTTTGCCCAAAAAGAGTTTATTTAGGCCTCTTTCCTATGCTTTGGATGACCTGGACATGGTGTAGGGTAGCTTGGCAGGCTGCTGTGTCCCACTGGGATGGGGAGAGGGGTGACCATGGGCAGGGGTGATTCCCAGTTGCTCTGGCAGAGGTTAACTGGGCAGCAGCTGAGCAGTGCCATGTGCCAGGGCTGGTAACTTCTCCAATGCCTTTCTTGGTGCTGTCCCCATCACGCCCGTGGAAAAGGCTCCCCAGGCTCAGGGTGGTTTTTGAGCTGGGAAAGAGCTGTTGCGGTGGGATCTCGGGAGCACCCACTGGATTTATAATGCCCATTCTCCCTGCTGTTTTCAGTAATGTTTTCTCTTCCTCCCTGCCCATCTCCACCTTTGCAGAGAGCCAAGATTGGAACCGGGTCCAAGGCTGCGGATGAGAAGACAAGAAATGCCATTTCCAAATTCGACAACAACGGCAGCCGGGATCGGATGAAGCTTTCGGATTTCAACTTCCTGATGGTGCTGGGAAAAGGAAGCTTTGGGAAGGTGAGGTACCACCTCGGCACTGTCTGCATTGAACACGTGTTTCTTGTGGCTGCTCCAGGGTGACCTGTCCGTGCTCTGACTGGGAGCACTGGTGTCACAGTGCTGGGAGCCCAGCTTGGCTCCCTCCAGACTGTGACCACTGTGTCACAGCAGGGAACACCAGAGACGTCTGATGAGACCATCACAAAATCCATCCTTTTGGGAAGCAGGGGATGAGCTGTGTCTTTAACGCTCTTTTTTATTTGGTTGGGGCTTTCTTCTTCTCTAATAATTACAAATATACAGGAACATTTTAATTTACTTCCCAGACCGGTTGTGAGCAGTAACAGAATTTCATTCTTCTGGTAATTATGTGACTTGGAGCCTTCATTTTTCCTGGGGTCTTACCAACTCTCTTGATTTCCATTTGGGATCCCAGCGCTCCAGGGGCTGCTGGGGCTCTGCAGGAGGTGGGTGCAGTGTTTGCTGGTGTGATGGCTGGCCCAACCCCACTCTCATTAGTGAATTGCCTTAATTGCAGGGAATATTGCTCTGCCTGCAGGCTCATTCCTTGGGCAGGTAGCGGAGATGAGGATGGTGTGCAGGGATGCTCCCCTGAGCACAGGGGTGCAGCAGGAGCAGCCCCTCCTTCCCCAGCCTTCTGCTGGCATTGGAGCTTTGGGAGGTCCCAGCTTCTCTACAGGTGTCTGCTCCCTCTCCAGAGGTGGAGAGCTCAGAGATCCATGGAAACATTTGTGACAGACAGGGAATGGGGAGGTCCTGATGGTCCCCAGCACCCAGAGCACGAGCCCTGCAACTTAGCATGGTACCCCTTTGCTGTGGGTTGGCATCCCAGGGAGCAGGAAAGCCCCGTGCCTCATGCCTGTGCTGCTCTCACACAGAAATGTTCCCTCTCCCCTCCCTCCCAACACCTCATCCCTTTCAAACCCAGTGCCTGGCATCTGGAGACTCTGTGGTTGTGCCGTGTCCCCCGCCACCTTCCTCCCTTAAATTTGAGAAACATTAGCAAACTCCTCAGTCGGCTCTGGCTTATATAAGGGGATGTGTGACAGAAACTGTTCCCTGGAACAGAATGTTATAAATATGCTAATTAGCGCTAATTAAAACAGCACGTTGGTTTCTCCGGGTAGATGCAGCCTCGCCCTCACGTGTGCCTGCACTTCCCCAGGCATCCCTGCTGCCCTGGCATCCCGGCACGGGGACACCCAGGTGCCACAGCTCTGTACCCACTCCCTGTGCACCCACAGAGGTGCCAGATGTTCGGGAGGAGCCAGGCAGAGGGGCCTGGAGCAGGGAGAACAGCCCAGCTTCCCGCAGCCCCCCAGCCCTTGGTGTGCCCAGCAGCTGGTTGTGTCCGTGGCACTGCCATCCTTCTCCAAGGCTGGCACCGTGTCCTTCCCTCTCCAGGGCTGGCACCTGCTCCTGTGCCTGGCTGCCTGCTGCCAGCCTCCCTCCTCCCAGTCCCTGCTGGCTGGGAGAGCTCTTGGACCATAATCACACTGTTTTAGTGAGCCTCTGTCTGTCTCTATTAACCCTTTGGCATCAGGACCCCAGATTTACTGCTCAGTATTTTGCTTTCTCCACACTTGGCTATCCAGGGTCAGGAGTACAAACGTGTCGGCCTTGGTGGAGTTTGACAAACTTGCTTTCTCTGTGTTCAGAATATCTCCAGTTCTTATGCTGGAGCATTCCCAAACAAATACTCTATATTACAGGAATAAATCAAGTTAAATATCAGATCTTTTTCTGCACCAATAAAAAGTTAAAAAAGAATGCAATCTGCTTCCCAGCGAGTGCGCTGGCAGATGGAGGTCCCCCGAGCCAGGCAGCAGGGTTTAGGGGGTGGAAAATGGATCTGGCTTGGAAAATGGGGGCTTGGGGGTGTGTGGTCCTGGCTTGGCGTGTTCAGCCCCAGGACACAGCTGCTCCTGGTGCTCTGGGCTCTCTGTGGGCTCCCCAGGACCGTGGCTGGTGGCAGCTCCATGGGGCTGGCACGGGCAGGGAGACGCTCCCACGGAGGGAGGCAGCGCTTGGCACAGCCCACCCTGGGTTTGCTTTGCTGTATTATAAATAGAGGAAAGTGAAATTAGGTGGCTTGCTCATATTTTTGCAGCTAATCAATCTGCCGTGCTCTCGAGCTGTCAGGCTTTTCGGGGTTTGTGTTGTTTTGCTGAGCAGGGCGGAGCCTTTGGCCGCTGCAGTTCTGGATTCCGGTGCGGTGGGAGAGTTTTCCTGAGCTGGGATGACCTTCAGGCTGTGCAGTGCTCTGCTCTCCTCTTGCTGTGAACATGTCAGGAGGGCAGGGCATGGGCAAGGCTGGGTCCCTGCTCCCTGTGTCACCCACGCACATCCTGGGCTCTGCACCGTGCTGGGGGCACTTGGCTGTCTGGATCTTTGGTATTTGAACACCTTCAGACATCAGGAAGACATCAGGAGGAATTTCTTCCTGGAAAGGTGGTCAAGCCTTGGAAGGGGCTGCCCAGGGAGGTTTGGAGTCCCCATCCCTGTCCAAGGAAGGCCTGGAGGTGGCACTCAGTGCTCTGGGCTGGTGACAAGGTGGGGATCAGGCACAGCTTGGACTTGATGATCTTGGAGGTCTTTTCCAACCTAAAGGATTCTGGGATTCTGTAATACAGGAGAGGGGAATCCAGCCCAGATGGGCCTCAGGAGGGCAGCAGTGGGTGGTTTCCAGCCTGCCCTCCTGGGCACACACTTCACACCCAGCCATTCCCTGCGTGTGCCCCAGCTGACTGTCAGCAGCTGGAAAGTCCTTTTGCCTTTCACATCCCAGGGAGCAGGGCTGGCTCAGCTGTGCTCAGAGCTGCCGTGTCACTGGGAAGCTGCTTCATGAACCATTCACAGCCATGTATGGCCTCGAGCAGTTTTTGCATTTATGGTGGTACCCCAGCCAAGCTCTGCCTCGCACTGCAGAGCGGGGTGGGAGCCATGTCCTCAGCGTGGTCCCTTTGGGGCAGAAGCAGATGCCAGGCTCAGTTAGGCCCTGCTTTAGTTCACTTTCCCCTGAAAGGGTTGTGGATGGCAAGGCAGGTCTGTATATAACTGATACTGTATATAATGCTCTTACACCCAGGTAACAGGTTTAATTTTCCCTCAGAATATCTTCCTGGAGTGGTTACTTCTTTTCCACCAATTTTGAGCAGCCAAAGCTCTTCTGCTTTTATCACCTAAAAATTAGCTCTGGTTTTAGCACCTGCGCGTGGTGCCTTGTAAAGCTCAGCTTGTGTAAAATGGTGATAAATGGAGGCAATGAACCAAAACAGTTCAGTTTGGGCAGAGCCACAAGGGAGGGCAGAGGTGCAGACACTGTGTGAGGCAGCTGTGTCTGCTGCCCTGGCACAGAAACAGGGAATGGCTCGGGTTGAAAGGGACCTTAAAAATCACCCAGTACCACCCTGCCATAGGCAGGGACCCCTCCCACTATCCCAGGTTGCTCCAAACCCCATCCAACCTGGCCTTGGACACTTCCAGGGATCCAGGGGCAGCCACAGTTGGTCCCAGTGCCTGTGCCTTGCTGGGTTCCATCCCCACATCACAACGAGCTGCTCTGTGTTCCCAATGTTCTTCAAGGATCAGCGGGTGAATAAATCCCATCCCGAAGTCCCTGACACACCCTGAGCCCAGGGCTCAGCCCTGCCACAGGATGAGCCGGCGTGTGGCCGCTGCAATCCCACCCCGCTGACAGAAATGGGAATGTCAGCGCCTTCTCCAGAGCACCTGGCACTGAGGAGCCCCAGTGCCACTCCCAGCTAATCCTGACAAGCAGCGTGTCAAGGACAGCCAGGCTCCCCCGGGCCGCAGCCGAGCGCCGGGAACGCACCAGAGCCGCTCACAAAGGGCTGCTCCCTGTTCTCTGCACTCAAACAAGTGGGTGGCACCAAAGACCTCGTCCTTGGGCTGTGTCCCAGAATGGAATCACAGAATCATCAGAGGGCTTGGAAAAGCCCTCTGAGACCATTGAGTCCAACCCCAGCACTGCCACCACCACCCCCTGTCCCCAAGTGCCACATCTACACATCTCTTAAATCCCTCCAGGGGTGGGGACTCCCCCACTGCCCCAGACAGCCTGTGGGACACAGGAGGGCTGGAACATGAGAGGGTTAATTCTGCTGTCCTTGGTGTCTCTAAAGTCACCCTGAGACCCGTTCATGTGTCCTCTGCCCGTCTGCCCCAGCCTGAAGCACATTTCAGTTCCACACTATCGATGTTGACTTCACATAATTTATTTCCAAAACTCCCGAGCTGCTGTTCCTGATGTGACTGGAGGATTTCTGCCGACTCCTTCAAATGAAAAGCAATTAAATTCCACCCAGCGCTCCAATCTAAGGCAATGAGAGAGTGTGAGAGGGAAAAGAGGAAGCAAAGTGAGGTTTCAGAGTTGGTTTATTTGCTGGCAGCCCAAGGAGCAGCTTAGGCTGATGGAGTGTAGTGGGTCAGGCAGGGGACCCTCACTGGGATAATGGGATTAACCCGAGGGATTTGCACCAGCAGAGGCAGTGAATCCCATTTACTGCAATAAATAAACCTGAAAATGGGTGGGACTGGTTGGAAATGGGAGGTTGGATGGATTCTTCTGGCTGAGAGGGACCTTGGCTGGGTGATGAACCAGCACATGATGGTGTTTGCTTACTGTTGTGGAGGGAGGGGGTGAGGCAGAGAAAATCATGTGGGTTTTTTCTTACTATTCACTAGAGACTACCTCTTTTCCACTTCAAATATTTACCATGTTGTAATTCAATGGACTCTGTGTTCAGCCTCTTGACACCCTCCCCCAGTGCTGGTGACACTGCGAGGGTGCCAAAGCAGGCCCTGACTCAGGGGTGAGGGGGTGGGAGGGTGAGCTGGGCTCAGATATCATCAAACCCCTTGGGCTGGGCTCCTCGAGGCAATGAGGTGGTGAGGGAGGAGATGTGTTACTCCTCAGACTTAGTGTCCCTAAATACTTTCGGGAATACCCCTGGAGCTTTCTGCAGCTTGGCACCTGCAGCTCTCCTCAGGACTATGAGGGGAGCCACAGGATAATGCGCCATTAGCTGTGACCATTTCAGCTCAAGGCACCATAGATCCACGTTTCCCTTGATCCCACACGTGTCCTGTCCCTCGTGCAGGTGATGCTGGCGGAGAGGAAGGGCACGGACGAGCTCTACGCCGTGAAGATCCTGAAGAAGGACGTCGTTATCCAGGACGATGACGTGGAGTGCACGATGGTGGAAAAACGTGTCCTGGCTCTCTCCGGGAAGCCTCCCTTCCTGACCCAGCTCCACTCCTGCTTCCAGACCATGGTAAGAGCTGGTGCCACAGCTTGTCCCCACCAAGGAGCATGGTGGACTGGGGACCCTGAGCACTGGGAGCCCGACACTTTGCAAAATGGAGTGGAACAGTGTCCAAGGCCAGGTTGGACAGGGCTTGGAGCAACCTGAGAGAGTGGAAGGTGTCCCTGCCCATGGCAGGGGGTGGAACTGGATGAGCTTTAAGGCTCCTTCCAACCCAGACCATTCCAGGATTTTATGTTCTCTGTACATCACTGCATTTGCCAAAGCAATTGTGTATTCTCTGCCTTGGCAGCCTCACACCTTCTCCAGTTCACTGGCAAAAGTGCCTCCAGGGCCAAAATATGGGGGTGTGACATCAAAGTGTAATGTACAACAGCTGCACCCTGAGATGTGTTCATCAGGGAGCTGCTGGTGACATTAGAGGTGATTTCCCAGCCCCTCAGGTGCCCCCAGCCCGCAACGTCCCTTATGGTTCAATAGCAAAGTGCTGCACTTTTTCCCAGGACTCATTCCTCTGATCAAAGCCCTGAGCAAAGGGAGAAACCTAATCCAAACTGCAGGAAATCCAGTTTTCCATGGGTGTGTGATTGGGTTTGTGTGAGTCAGGAGCGGAGAGGGGGACAGGGGACCTTTAATACAGTCCCTGCCCGGCCCTCGAGCAGCCTGTGAATGAGAATGTCCAGGTACACGTCAGTGGGAGCGGGCAGAGGGAATCAGCAGAGTCCTTTAGAATGATGACAATGCTTTCCAGGAGGAGTACATTTTAATATTATCCCAGAAATTTCATTTACCAAACACATTGAGTGTATTTAAAGCCTGCGGCCCGGCTTTGCAGCACAGCAATCAGGATGTGGCAGGAGCAGCTATTTCACACAGCATCTCCCTGGCATCTGAAGTGAGTCAGCGCGGGATTATTCCTGGCAGACCTATAGTAGCTTAATAGTAATCGTATTTGTAATGTAATCAAAATGTATAGCAGGGTGTATTATCAAATGCTGGCACAAAGCACTTTGATTTCTGGGAGCACAGTCCAGAGCACAGTTCTCCGCCGGGGCTGTTGGCTCAGCGGCTCTGGGAGAGAGAAAAGCCCTAAATCTGCGTTTTAAAGAAAAAGGGAAGATGAGCAAGGAGAGAGCTCCTGCCTGGCGCTGGAGGGCGAGGGGTGCCTGTGCTGGGGGATCCGGGGTGCTCTGAAAGGTCCCAGGTCAGAGCCTGGGCTCTGGGAGGGGGCATGAGCTGGGGGTCCCTGGGTGTCCCCAGGTGAGCTGTGCCTTTGCTGTGACCTCTGGGTCACAGCAGTGAAGGGCACAGCAGCCACAGCCACACTGAGATGATAAATCACAGAATCATGGAATGGTTTGGGTGGGAAGGGACATTGAAGATCATCCATGGGCAGAGAGGGACACCTTTCACTGTCCCAGGTTGCTCCAAGCCCCATCCAACCTGGCTTTGGACACTGCCAGGGATCCAGGAGCAAACACAGCTTCTCTGAGCACCCTGTGCCAGGGCCTCCCTGCCCTCATAGGGAAGAATTCCTCCCTAATAACTAATAAGGAGTGGATGGGGAGTGTGGTTGTTGTCCTGGCTCTGCCTCTTGCTCCCAGCGTGCAGTCAGGCAGGGGATGGAGCAGTTCATTAGAAGGGCACTGAAAGGAGCCCGGGGAGCTGCATCTCGGCTGCCCGGGGAAGGGGGAGTGTCACCAGCCCCATGCCAGGCTCTGCAGTGGATTTACATCTCCGTACTGTGCTGCTGCTCAGCGAGTGTGGCTGCTCCAGACTTGGACAGACGCCGTCCTCTCTGCCACCGACAGGAGCCAGGACAGCGTTCCGTGCCCGTCCCTCGCTCCCAGCCTGTGGGCTGCCCAGCCATCTGCCTGCCTTAGTCATGGCATTTCTTCCCCTGGAACGCCAGCGTTCCCTTCCCCACCCAAATGAGGAAAGCTCAGCTCCTGCTTTTAGAGCTCAGCTGGCTGTTTCAAGAGCCCGTCTTTTTAATATTCTTCCTCCTTGAAGCAGATCGATATATTTAGGAGGCAGCTGCAGCCGAGCCCGGCGCTGCTCCGCTCTCCCGTGGCTGTCACGGGCTGGCTGCGGTGGCGGTGGCTGCTCAAGGTGACATTGCCGCACGTGCCTCCCCCGGGGCTGGCCGGACGCCTGCCAGGGCTGTCCTGTACACACGGGGTGCTCCCGAATCCCCAGGCAGCTGAAAAGCCGAATTCCCCGTTCCATCCCGTGGGTGCCGCGTGTTTTACACAGCCCCGCTGCCCCTGCGCTGCTGTATTTGATGGCTCTGGGGCCGCCCCACAGCCGGGTGGGCTGTGCTGGGGGCAGGAGCTGCTGACCCCAGCTCCTCTGGCTGGGCATTGCCGGGCTGGGAAGTGCCCTGTGGGTGCTGAGCCCCAGTTCCTCCGCAGCCCTGGCTGTGGCAATGCTCCAGCTGCATCTCTCGTGGGCTCCCTGTCCTTCCTGTCTGAAAAGCAGGGCAAGGCTTATTTAAGGAGGAAATGAGCAATGGGAAAATTTTTATTATGTAATGCTGCCAACCTGCAGCTCCTGCAGTGCTCCAGTCTCTGTGTCCTTCCTTCCTTCTGTGGGTGAGATGGGGCAGCCCGGGGTTGTCACTGGGCTCTCATGCATGGAGGGCCCATGTCACTGCAGGCCCTTGTCCAAAGTCCCTCTCCAGCTCTCCTGGAGCCCCTTTAGGCACTGGAAGGGGCTCTAAAGTCTTTGTGGAGCTTTCTCTTCTCCAGGTGAACACCCCCAGCTCTCCCAGCCTGGCTCCAGAGCCAAGGGGCTCCAGCCCTCGGAGCATCTCTGGTCTCCCTTAACCCCATGTGAACATGACCAGAGTGACCTCTCAGACCAGGCCGGAAGGAGTGAGGGAGGGTTGCAGCTTCCTCCTGCCTCCCCAGCTTGACCAGGGGTCCCCTGCAGACCTGTGCACCCCCAGCACTGCCCTCCTGGGAGAGGGCTGGGAATGTCACATGTCCCTCCTGGTGCTTGGCCGAGTCCTGGTGGTCATGGATGGAGTTTGGTCCCCATGGGAGCTGCTCAAGTCTCCTGTGCATCTCTTGACTGAAGCCATGGAGTGCCTGGGGAAATGCCACCAAGGACCTGCCTGAACAACACTCTGAAAATGGCTTCTGTCAAGACCAGCAAATGTATTCCTGGGAAGTGAAAAACCTCTGGTTTAGGGATTCCTCCATTTGCCCTCTCCAGTGGATCTGTCTGCAGAGCAGCAGAGCTCCAGTCCTGAGCATTCCAAAGGAATTAGTATTTATGGGCTCTGTATGAACAGGAGCCCCTGCACCCCGTGGGGAGGACAGGGATGATGACTGTGTTTTCATGGAATTACAGATTGGAGCTGCCAGTCACCTTGGTTCCTGTTTCTGACCCCTGCAGATTCCCTGCTCTGATAATCCTGTTGCTAATTGCTTGCTTTTTCCCTTCAGGATCGCTTGTATTTTGTGATGGAATACGTCAATGGTGGGGACTTGATGTACCAGATCCAGCAGGTTGGGAGGTTCAAGGAGCCCCACGCTGTGTAAGTGCAGTGGTTTGGCACCTTCGGGGTAGGTATGGGATGTACCTGTGTCACGTGGCTGGAAACAGAGTCCGAGGCACAGGTTTTGTGGTGCAAATCCTGGGGAGAAAGGGAGGGGAAACACAGGAATGGGAAGATGCAGGAGTACTCTGCCTGATGCTAAGGATGCTGGTGCCTTCACCTCACCCTTGGGGTACATTGTACTTGTAAATAATTCAGCTAAATAAATAAGTTTAGGTAAATAAAAGCACAAGGCAAGAAGGTTTGGAGGCTTCCTGGGAGACACCAGGCCTCTGCTCTGCCTGGTCCTTTTCTGGGGGACGAGAGAGATGTTGGGTTTTGGCTCCTCTGCCGGGGTGGCCAACCCAAGTGTTAACTGATGGCTTTTATCTCCTGTTCCTTGAGAGCTGGGCAGAGCAGGATGTGTTCCTGAAAGCCTTCAGGCACTCACATAAAACCCACAAACACTGAGCAGAGCCTGGTGGGCTGAACTGGTTTCTTGTCTCTGGCAGAGTCCTCTGAGGCCCAGAATATTCCCAAAAGCCAGTGGTGGCAGTACCTGCTGGCTCTGGGAGCAGGGATAACTTTCCGAGCCGCACTGCCAGCGTGTCGTGAGGAGCAGCCGCGGATCCAGCTCCTGCTTAATTTGTGCAACCAGAAGTGACAGCCCCCAGCAGCCCGGTGGCATCGCTGCCCGGTGCGAGCGCAGCTGCCTTGGATCATCCTCGTGTGATCCTTCTCTGGAATTTCTCTGTCGTGGCTGCCTTGTCCTTTGGTCACATCTGCCTGACGCGTTTCCTTCGCTGCCATCCGATCGGGAAGGTTTTCATTTATCTCCTTTAATTATCAGTCTTCCTTTTAAACCTTCTCTTTCAGGTTCTACGCAGCAGAAATAGCCATCGGGCTCTTCTTCCTGCAGAGCAAAGGCATCATTTATCGGTAGGTGAGCGGGCTCCTCCTCCCTCCCTTCCCCCTGAGCTCCAGCCGGAGTCGGAGCCATGGGCAGAGCACGGTGCTCTGGGGGTCCTGCTCTGCCCCCAGCCTGGGGTTCTCCCTGCCTGTGCCATGGATGGGGTCTGGGAGCTGCCCACAGGTAGAATGAAGGATCCTTAAGGTTGGAAAAGACCTGTGGGATCACTGAGTCCAACCATCAACACGTGATGTGCACACCCAAAAGGGAGCTGGGAGCCGCGGGGTGCCCCTGGTTTGGAGGAGGTTCCTGCTTTACCCCGGTTCATGGGAAGGCAGCTCTGGTTCTCTCCTGCCCTTGTTCCATGTGTTTCTCTCCACACAACACAAATGCTCCCTGGCAGCCTGGACCAGCTCCAAGCCCCGAATTTGGCTGCAGGGCACTGCTCTCTTACCATTGCCACTGGAGTCAGCACTTGCCAGTGGCTTGTTCCGAGCTCTGCGGTGCCACTCTGTCACTTCTCCTTCAGCCACCGAGGCTTCTTTGCCATTCCCAATATGATTCCGGCACCCAGAGGTAGCTGGGTCACTGCCACGTGCTGCACCAGGCTCACAAGCTGCTGGTTTAGCTCTGAAACCAGCGTTCACTGCTCTTCCCTGCTTGGGAGAATTCGCAGAGCCCAGGGTGGAGCAGAGCATCCTAATGAGTGTCAGATACCATTAAGTGCTCTGTGAAGGGAGATGCCAACAGTGCTGCTGGAGTCAGGAGATGCTGAAGATGAAAGAAGTGGAACAAACTTGACGTGAGGGCTGTTTTTTGCCATCAGCTGCTATAGAGAGATTCTAGGCCTGTTGGTCCCCAGTGGCTCCACTTCCTTCCTTCCTCTGAATCCAAATCCCAGCTCATGTCCGTCTGCCTTTGGCCTGTCAGGGTTCTAAGCACTGACATGATAATTAGAAAATACAGCCTTAAACCCAGCAAGAATGTATAAATTGCACCAAAATACCCAGTGTTTCCTGCAAAAGTGTCCTTGAGACTGGAGCATCCACCTCTGGAGTGGTGGCTCAAGGCTGGGATTTGGATCTGGGCATCTGTGGTTGGATCCACCTCGGCAGCTTGTGCAAAGGAGCAGAGCTCCTGGGGGTTGGGTGCCACAAACAGGTATTCTGGGGGTGAGGATCGAGGGAAACACAGCTGGTTTGTATTTCGGGGGGAGCAGAGCACAGGTGAGGCAGGGACTTGTGCTGAGTAGGTGCTTCTCCACCGCAAGAGCTCTAAGTGCACTTTGATTTTCATGGGAGCAAAGAAAAAAAATCAATTAAATCCGTCTCCTGCCAGATGAGTGTTTTCCATCGCACACTTCAAAGCACTGTGCCCAGCACGGCATTCCTGTGGGTTAAAAGTAAAATAAACACTCCATCCTGACAGATCTCTGACTTATTTTTACTCATTTCCCCAAACATTATGCTACAAAGGGCCTGGGTGTGAGACGCGGGCGGAGCTCAGCCACAGCAGAGCTCTGGGAGACTCAAGTCGTGTGTTGTGTCACGGCTTTGCTCTCGCCCTGCAGAGACCTGAAGCTGGACAATGTGATGCTGGACAGCGAGGGGCACATAAAGATCGCCGACTTTGGCATGTGCAAGGAGAACATCTGGGACGGAGTGACCACCAAGACCTTCTGTGGCACTCCGGACTACATCGCGCCCGAGGTACGGACGGGGAAGGCGGCCAATGGCCCGTGTGCATCCAGGCAGCCTCCCTGCTGCTCCTCCCTGGGGTGACCTGGCTTTGGGCAGCTTTCCAGCTGAAACAGGGACATCAGGAATTCACCATCAGCCTGCGAAGTTCATGCCCTTGGCACTGTCCATCCCCTCACCCCCCTGAGGGAACAGGGGTGCTGGATCTGCCTCCCTGTTGTGCTGTGTCCTGCTTCCACCTCAAAGAGCTGCTCATCCTCGTGCTGCTCTCCCTGCAGCATGGTTTCACTCTCTGGGGGTTTTTCCCATGTCCATCCTGCTGGCAGCTCTGTGCCTGTTCTGTCCTTGGTATGCTCAGACCCACCACAGGTTGCTCCTCACATGTTCCCTTGCTCCTGGAAATGACAAACCCAGGAGCTCAGCTCTGCCCCTCACTGTGTGTGATAGAAGCTTCCAGCACAACATGACCAGTGAGAAACAGGGAATTATCAGTGGGTAATATTTTCATGTGGAGTGGAAATCCTTAGATCTCCCCAGCTCACTGTTTGCAGTGTGTCTGCTGGGGAGAGGCTCCCCATCCATGGCTCTAGATCCCCACAAAGTGGCTTTGCATTTGGTTATTACTGATGTGATAGAGTCACACATGACACTTCCATGAAGTGCTGTATGGGCACAGTTTAATGCCAGACTTGTGAAATTCAGAGGAGTAATTATTCTCAAATGTCTGTTCCCTTCACATAAAAATATCCCTCTAAAATCTTGTCACTCTGCTGAATTTGCAATGATGAAGTTAATATTTATTCATTTAAATATTTTAGAGAGATACTCTTTGCTAGGACATCAATGCACTCGCGTGCTAAACCATATCGTGTTTGCTGCAGCCAGTGAGGTTTCCCATTTTTGGATCAAACGTGTGTTCCATCCCTCATCCCACCAGGATTAATACTGGTGGTGTTGGTGCAGAGCTTGTCACTGTGGGTGATTAATGCTCCTTCAAAGCAGGACAAATGACCAGTTCTCCATGTGTTTGCCTGAGTGTTTTCACTTTTAACTCTTATTTTCTTCTCCTTGCTGTAATTCGTCTTTTTCCAAAAGAAAAACAGCAAATGGGAAATTAGGATGCGAATCCCTTTGGCACCCAGGGAAGGCATTAAAGCCTGCTGCCCGTGGGTCTCAGAGGAGCAATCCCACGATATTTGGGAATAGCAATCAGGTTGTGTGGTTGTGGCACCGTGGCCACGCTCCAACCCAGGCCCTTCTGCTGCTCTGTGCCTTCTCCTTCAGGGAGCTGCAATGTGCTCAGGCCAACATGGCTTCAGGGTAAAACTGTCCTGCGATTTGCTTGACCCATTTTTGGGCCTTTTTCTATTCTGAGCAGAGCTCTGTGTGCCCAGGTGACAGGTACAGCCTGCGAACGGCCCCGTGTGTGATCCCCTCTGAACAAAGCTGCTTGTCACCTGCTGGGGTGTGACCTTCCCCGACGGGCAGTGGGGGACTGCACAGGACAGGGGATTTCTGTTAAGTGCTCTTTCCTTTTAAAGGCCTTTGTGGTGTGAACAGTTCACACCTGAATTTCCCAGAGCACTGGTAAAGAGCAAGTGGGAGGGACTCCGAGTGCGCTCGGCCGAGGGATTTCAGTGCTGAAATGTGTCCCAGGGAATAGCCCCGTCCTTGTGACCCCCTACAGCTCAGAATTGCTTTGTCCTGTGCCACCAGGTCAGAGCCGGGAGTGTAACACTGCTGTTCCTGTCGTTTGCAGATAATTGCTTACCAGCCCTACGGGAAGTCCGTGGATTGGTGGGCATTTGGAGTCCTGCTCTATGAGATGTTGGCTGGCCAGGTAATGTTTTAATTGATTCCTCTGGGCTGGGTCACATTCCATTGTGAGCACAGGCTGGTGTGGGATTTGTCGTGCTTGGCGTGTGGATGGAGCATCTCCTTGGAGCTGGGGGTGACACTGGGTGCAGCTCCGGGGACTGCAATGACAAGACTCGTGTCACCGTGTGGCACTCCTGGGGCTGCTCCATGGCCATGGACCACAGCAGCACATGGGAGCTTTGAGATCCAGGAATGCCCCTGAAGCTGTGTCTGCTTTGCTCTAGGCCCCCTTTGAGGGAGAAGATGAAGACGAGCTCTTCCAGTCCATCATGGAGCACAACGTCGCCTACCCCAAGTCCATGTCCAAGGAGGCAGTGGCGATCTGCAAAGGGGTAAGGGCTGGGCTGGGTCCTCTGCTGGGCTGGGGGAGTGTGGGCAGTGAGATCCTGCACCCCTGGGGGTCCCAGCTCACCCTGCTGCTCCCCAGCACGAGCAGGGTCTGACACTGTTGGGTCCTGGCGCCTTTGCCCTCCAGTCCTAAAACCACAACTTGTGCTACCGTGTGTGTATGTGCTAAACCCAGGTGAGAATAACACCTGCATCCTCTCTGTGTCTTACACTGAGCAGAAATACAGCTGGGACCTGGGGCTGGCCTGGGGGCAGGGGAGGGTCAGGAGAGAATTGGGGTGTTGGCTGGGAGGTGGGAGGGGAGAGCTCCTGCCCAGAGACCAGGTGAGGACAAGGCAGCTCTGTGAACCTTTGCCTGAAAGGAAAAATGATGCTCAGGGAAAATGGATGTGATCCCCAAATAGTTTTCCTAAGATCAGATACAAAACCTTCATCCTTCCACTTAGCTGTGATAAGATGCCCTTCAGGACAACCCAAAGCTCAGGGCTGGTGGTGTCTCCATGAGGTCAGGGCAGCATTTTCATTATCCTATCTCTTAATTTGCAGTGAAGTTCTGCCTTGCTGAGCATCCCAAGCTCTCCATGGACTGGGCCTGGGCCTGACTTAATTGCAGCCTGAGTTAATTTGGGATGTGATGGATAAAGGCTGGCGAGGTCCTGATGTTGTTCTGTGTGCTTGGGGCTGAGCCTCATCTCACCCCCAGTGCCACACACTGCTATAAATATGTGTTTGTGTAGGAATTTAAGAAATGTTTGCTTATAATAGTTAATATTGAAAATATCTGAATGTTCTTTATCTCAAAATAGTGTTTCTATCTACAAATGACACATCCTGCGCTTAACGCTCCCACTGCGGCATTTCAGAGCCTCTTCCTGGCGTTGCCAGGATTCTGAGCTGGTGTTAAAGAGGAATATTCACTTGTCCCATGGGGAAAAGCTGCTGCAGGTGTTCCCACCTGGAATGGGGCACAGGGAGGGGGTGCTGCCCTGCCACAGTCAGCAGAATGCAGGAAAATCAAGTCCTTAATTCAGAAACCACACGGGTGGTTGGAGGGGGATCCCTACAGAGGCTGTCACCATCTCCCATCCTCTTGCTGGTGTTGTTTGGGATGTAAAGGGGAAATCCAGTGTTTTCCTGGTCAGGCAGGGGGATGGGGGACACTCAGTGCTGCTGAGCATCCCCCGGTCCCAGGGCAGCAGAGGCTGGAGCAGGGCCCAGGCTCAGTGTTGGCTTTGTTTGCTGCTGCATCAGGCACAACGTGGGTGCTGTAAATCAACGAGCAGGGACTGCGGCTGCAGCGGCTGCTGGGTGTAGCTGCCATGGCTTTCCTCACTCTGGAGATGGGAGGCTGCATGGGAGGATATTTGGCCAGGCACCGAGGATTGGTTCTCCATAAATTTCTGGGGCTTTTTGTAGCAAAGTGGTGGTTCCCTCTGTGTTACTGTTGTTTCAAACCTCATGTTTCAAAACCTCGTGACGTTTTTTTGCCACCACCAAACTGCTAAGCCAGAAAGTTTAATTAAAATTCTCTGTGGGATTTAAGAACTTTTTAGTAAGCTGGGAACTAAGTGTTTACATTTTACCCTGGAATAAAGTGAAATGCGTCTTGCTGAGCTGCACCGAGCTGTTTGTGTTGGGGTGTGGCAGAGCTGCCAGCAGGGCACAAACCCAGCGTTGTAACAGTCCAGGGATCTGGGGAAACCTCTGCCCTTACCTGTGCGGGGTTTGGGATTTCACCACCGCCTTCTCCAAACCCATTTTGTTGTTCCCCCACGGTTTCACTCCGATGAGCCGGTGCCAGTCACCCCTTCCTGCGGCACTGCTGGGAGATGGAACGTGCTTGCTCCTGAAAGCCTGGGACCGAGCAGAGCCCAGAGACAGGTGTTAATCAGGGATCCTTGGCTGGGAAGCAAACTGGAGCGTTCCCGGGGCTCCGGGACTCGCCAGTCAGCAGCAATTAAGGGATCAAACGGAGCATTCCCCTGCTCTGCTGTCAGCTTGGATTTGTTTCTGCAGGCTGATCTCAGGGCTGCTGTGTCCATGTGCAGGTAGTGCAGGGTGGCTCTGCTGAGCCCCAGGTTGGTTACCAGGAGCCAGGGCTGGGCTCCTGTCCCGGCCTTTCCCACCCCACGTGGAGGGGTTTGGTGGTGCCTGAGCAAAGCCACCCTTTCCAGGGGAACAGATTGTCTGTGGCTATCAGCTCCCTCGTTAATCTCTGCCTGGCAGCAAAGGCATGAAATGGTGTGTTTTCCACGGTATTTTGGGAATATTTACAGGGGTTTGGGGTGGCATTTCCCCTGGTGCTGCTGCCTGAGGAAGGCCCATCAGAGCTGCTGTCTGTGCTGCTGCCACATGTGTTTGAGAGGCCAAGACACGTCACCTCTGCCACCTCCCCGGGCTTCTGGGATTTGTTGTTGGGTTTTTATTTTATAAAGGCCTGTGGGCTGCAATGCCAAGGGAGACTCAATTATTAACGAAAAGCAAGTTGGAAAAACATTCTTGCTTTTGTTTTTGCTGCCCCCTGGCCCCTCCCTCCCTGGCCCTCCAGCTTGGCTCCCTGCTTGAGGACAGGCTCTGCAAGGCTGATGCTGATGCCAGTCACATCCTTGCCCTGAGCAGACGCTGGAAAATCCCTGGCCCAGCCTGCAGAGCCTGCCAGGCCCTCGCTGTTTGTAGATGGGCTTTCCAGGGGGGTGCTGCCTTATGGAAGCCACTCTCCATCACTCTTCCAGCTGCAGATGCCATCACAGCTGGAGGCCAGGGATGTAGAGCTGTTTGCTCACAGAGCAGTTGGTAGCTCTGCTCTCACCTTGTACTTGTTAGAGTTTTTTTGTCTTTTTAGGGTTTTAGGTTTGTTGGGTTGGTTTTTTTTTTCCCAGGGTTTTCCTTGCTTTCAGTGCCCTATTGCAGCTGTTAAAGATCAGCTTTCCTCAGCAAGTTTGTTTTGTGCCATCAGGGGTAGCAGGGCTGACCTGTATCCAAGCATGTGGGTGGGAGGTGTCTCAGCTCCCCAGCTGGAGCATTGGCACCTCCTGCCCCTCCCGGGGGCCTTACAGACCCCCAGCCCTGGGATGCAGAGTCAGGCTTGAATCCTTGATCAGGATGAATTGCCCTGCTTTTAATAAAGCACTGCTTTTGTTGCCAATATAAAGCTCATATTCTCCATCCTTATCAACGTCTTGTGAATCTCTGATATCTCCATCTGATCTCCGAACACGGCTCAAACCCTGCCCCAGGATATTAATGTTGTACAGCTGCCTGTAGTTCCTGAGGCCCCTCTCCCTTATTGAGCCAGTGAAGAGAAGTTTAGATGATAAACAACATTAATGGACTGTTTGTTCTATTTTTTCTCCAAATTGACTCTCTCATTAGAAATCCACTTCATGTCTGTGCTGCCACAGCTCCGGAGGAGAGGGGGTTCTGCTTCCAGGGCTGATGAAAGTTTTGGAGGGCAGATTGTTCATCTCAAACGGGCAGTGGGTTTTAGAGTTAACTGTGCAGATGCTGAGAAGTTTGTGCCAAGCAAAGGGACTGCTGGGCACCTCCCCTGCTGCAGCCAGGTGCTGAGGGAGCTCTGCCAGCACCCCGAGGTTGTTCCTTGGCAAACCAGTTTCATTCCCAGAGGGAAAGGGGATGTGCCCATCCTGCCAGTGCTCGTGTACCTGCCATCTGCATAGTCTGCTCTCACAAGCCATTGTCAACCTTCCCTGTCCCTGGAGTCACTCCAGCTTCTTCCTCAGCATCCTCTCCTTGGAGCCCCAAAGGCGTCTGGAGGAGATGGGACCCTGATGTGAGATGTCCTGGGATGTCCAGCTGGGAAGCACAGCTCCCTGGGGACTTCTCAAAGGGGACATTCTGGGGAGCAGTTGGACACCCTGTGACTGTTTTCTCTCTCCTGTCCCCAGCTGATGACCAAGCACCCTGCCAAGCGCCTGGGCTGCGGCCCGGAGGGGGAGCGGGACATCAAGGAGCACGCCTTCTTCCGCTACATCGACTGGGACAAGCTGGAGCGCAAGGAGATCCAGCCCCCGTTCAAGCCAAAGGCTGTAAGTGTGCTGGGTCCCCCCCACTGTCCCACTCCGGTCCCCCCACTGTCCCACTGCCAGGGAACCTCGGGCAGACAGGCGGGTGCCGCTCGTCCTGGAGGTGCCGCTTCTCTGTCTCCTTGGAAGATCGTGCTCCCTGGGATCTGGACGTGCCAGAGCTCTGCTGGGGCAGGAGAAGTCCATGATGCCTGGTCCCACCTCTGGCTTGCAGGGTTGGAAGCTCCACACATTCAGCTCCTGGACCTCTTTGTGTTGCAGCCTGTCTGTCTTGTCGTCCCGGGTCAGTCGGTCTGTTGGGTTTTTCCTCCCTTTGTTCTCAAGTTGACCAGGTCTCTCTTTTCTTTAATCTCAACTTTATTCCAACAGCCAGCTCAGCCCAGTCTGCCTGAGTGGGCAGTGGAGCTGGATGTCACTGCAGTTTCTCTCCAGGGTGGAAGGAGGCTGGAGCCTGGCTCTGCAGCAAGGGGATCCTGGCTGCTCCTCCTCAGCCCTGCCTGGCTCTGCTGGAGAGAGGTGCTGGGAGTGCAGCCTGGGGGGAATGAGCAAACCGAGGTGGAGGTGGGAGCAATTGGAAGCTGTTTGTCAAAAAAGACAGGAATACTTGAGTGCTCCCTGTCCAGCTGTATTTGCAGTGACATCTGTCCCTGTGACACCAGGGCAGGGGTGACACCAGCGCAGGGGTGCAGCCTGGACCCCAGCATGGGTCTCCCTGCCCACGGTGCTGGGGCTGCTCTGTGCCCCCAAACTCTGCATGACCCCCTCTGGCCCTGTGCCCTCCCTGCCCTTGTGCAGACTCGGGAACAGGGATATCTCTCCCTGGATTTCTCTATTTCTGTTTTCACTGGTGGGACTGGCAGGGTCACAGCCATGTCCTTGGTGTCTCTCCATGGTGCTCCAAGTCCTTAAGGCTTGGGATTGTCCACGTGCTTCCCCCCCGGGTGCCTGCTGGCTGCAGTGCCCTAGTTGGGCACTGCTGTTTCACAGAGGACTGAATCCACACTTAATCTGATCTCATGGCTGATATTTGTGATCAGGGTGGGGACATTCCATAATCCATCCTCCTGGATCACAGCTCAGAGTCCAGGAATGCTCCATGTGTTTACCTGCGGCCTCCCTGTCCCACTGCCCATAACAACCTTCTGCACATCTGCTTTTCCTCTGCTTTACAGTTACCCTGTTCGTTGGAAGGGCCCCCTTTGTGCTTGGAAAAACTCTGCTTTCAGGGAAAACCTGGAGTGGGAGTCCCTTTGGTGGAGGGTGCTCGGTGCCTTAGCTCTGCTCTCTCTCAGTGTCTCTCTGCTCCAGCAGGTTTTTCCCTCCCACAGCTCCTTTCCTGGCGGATCTAATGGGAATGAAACACCCCTGTGGTGGCTGGGCAGGAGCCTCCACAGCCCCATCTCCTCCGGCACGGGTGGGGCAGGGATGCTGGCCCAGGGATGCTGGCCCGGAGAGCTGCCCCTCGCCCCGGGGCTGCCAGCCCTGCCCTGCCGGTGTTTGGGGCTGCTTGTTTTAATGTCAGGCTGATGCTTTTTCCCGAGTTCCCTGCTGGCAGTGGTGCCTTTGCAGGGAGCTCCGTGGGGTGCTCTCCTCGGAGCTGCTCACGGCCGGGAGCCGCCCTGCGCCGCACGGTCCGGCTGTGTCCGCAGCCCCAGAGGGGCAATGTCCTGCTCTCCCTCGTGCCTCGGGAATGGGGAGATGCAGGTGCTGGGGTGCTTAGCACAGGAGTCTGGATTGCTGCCTGCTTGCCTTTCCCTGGGAGGGAAGGGAATCCTCAAGGCACTGGACCATGTAGAAACAGCATTACTGGGAAAGCTTTAGCTTTGATATCCAAGTACAACGGTGTGAAAGTGTGTGGGGCTGTTTGTGCACCCCGTGATTTGTTGTCTGGGGTGGGATCCGACCTTTGTGCCAGGGATGCTGAGGCACAAGGGGGGATCCATGAACTCCAGCTGTGGAGGGATCCTGGTCCATACCCAGATTCACTGAAGGGGCACCAGGGCTTCATGGGGTTGTTCTGCAGAAGTCCCTGTCTCCTGAATCCATAGCTTCTGCCATTTCCCACCTCTGTGTCCATTTTCCAGTGAAGCTGCTGCTACTGTGTCCCCTCCACCCACCTCTGTCTTCCTGAGCAGGTCCCCAGTGTCACTGCCTGCCCTGGGCCGGGGCAGAGCATTGATGTTCAGTGCTTTACAGTGAAAAACAAGTGAATTCCATCAAAAGCACTTTCTTACTGCTCTGCTGCTTTAAAATGTGCAAATTTTGTCCTGCTTTAAATGTCTTCTTTCTTTAAAAATCCCTCTGACACCGGCCCTGGGGAGGGGGACTGTAAGCTGCCGGCTGTCGCTTCACCCAGCGGCTGGCGCCGGGAAAATTCGTTGTTTGATAGGACAGGGAGATTAACAGCAGCTGATTTGGGATTTAGGGAGGATTAAGACAACTCAGGTACCTGCTGATAGCTGATATTTCTCCAGCAGTGCCTCTGTGCTGGAAAAAGCTGTTTCCTTGGTGCCAGTCGTGAGCACGGGGTGGAGCAGCAGGGATGGGAATGGGGCTTGGACACTGCATGGAGTGTTTGGGGGGTGACAAGGGGAGATGTGGCCAAGTGTTTGTGACCTTCAGGTGGCCACACCAGGGCCAAGTGCTGCTGCACAGGGGGCTGATGCTGGCCTGGCTCTTCACCTTGGCTTAAGTCTATTTTCTGTTTCTTTTTTTTTTAATAATTAGCATCTATAAAGGTCAGGCTGCAGGAAGCGTCTGTATCCAGAGCTTCAAAATAAGGAATAACATGCAAATGAGGGCTGGGTGTCAGCCCCCACCTGCCCCTAGCCTTCCCCTTCTCCAGTCCATGCTCAGCCCTGAGAACACCAGCCAAGGGGAGCAGAGCCCCATCCAAGCTGTCTTCAGCACCATTTTGCTTATCAGAGGCACCATTAGTTCGTGTTTGATTTGAGCTCGTGGCTCAGCTCCGCATCCCCTCCCCATCTCCACAGAGGCACCTTCGCTCCGTGTCTCTGCTGTAGCACCCACAGATCTTTTGGCCACATTTCCATGATTCTGTAGCCTCTCTGCAGCTGGGAGTGGGGGCACAAGGAGGGTGCAGGGGTTACTGGGGAGGGCTCCCAGTGCCTGCCCAGCGCTGCTGCTGGGGTGGGAATCACATCCCTCCCAAAACCTCCATCATTTCCCCCCAACAGCGAATGGAGGCTTCAGCCTCTGCCTGGCCGGGCTGCTCCGTGCCCAGAGCTGAGAGTGAATTCCCAGGAGCTCCTGTGTTGCTTTGTGCTTGATTAACCTTTATCACAGAGTCAGGAACAAGACAGATCAGGGGCTGGGTTGTCTTTGGTGGTTCTGACGTGGGGCTCTGCTTGGCTGCTCCCTGCTCTGGCTGGTGCATAACAATTCCTTTCCTGGGTCTGCAGTTACCCTGGGAGTCTATTTACACTTCCCTGCTCTCCCTGTCTCTTGTTGAGATAATTATTGTTTTTGGTATCTAATTACTCCTTTACTTTACATAAAGCCTAGTGATTTGAAAAGTCTCATTTTGAAAGCAGTGAAATCACACGGCAGAGCCCAGGATTATTCACAACAGCATGGGGGGTTAAAAAATGGCTTTTAATCTAATAATTTTTAATTGCATAAATTAATTTCCCCATAACTGCTTGTAGTTAATTAATATTGAAATGCCACTTACAGTGTAAAAACACCAGTTGCCTACACAGGGGGGTTTGTAGCCTTAGTTCAGTCTGTACAAGGTGAGTTCTGATGTTTGCATAAGTAATTTCCTAATTAGATGGGATTTAAGGATTGAGGGGGCTGACATTGGGCAGGTGGATGTGCTGAGGTTAAACATCTCTGGTAATCCAGTCAGGATTTGCTCTGGGAGACCCAGAGCCCTGTAAAGACTTTCCCTGAGATTTCTCAGCCTCTGTTTTCAGTGTATTAGGCAGAAACTTGGCTTTGTCCCTAGCAGAAGGATGAATGGCAGGGTCCTACACCAGGAACCCATGCAGTGGATGCACCCTTTGACAGCAGCAGGGATGAAGGGATGTGCTGGAGCATCCCAAACTGGGGGTGAGGTCATCAGCCAGACACAAGTGAAAAGCACCATTGTCCCCCTGACCAGCACAGAGACCCTCAGTGTGGCCCCAAGTTCATGCTGTGACCCAAATTCCCCTAAATGCAATTGCCAGAAGAGCCCTGATCCTCCCCAGGGTGCAAGGAGCCAATTCCTGGCCCAGAGCAGCACCAGGAAGGTTACACTTGCCCAGGAGATGCCTGCAAGGCTGGTGGGATTGTGGCTGTACCATGGTTTGGGACAAAACCCTGGGAAATCGAGGGTATCTTGGCACTGGGAGCGAGGGTGGGTGGCAGCAGCATCCTTGGTTTCTTATGGCCCTTGATTGCATCCCAGGGATCAATGGAAAATATTTTATTGTGCCTTTTGTCTCTATTTGAAATCAGTCAGGGAAGTGATTAAATACAAGGCCATCTTCGGAGCTGACAGGTTTATTTCTGCAGCTCAGGAAGAAAAGCCATTCTGTGCTGGCTATAAATATTAGACAGGACACACTGGGATTTATGTAAGATAAATTCCCACCCTCCCCCTTTCTCCAGTCAGGATGGAGTGATGTCTGTACATTAATATCAGACTAAAATGAGGATGATTTTTCACTAGATGGCTTTAGATAAACGTAAAAATTCATATGGCATCTGTGTCCATTAACCAGGAGCTTAATTTGGGAAGCTGTAAAGAAGGTGCTCGTGCAGACAGTGACCGTTTGCTGCCTGGAGCAGCACGGATCCTTCCCGCCCCCCCTAATCCCAGGGGTGGGCCAAACCTGGACCTCACCTCCTCCAGACCTCGGGGCTGGGCTGGGATGTGCCTTCTATAAACTCAAAGACAATTTTCAACTTTAAAGTATTGATTTTACCCATCCATTTTATCTCCATCCAAACAGAAAGTCCATAAATTCCCCACAGCAGGGCAGGAAATACCACGGATAGATGCAACTTTTCAAATTTTCCATCCACATTTTCTTACCTCCTTGCATTATAGTGAGAAATTCTTGCTTGCCAATATGCATATTAAAATATATTTGTGCTTCCTATTCCAATAACTGGCAGCCTCTCATCAGGATTAATTTTTCAATCTTTCTGAGGGGGTTGCTGTTTTGATTTTTTTATTTTTATTTTTTTTCTAAGACAGCACATTTCTTTGTAGCCAAAAGGCAGGCAGCACTGTCAGACACTGCACGTGAGCTGCCCTGCATGTCTGCACTCGGGTCTCCTGAAGCTAACAGGGAATGACAGCAGGATGGGAAGGCTCTGGGAGGCTCTGGGTGTGTATTGGGAGCTGATGGGTCGGCAGGTGAGCGGCTGAGCCGCAGGTGAGCCCTGCCAGGGGGGTGGCACTGCCCGGATGAGACAGAGCACTGCAGCTTTCCCAGTGAGCCTGCTCCCAGTCTGTGTCATCCCAGTGGCCCTGACGAGCCCAGCCTGGCTCCTCGTGTCCTGCCTTTGGCTCCTGGGCTCTGTGGAACTGGCAGCTCCCATTTGGAGGATTTAATTGCTGTTTTGATGTTAATGTGATGGCTTGGGGAAGGCGTTGGGCTGTGGTTGACTTGTCGGACATCTCAAACGTCCTCCTGCTCAGTCCTCAGGCTGGGCTTGATCCCGTGGTCTGGAGCAGCAGCTGCACTGCAGGGAGAGCAGCCTCGGCTCCTGTGGGGTCAGCGGTGGCCGGAGCCTCTCCGGGGCCGGGGCTGCACAGCCCAGGAGAGGGACAGGGGAGCAGGGCTGGACTGAGCCCCGTGCTGAGCTCAGGGCATGGGCAGGAGACGCCTTTGGGAGCAGAAGCTTAACCAACCCAGACTAGAAATGTAAAGACGTGGCCTTACCAACCCGAGGGGACCGCGATGCCCGTGGACAGGCTCGGGCTGGAGGGGCTGGAGCTGGAGTTAAATCGACTCAAACATTGTCCATTGAGCTTTGTTTAGGGGTTTGAGGAGAGCAAGTGTCTCACTTGGTGCTATAAGGACATACAAGAGCTGCCAAAGGAACAGGCCATCAGATGCTGGTGGATATTCATGTAGTCTTCCCTGAAACCTCTGAGCAGAGGAAGGAACTGGGAAACATTGACTTTTGCATGTATTTGTCATTAATATTTTATTATATTTAGTCTGACGTTTATTAAAAATGCAAATCTGTTTACTTAACAAATGAAAGTTAAATGCCCAGGAAAAATTGTAGCAGTGCTTGGAGCGTGTGTTCTCCCTGGGGCAATGGGAGAGAGGCCTGAGGGACTGGGAGGTGCTGGCTGAGCAGCTCTGGTGGGGAAACAGAGCCTGGAGAGCACTGGCTGTGTGTGACAGGAGGGAGAGTCGCCATCCCTCGGAGCAGAGTCCCCCGTGCCGGTCGTGGGGATGTGACATGTGGGTGACAGGCAGGGATGGAGCCTGGTCTGTAGCTGTGCAGTGACCTGGCATCCACCTGATCCCAGCTACGGCTGTTGTTATTCCATTAAATCAGGACTTGCAGCCTGGGAAGCTACAGGACCCTTGTTTTGATTGCTAGGAAAATTAAATCAGGTGTGTGGCACTGCTGGGGACCGTGAGGCCGTGGACCATCATGGTCTGACTGGACTGTTGGGAAGGGACAGCCCTGGGAATCAGAATCGTGGAATCACAGAGGGGTTTGGGTGGGAAGGGACCTTAAAGCCCATTCAGTCCCACCCCCTGCCATGGGCAGGGACACCTTCCCCCATCCCAGGTTGCTCCGAGCCCCATCCAATCTGGCCTTGGACACTTCCAGGAACGGGTCCTCTCCTCTCCTTGAGCAGGAGGAAACCTCTGAGCAGTCCAGACATGATGAAAAGCTCCTGCTCCAGGGGAAGGGGGGATGCCCAGGTGGGATGCCCTGGGAGCAGGTGCCATGTGCGTGTGGGCAGGAGCGACCGTGAGTCACCGCAACCCATCTCATTCCTGCTGCAGCCGCTTCCCATGGCACAGCCGGGGGTTTGCCAGGCCCTGGCTGTGCCATGCCGTGCCGTGCCATGCCATGCCATGCCCTCGTGACTAACAAAGTGTGTTTTGCACCTTTTCCTGTCCTGCCGTGCCGCGGCGGGGGGGGCGGTGCAGCCTCATCCCACGCTTCCTGCCCCACCCACCATCGTTCTTTTCTCCCCTCTCATAGTGCGGACGCAGTGCTGAAAACTTCGACCGGTTTTTCACTCGCCATCCACCCGTGCTAACACCTCCCGACCAGGAAGTCGTCGGGAACATTGACCAGTCAGAATTCGAAGGATTTTCCTTTGTTAACTCTGAGTTTTTTAAGCCTCAAGCCAAGAGCTAAGTTGCTGTGCAGATCTCATCCCTGCATCTGTCATCCGGCTCCAGCTGCTGTTGTGGTGACACATTCCATCGCAAAACTTGCATCCATGGGTTTTCTTTAGTTCATTACTAGAGTGACCATATTTCAAATGTCTTCCTGTTGTTTGCGCTGTCACTGGAGGGGAGTGATGTGCAGGAAATGCTGCAAATGGGCTTTTGTGACGTTTTGTTTGTAGAAAATGGGAACAGCTCAGTGGGTGACAGAGGGAAAAGGGAGACACGGTGACAACTGGGAGAAATCCCTTCATCATGTGCTTTAATTCCTGCTCTTTCCTTTTTCTAGTCTTTTAATGTAATCATGAAAATTTAATATTTAGCCTTCTTAGCCTTAGTGGCAAGTAAGTGTTTTTAATGAAACCATTCCCCGGAGTGTCTCTCCTCAAAGCTCTGAAGAACCGAGATGCTGGTTTTGGCTCCTTTTTTGGCTGTGTCCTGTTGTGTGTCCAGCCCCACCACAGCTCTACTTCCCTCCACAGATGCTTTGGGCCAGCTTGTTCCCAGTGCTGGGTCCCCAGCAGTGGGATAAGTTATTCGGGGAGGCAGAGCTGCCGTTAGCAAAGATTTCTCCTGATTGTGCAGTTTCTGAGTAGCATTTTTTAAATCAAAGCAAACATTCAGTGGTAAATGGGAAATTTGGAAGAGCTGGTTTTGAATCCATGGTCACCCTAGTAAACACCACCAACATTGGTTCCATAGCAAAGCTTTTTCTTCTTTTCAAATGCCAAAGCCATTGATGGAGTTTGTTACCTGTGCTTTAAATGTGTCAAAAATGGTGTTAACCCAAACGGGAGATATTTAGCTCGGACCAGTATTGTGAATTCTGATATGAAGCGTGTAAAGAAACTTGTTTCAACTGATACTTCTACCCTCAAAAATTGCCACTAGGTATTTAAACGGCCCGAGTTTTGTTTCTGGCATCAAAGGAAACGTTTCAGGAAGGGTGAATTTCTCTTGAAAGGACAACAATCACGCTGCTTCCTTTTATACCCTTGCAGATGTTCGTGGGCTCTCACTGTATCAATCTGCTTGACTTGTAATGTGCCAATTTATTTTTTTCTGATACTGATTATAAAATAAAAAGTGAGAAAACATGTCCCCGACACCTGCATGTGTTTGGCAATAATGAGTTTCTGCAGTTCAGCAAGGTGATTCCTTCCGATAGCCGGGGCTGGAAGCTGCCCCGGCTGCTGGGGGATGCTGGCTCAGTCGCAGCGGTGGAGCCGCGGCCCGTTCTTCCTCGGCGTTTGTCCCAAAAATCCGAGGCGGGATGTACTGGAAGCATCATCCAAGAGTCCCGCAGTCTCCTGCACCAGCCCACGCTGCACAGCGCCCACCCCGCCCGCTCGGGCCGCTCCAGCACGGACAGGGAAGGAGTTTGTCTGGATGACCCTGGGAAGAAGGACGATCCGAGGTGGAGGACACAGCTGAGGCTGGCAGAGCGCTGCCGCTCGGGGATCTCTTCCAGCGCCGTGAGCGGAGCCGACTGCGGCATCGCCTCGCACTCGCGGAGACTGCAGAGCCCGGCGGGGCAGCGAGCGCCGGTGACTCATCCCTGCCCGCTCCCCCGGGAGCAGCTGTGAGAAGCGATTGGCACTTTCAGCTAAAGAGGGATTACAGGTTCCTGTTAACCTCCCTCCTGCCTTTGGGAATCCGCTTCTGCCGAGTTCTGCGGGTCCGGACGCCGCAAGATTGTTCCGAGAGGTCCCGACCATCGGCGGGAGCTGATCCCGGCGTCCTCCACCCAGGCAGCCCTGGAGCTCTGCCGCGGGGAAGGGGCTCCTTGGCAGCGGTCAGGGAGGATCCCCATCCCTGCGAGCCAGGCACAAGTGCTGCTCCGGGCCAGCCGTACCTGGAGCACAGTGCCACGGGCAGTGGGATCCCGGCTGTCTGTCGTGCCGTGCCGTGCCACCGCCACGCTGTGCCACCGCCACACCATCCCGCTGTGCTCCTCTCACCTCCCAGGGTCAATTCAGCCTTTGCTGGAGGCGCTTTCAGCCCTGCGTGGCCCCCGCGCTCCCCTCTCTCCATGCGATCCACACAGCCGTTCCCTGCCTGCTCCCAGATTGTTCATCATCTTGACAGAGGCCAAATTGCCACCATTTCAGACAGAATTCAAGGTAAGACACCAGCAATCCACACTTTGCCGTGCTCAGCTTCCAGCCAAGGCCCCAAGGAGTGGGAGGCTGCTGGAGAGGGCAGTGCAGGGGAGTGGGCTGCCCTGAGCCCCCTCCCGGGCACATTGCAGCCTCTCCCAGAGCCTTCTGCTGCCAAAAAGCAGCAGCAGGAGGTTTTGCCCACTCCAGGGCCCCCAGGCTGAACGCTCCCAAGGGCTAGGGACCACGGTGGCAACTTGCACCAGTGTCACATGTGGATGTATCGTTCCCCTTTGCAGCACCCACAGCATTCCTGCTCAGGAGAAGCTCCTGGCTTGGAAGGACAGTGCTGTCCTGGCCCACGGTTTGGATGGATGTGGCCTTCAGGAACCATGTGGTCAGCTCAGATCCCTCCAGGAGCCTGGGGCCGCTTTTTCAGAGAGACCCCAAGCACAGCCACAGCCGCTCTGCCAGGGACCACCCGGTCCTCGTCCCTGGGGGGACCCTGCTGCCATCAAGGTGGGCTTGTCCTCATGTTCCGACTGCTTCACCCTTTGCCTGCAGAACTCTGCGCCTGAAGTTGACCGTGCACCCCGTCTGCCCTTCCCTGCTCCTGCTCTGTGCCCCCAACTCCACATCTTCTTCCTTCTCTATGCTGGAGAGAGGAGGCCCAGAGGGACTCTGGTGCTCAGGGACAGGCTGGGAGCTGCAGGCACCGGTGCCCTCCGGAGCATCGCCGTGTGCTCAAGGCCTGACAGCGCAGCCACGTCCTGGCTCTTCTCCTGCCTTGTCTCTCTCGGCTCCTTGAGTTTCACCCAGACCTGTTTTCCTTCCCACCTCGTCTCTTCTCCATCATCCTTGGCTTTTTCTGATCTTCCTTCCCAAGGCTAAAGCCGCCCTGATGGAATGTCTCCTGTGGCAAGTGGAGGCTCCCAGCATCCCTGGAGGTCCTGATCCATTGCTGGCTCATCTCCCAAGGCTCAATCCAGCTGCAGCTCTGGTGTGGTGGTCCTGGCCTCTCCAGGTTCTGTGTCCTGGCCATGCTCCTGCTTGAGGCATGAAAGTGCCCCAGTGTCCCACTGGGGCAAGAGGGGCTGCAGGGAGCACACAGCATCTCTCCTGCCAGGTCCTTCACCAGGACAGAGCAGTGGGATGTCAGCCATGGGGGGTGGGGTGGGGTGCAGGACCTGCAGGACCCCCACAATTACTTTCCTCAGTTTGAGCTGGCAGACTAATCCAGGGTTGGAAATCCTGGTGCAGCAGAACAGAGTGAGGCCCCAGTGTGGTGGGGCCACACTTCAAAGGCAAAGTCTGGGAAAAATGAAAAACAAATACAGGTGTCTGCAAGGCACTAAATTTGTGACAGGGTCCTTCCTGTGTCATGGCAGGGGAAGGTCACCTCCAGCAGGGAGCTGGGGTCTCTCCTATACAGGGACATGGAAGAAGGGGTGGAGAAGGTCTTTTGTCCCTGTTGGCTTTAGTAAGGAGGCAGAGCAGAGCCAGTTCCCAGCTGCCAATGTCCCTCCACCGCCGGTCGTTGTGGATGAAGGACCTGGGGTGCTTGTGCTGTACCTTCAGTGCTCAGTCACCCCTCCAGCCTCGGCTCTGTCACCTCCCACAGCAGGACAGCCCTGAGCCAGGCGCTCTCTGATCTGCAGGGTTTAGAAGAGCAGCCCACGCGTTCCCAGCGCTGGCTCCGCAGTGCTGATAGCAGGTTCCCAGCGCTAATCCTGACACTAACGTCCTTTTTTTTCCCTTTTTTGGCTTGGGTGTAGCTGCAAAGTTGTTCTTCTTAAGAAATTGCAAGGAGAAAATGTTGCATATGTGGAATTTTCCTTCTCAGAGGTTTTGAAGTGCTGTGTGTTTTCTCTGTACAACCCTGGAGCAAATCACATCCTCCATCAATGAACCATTGTTGGTTAACACCATATCACAGCATCATTCAAAAATCAAGCTTAAAGCAGAAGGAGCTCTTAATAGCTGATTATTTTGTGCAAATTTTGACATGGTAGTGACTGTTGCTGCCGTTTCGAGGCATGTTGCTTCCTCCAGGCTCCTTCCTCCTGTGCAGTGCTGAGCTCTGGTTGCAGTGAAGGTGTCTGCATGCTGAGAACTGCCCCGTGCTCTCTCTCGCAGCAAACAGGAGAGGAGGGATTCTCCCTTCCCAACACGCCCAGCTCTCACCTGTCCCTCTATGTCCTGGTTGTGTGTTTCAGGCGTGCTAAACTGGTGTTCTCCTCTTCTTGTTGGTGGTGCGGGGTTGCTTCTATTGCACAGGGCTGTGAGTTCCTCCTCGGTGGCAGCTTGAGAAAGCAGCGTGGTGTGGAGCGCTGGGACAGCGCGGCTCCCCCAGCCACGCACTCGGGTGCTGCCACCTCCCCGGGTGCTGTCACCTCTCGCTGCCTCGCTCCTTTCCCAGTTTAACTCTGTGCTTTCCGTTTAACAGAAAGACAAACGCGACACTTCCAACTTCGACAAAGAGTTCACCCGGCAGCCGGTGGAGCTCACGCCCACGGACAAACTCTTCATCATGAACTTGGACCAGAACGAGTTTGCTGGATTCTCCTACACTAACCCCGAGTTTGTCATTAACGTGTAGTTGCGGCGCAGCCCTGTCCTCGCTGTCCCACGCCAGGTCGCCCTGTACATACGACACTAGTCTTCCGGGATTAGCAGTGCAGACACACATCCCCTCCCGCCAAACACGCCGACCGCTTCTCCTCGGAGCCTCTCCATGTCCGTGCCACTCGCTAGCTTGGTTTCCCTAGCCGGAGGTGTCCGGGGTGCCAGTTACCGGTCAGTGATACTTCTAGGAACTATAGTTGGTGGTGACTAATAGAGTTTTTAAACAGAAATACACCAAATTGCTACAGTCTCTGTAATTTTTGCAGTGGGATGCTGAGATCCCAGTGACCCAGCTACTCCCAAAGCGTTGCTGTGGAATGCTAAGCATGGTTGATCGCTTAAAGCGTTGTGCTGAAGCTTGCGATGAGTGTGAGCTTGTCTTAGAGGAGCCTTTTGTTCAAGACATGGATATATTTGATCAGTGTGGAAAAATCTGCTTATAGACCTATATTTTCCAATGCATTGTCCATAGGGTCAGCCCGGCTCTCCAGAGCATCTCCCACCATCCACCTTCCCCACGCTCAGGCATTGCAACTCCAAACCACTCCCATGCCAGTTCTTGTAAATCAGAGCAAACCTTTTTCTAAGTGAAAGGTGGGGGTTTTTTGTAACATCTGGAACAGTTTGCAGTTTTGATACGCTCTGTCAGCACTCGCATAAATCTTTCACAGACACTGTCGAGATGTAACAGCTCTGTAAAGGATATTAATATTCTACCAAAACAAAACACATTTATATTCTTGGTTTACAATTTACCGACTGAAAACATGCCCAAGACCAAAGGGCTGCACTGAGGGCTATTTATAACGGAAACTTTTCTACTTTCCACCCTCTGCTATTCTCTTCCAGGCTCCAAACCCATGGATTTCACAGGCATCTTGATTTCCCTGATTTCCACCAAATTCCTGGGGGTTTTAGTCAGTAATCCAGGACCTTCTGCATCATTTTAAAAAAATTCTGAATGAGAAGAGACAATTCCAGCAACTGTTTGTGAGGCAGAGCCGTGGCGTGCAGGAGGGCAGGGGTGGGCAGGGGCAGGCAGGAACAGGCAGGAACAGGAAGAAGGGAGCAAGGACAGGAAGGAGTAGACAGGTGGACAGGTGAGAGCAGGAGCAGGCAGGAGAGGACAGCAGGAAGAGGAGGGCAGGAGCAGGCAGGAGGGAGCAGGTGTGGACAAGAGCAAGCAGGGGTGGGCAGGGCCAGGTGGGTGAGGGCGGGAGCAGACAGAGATGGGTAGGAGCAGGCAGAGGTGGGCAGGAGCAAGCAGAGGTGGGCAGGAGCAAGCAGAGGTGGGCAGGAGCAAGCAGAGGTGGGCAGGAGCAAGCAGAGGTGGGCAGGAGCAAGCAGAGGTGGGCAGGAGCAAGCAGAGGTGGGCAGGAGCAAGCAGAGGTGGGCAGGAGCAAGCAGAGGTGGGCAGGAGCAAGCAGAGGTGGGCAGGAGCAAGCAGAGGTGGGCAGGAGCAAGCAGAGGTGGGCAGGAGCAAGCAGAGGTGGGCAGGAGCAAGCAGAGGTGGGCAGGAGCAAGCAGAGGTGGGCAGGAGCAAGCAGAGGTGGGCAGGAGCAAGCAGAGGTGGGCAGGAGCAAGCAGAGGTGGGCAGGAGCAAGCAGAGGTGGGCAGGAGCAAGCAGAGGTGGGCAGGAGCAAGCAGAGGTGGGCAGGAGCAAGCAGAGGTGGGCAGGAGCAAGCAGAGGTGGGCAGGAGCAAGCAGAGGTGGGCAGGAGCAAGCAGAGGTGGGCAGGAGCAAGCAGAGGTGGGCAGGAGCAAGCAGAGGTGGGCAGGAGCAAGCAGAGGTGGGCAGGAGCAGGCAGAGGAGGGCAGGAGCAGGCAGGCACTGCCCATTGGTGGCTGGCCAGTGACCCTGGCTGACTGTTGGGTTCACAGAGGCTGAACCCCAGGTGAACATCCCCCCAGTCCCTGTCACCCCACTCCTGTCACAGCCCAGTCTGGCTGGTTTGCAGAACCCCCGGGTGTGTTTTCTGAACCAGCACTGGTTCTGCTGGATGCAGCCATTCCTCCAGGCCCCAGGGAAATGGGTGGGATTTTGTCAATCATGAGGAATTCTATAGAGGAAATTCTGGTTTGTAGATCTTTTATAAACATGAAGCTCTACCTTTGGAAATTATTTTCTTCTTTTAATGATTCCTTGAAAACTAAAGGCTGCCAGCAGCTAAGGCTCTGTCCCAGTGCCGGGGGCCAGATGAATGTCCCCTCCCTGTCACCCAGCCACAGGCACTGTCCTGTGCCTGCCGGGGGTGAGAGCTGAGCCCGTGGCCTCGGGTCCTGCCCTGGGCTGGAGGAACCCAAACCAAACCCAGAAAAACTGCAAATTGTGCCAGATCGAGGAGGGGGTTTACAAGGGGCTCTGCACCAGGCGAGGCCCAGAGATCGGGGGGCTGGTGGCTGGTGAGGGCTCCCCTGAGCCTGGCACATCCCGAAGACATCGTGCCATCCTCTGCAGACCACAGCTGATGTCAGAGCATGTGCGTTACTGTGACCTTCAAACCTGTTGCTGCAGAATTAGTATTACTTCAGTGGTGAATGTTTTTAATTTCTGTATCTTTGGCTCTGAAGGCGCTCCCAGGTCTGTCCAGGATGTTGCTGGAAGGTCTCCAGGGCTGAGGGGCACCTCGGGGCCGTGGGCACAATGCAGGAGCTGCTACGGGGGGAGTCACATCTTTTCTGTTTGGGACTTCTGTGTCTGTGTTGGGGTGACACTTGTGCATGGAGCAGGCGCTGCTGGACGCTGAGCAAACCGTGTGGCCTTGGAGGGGACCTGCAGGGAAGCTGAGATGTGGCACCACCAGGCAGCTTTGGAGGCAGCTTTCAGATTGAGATCCACGCTCCAGGGCAAGCTTGGCAAATGCTGGGTCCTTTTCTCAGGACTCATACCTTGAGTATTCCTGACGTTGTCCATTCTGCTGCTTGCCAAACTCTTATTCCAAGGCTTATTTCCAGATGACCTCTTTCTTCTGTGGAGGAACGTACAATGGGATGTGCCTGGCCCTGCACAGATGCTCAGATCTGTGTGGACTCCTCCAGGGAAGGGCAGAGTGACAGGGGTTGAGTCACTGTTTACCGTCATTTGATGATTTAATCTTCACTGTTGGATGGGGAAAGCAGAGCTTCGGGAGGATGCTCAGAGCTGAGAGTCTCAGGAGAACCCTGGTCCCCAGTCCCCAGGTGCTCCACAGATGCGTGGAGAAAGCCCAGGAGATCCATACCTGAAGCATTCTTGGAGCTGCTGGGGATGGAAGGGGGAGGGGCTCAGGTCTGGTGTCCCACCTGGACTCAGTGGGACTGGCAGTGGGGTCCTCTGTGGCAGAGGGGGACCCAGAGCCCTGGGCTGTCCCAGGGGAGGGCAGAGGAGGGGCTGAGGGGGCAGGACATGCACAGGATGGCACCCACCGCACAGGATGGCACATCCTGACTTTGTCCCGGGCTGGATTACATCCCAGTGCTACAGGTAAGTGGATTCAGGCTCTCAGCTGGTTTCCCCTGGGACAAGATGGATCAGACAGCCCCCCCCGGGGCTGTGTTGGCCCCTTGGCTGCTGGTCTGTGGCAGCTCCAGAACCTGCCCTGCTCCCAGTGCGACTCCATGGCTGGGACCTGCTGCTGCTGCTGTGCCTATGTCCCCTGGCTGGGGCTCTGAGCAGCCTTCTCATGATGAGATCCATCACCAAAGGAGCTATCGATCGATTTAATCCATTTAATAAATAAATGTGAGTTTGTGCAGTGGCCAGCCCCCGTAGACAGATGGAAGATGAGTGAGCGCAGGGCACTTGATGTGCTCTGATGGTTGTGAATCCCAGAGCTCTAACCCCAGGGAGGAACCAAGGGGATTCTAGCACAGGACACAAGGATCCCGCTGTTCCCAAAGGCTGGGATTGCACCTGGAGGGTGCAGCCTGCTCACACTGCCAAGTGCTGTGGCTTCTCTGCTGCAGCAGGAGCAGGTGAGGCTGCGTGACCACACGCCTCTGGCTCCATGCATGGAAGTGTCACCTGAGCTGTTTATTTCTGATCACATTCAAAGTGGCAATTAAAACAAGGAAGGAAAAAAAAAGAAAAGAAAAAAAAAAAAGAAAAAATGTTTATTGTTGAACAGTTTGTGTTTGTGAATTTGATTTCACCTGCAAGTATTTGATGACTTTTCTACATCCTAGACTACCTGCTGTGTGTTGTCAAATGGTTCTCATGAAGACCTCCTTTTAGATGGGCATATACTCTTGATTCAATTTGCTGCATGTATGAAAAAATAAAATATTTAATTTTAAAGAAACCCTGAGAGCTTGGCTTCCTTCGCCCACGAGACTCCAGGGATGAGCCGGGGTATGTGGGGGGTCCTGGGGGCCGGGGTCACCCGGAGGGGCCCCACCGAGTCCTGGCACAGCAGGAAATGCTGAAAAGTTTCAGGATTTTGGTCAAAAAGCTGCATGACTGTGCAGCTGGAGATTATCAGTGAATGGAGCTGCCCAAAGGCGGGTCCCAGAGAGGAGGCTGCAGCTGCACCGAGAGGTACACATGGACGGTGGGGAGGGGAGGGAGGGTGCACGTTCTTTGTATCTCCGGTTAACTGCTCGGTAATGAGTTCCTTGACGCTGCTGCAGGGCTCTTCCCACCGCCCCATGAGCACTGGGTCCGGTCTCGAGAACTGGTGCAGGGCTGTGGGCGCGGGCTGAATGTGAGTGCCCAGCAGTGAGGGCAGGGGGCAGCAGGCGGGGGTCGGGACCCTCTGGGATCCCCCCGCGCCTGCACGGGCTCCAGGGGCTGCGGGGGTTTCCTGGCCGAGTGCACCGTCAGTCCCCGCTCGGTCCCAGGAGACTGAGCACGTCCCAGGCACGTCCCTGCCTTTCTCCGTCGAGGAACTCTGCTTTTTTAGGAAGTGCCCTCGTGAAACCGGGTGAGTGCGTTGGGAAGGGCTTCTCCTCCTGTCTTTGGGGACGTTAGCTAAACTTTCAGCAAAATGTCTTCGTCTCTCCCACCCAGTGTGGCTGATGGTCACCAGGACCACCTCACTTCGCCTGGGAGTGGTAAAACTCCCTGGCTCGACCAGCCCCGGCACTGCTGGCACACCCTGGCATCTCCTTCAGGCTGGGCAGCCCTGGGGGGTGCCCCCACTCCCTGAGCCCCAGCCCCTGCTGCTTCCCTCAGCCCCCAGCCATGCCAGGAAGGTCCCCCCAGCCCAGGGCAGGGTTTTGGGGTGCCTGGTTGAGCCCCTCCCCAGATTCACTGATGTGCCCATTCCCAGCATGTTGGAAGCACTCCTGAGCTTCGCCTCTCCTGGCTTGTGTAAGTGAAACATTTGGTTTTGTGACACTTTCCTTAATTATGGGAGCTAATGACAAAACCATTGTGACAAATGACTCAGCTTTTGATAGTGAAGTTAATTAATTCTGAAGTTAGAGCCTCCATTGGAGTATCTGGAAAAACCCGATTAGGAAGTCTGCTTACCCAGCGTGACACAGGCAGCAGGAACCCGAGTCCCTGTGACAGCCAGGTAAAACCCTCCCCATGGCTGTGAAGGATGATCTGCCCAGAGCGAGGGGATTAAAGGCCAGACATCCCAGTGCTTGCCTCCTGATCCATCCCTCCATCCATCAAAGCATCCAGGGGAACACAGCCTCATTAATGTTGGAGTGAGTGACCAGGAGCAGCTCTGCGTTGGGCGCTGACCTTCAAGAGCGTCTCCCTGAAGCCATCTTTCATCTCTTTCATTTGCATTACAATCCTGTTTGCCTCATTATTCCTTATCCACTTCTTCTTCAAAGGATTTAAATCAAATCAATTAAATTGTGGCAGGCTGGAGCAGCAGTGAACCTTTCCTTGTGGCTCGGCGTGGTCCGGCTGGACCTGACTACAGAAGGGGTTTAATCTTCTGCTATTTGTTCTTTTATTGCTTCTGGGCTACCACGGCCCACAGGTCCCTTTGTTAATCGTCCATCCTTCCCACCCATCCCATGCAGACATTCTCCATGTACAGGCTGGTCTTTGTATGACCTTGGGGAAGGGATTCTCATGGCTTTCCTCACACAGGCCGGGATCGGGAAGATGGGGAGCTGCTGACCATGGAACAGCTGTGTGAGCCCTGGGGCACTGCCATAGTGCTTGCTGTCCTGTGCCATCCCTTTCCATATCCTCCGCTTGTTTTGTCTGCCCAGGGAATCAAAGAATCGTGGAATCATTCAGGTTGGAAAAGCTCTCTAAGACCATCGTGTTCCTCCAGCACTGCCGAGGCCACCACTAACCCATGTCCCTACGTGCCACATCTACATAGCTTTTCAGTCCCTCCGGGTATGGGGACTCTACCACTTGACAACCCTTTCAGTGAAGAAATTTTCCCTAATATCCAATTTAAACCTCCCCTGGTGCAAATTGAGGCTGTTTCCCCTTGTCCTGTCCCTTGTTCCCTGTGAAAAGAGACTGACCCCCACCTGGCTGCACCCTCCTGTCAGGGAGTCAGAGAGAAAGTGTCACTACAGAGGGGAAAAAACGCTGGAGGAAGGTCACGAATGTGAGCAAAATAACCCAGATCTGGGCACGCAGCTGCTGCAAGAGTGGTCGCCTGGGCCCCGGAAGCTGCGTGGTGCTGGCCCACACATGGCCACCCCTGCTCCCTCGGCATCTCTCAGAATAAAGAGGCTTAATCAGAATGGATTTCTGTTCCTCCCCTGCTATTTTTATTGCTCCTCAACTGTCGGAAATCCAGCAGGGAGAGCAGAGCTGGTAGGGAATTGCACCAGCTTGCACCAAGACAGCCAGCTCGTGCCACGGGCAATGCGGCTGGTGGCACGTATGGCATCGATGTTCCCCCCTGGCAGCACACCACACAGGGACACACCAGCCTCACCACTGGAGTCCTGCTGGAGCCAGTGGATTGCAGCCAGCACTTCCAAAGTGTGTGCAGATATAAATAATCCCCTCGTAGGAGTGGGGAAGGATGAACACATGTGCCGAAGGCTCTGGAGTCCTTATCCCCTTGCAGCCCCCGGGAGCAGGAAAATGAAGTGAAGACTAGGCAGGGCTGGAGCATCTCCCTGCATCGCTAATGACCCAAACTCGCCTTGTATCAGCCTCTCTTCCTTCAAGGAAAAACCTAATCCAGCTAGGGATTATTTCTGACTACTTACTTCCTGTCACTTTGCCAATTTAAATGCAGCAGAGCTTTCAAAGCTGGATTTGGGAGGACAAAGCCTAACAGATCTCGGGTTAGGACATTTTTGCCTGCAGGGACAGCTTTTTTTTTTTGCAAGAGTTGTACAATCTTTGCAGCGTGGGCTGGATTTTGTTATTTGTTTCTACTTTGCCCAGTGCAGTAGGGTCCAGGTCCAGGAGCAGGAAGATGACGATGGACAAGGCAGGGAACAGGAAGAGGTGATGGAGATGGAGCTGGAGGAGCCCGGGCTGCCCTGGTCAGGGTGTCAGGCTGTGACCCTGCAGTCTGAGTTGCAGAGCAGGATACCAAGGTCACCAAATTCTCATTGGCCCCAAATCTTAGTGAACCCCTGGGGAGGCCAGAGCTCCGAGCTCGCTCCTGGAGCTGACACTCCATTCATGGAGCGGTGAGAGGGGTGCAGGGCTTGGCCGGGGTGTCCCCACCTCCAACCCCACAGGGGCCAACACGATCTGACATGGACTTTGCTTCTGTTTGAGCTCGCTTTGTTCAAAGCCTAGGAAACGGTACATGTGCACTCTGCTCACACCTACACACGCTGTGTTAAAATAACACAATTAAGGCTGCAAAATCCCCCACTCGCAACGCAATTTGCAGCCCCTCAGCTGTGGGTGGGAGATATCTTTGCTGCCTCTGCGCAGGCCGGGGGCCGGGCAGGGTGCTGGCGTCAGGCGCTGCCCCACGCGCTGGTGACAGGCGGGGGGGGACGGGCGGGGGCGGTGAGGGTGGCAGGATGAGGGGCGTCATGCCAGGGCTGAGGCAGATGTCCCACAGAAACTTGGCCTTTCCCTGCGCCGTGCTCTGAGCTACCTTCATGGAGCCCACGGGATTGCTCAGGACCAGGGGCTTAGGAAAACCATGAAGAGCAACTTTTTACACAGGCGGATAGTAATAGGACAAGGGGGAATGGTTTTTAATTAAAAGAGGAGAGATTTATGTTGGATATCAGGAAGAAATTCTCCCTATGGGGGTGGGGAGGCC
>VWZW01004381.1:1148585-1188785 GCA_013397115.1 Edolisoma coerulescens
GGATGTGTGACAGAGGCGTCCAGATGCTCGTCACCACGGTGGGAGCCTTCGCAGCCTTCAGCCTGATGACCATCGCCGTGGGCACTGACTACTGGCTCTACTCGCGCGGCGTGTGCAGGACTAAGTCCATGAGCGACAACGACACGAGCCGCAAGAACGAGGAGGTGATGACCCACTCGGGGCTCTGGAGGACGTGCTGCCTGGAAGGTACCGACCCCCGCGGCCCCAAAACTTCGGGGGAAGGGTTGCATCGCGGGACCCCCCACCCCAGATCCGGGCCCCCGGCGAGCGGCGCATCCCCCGGCCATCCGAGCATGCCCCGGCCCGGCGGCCCCGCTGCTCCCCGCCGCTCCCCGCTGCTCCCCGCTGCCGCCTTCCGCACCCCTCCCCGGGCATTCGCGGTGGCACCGAGGTGGAACCTCACGGGGGCTGCTCCACGCGGGGCGCGGGGGCCGGGGAGAGCGGGTCTGCGGGGTCCCCCCGTGCTGGGGACCGGCTCTAGCGGCGGCAGACGCGCTGTGTCCTCCCGGGGAGCTCCGGGCTGAGGGGCCACAGGTCCCTCTCCTGATCAGGAATGTGTGAGTGAGAGGCCCGCGGCTCCTGCCCCTCTCCAAGGCTCCGCCGGCACCGCGTCCCTGTCACCAGGGGGAAACCCACCGCACCCGGCGTTTTCATCACCGAGCCCCAGCACCAGCGCCAGCCCTTTCCCTGAGCAGCACAGCGGGGCAAGGTGGGCTGCTGCTGCCCCACCGCAGCTCGTCCCTCCGTCCCCACGGCTGGGCAGTCCCACAGCGGGGCTGCCCCACCACGGCTGCCCCGCGGCCGAGCTCTTGCCTGCCCGGCCCCTCGGCTTCGCCCCGCTACTTCCCTCCCGCAGCAGTGCCTCTCTGGCGAGGCCCCAGCAGCTGCCGCCCTCCTGCAGCACAGGCCACAATTTGGGGCAGTTTTGCCCCAGAGCTGCTTGTTGAGGTGTTTCTGAGCACCCACAGGCTGTGGTTAAAGATGAGCTTTAGCAGAACCAGGTGCTGGTACCTGCGCAGCAAAAAATGGCCGATGGCATCACCCTGGGCCCTAACTTTTACAATTAGTGGCAGCAGTGGGTGTCCTGTGTGCTCAGGCGAACCTGCCCCACTATCCTGTGGGGCCCTGGGGGTGTCTGACTGCCCCAATCCAGGAGCAACCCTTCCAATGGTGGGGGCAGGTGAGCCAAGGCGCTGAGCTGCTCCTCCACGTTGGAAAGTTCTCGGTGAGTCACGGCCACGGATGCAGAAATACCCTGTCTGTTCCTGGTGCTTGGTCCTAAACCCGGTGAAGTCAGTCAGAGCTTTCTTATTGATTCAAAGAGGGTTTGGATCATGCTCTAATTCCATAATAAATAATTTGAGATAATCTGTCTCCCCTCTTGGGCTGAGGGAGCCAAGGAGGCAGGAGCCAGGGATGTGAAAGATGGGGTCGCTGGAGGCATGAGTAATTTCCAAAATTCTTCGGTTTGCTACCTGTATTTTTTTTTTTCCAGCCAATGTTTTATGTTTCCCTCACTGTGATCAATCACTGCTTTGGAAGGAGCCAGAGAGGCCCCGCTGCCCTGGGCACAGCTCACTCGGGAAAGGGCTTGGCAGTGCCATGGCAGAGCTCAGAGCTGGATCACAGCCCACCACCCTGAGCCTGGGCACGGGGCTAGGAGCAGCAGGGCATGGGCTCACCATGGGCTCATCACTCCCTGTTCCACATCCTACCCCGAGTTGGTGCTCTGAGAGCTGCTGGAGTGGGAGTGGGAGTGGGAGTGGGAGTGGGAGCCGTGCTGGGCTGTGTGGCCATACCTGCAGCACCGCCGAGGCCTCGTGCGGGGCATGGGCTCTGCCATCCCCTGCGTGTGGGTGCGGGTGGCAGTGGGGCTGCGGGGGCTGCAGCATCCCATCAGGGATAGGGAGGGTCCCAGCCTGTGCTCGGGGGGAGCATATGGGGCTGTGATGGTGCTGGGGGGACGTGCTGGGGCTGCTTATCACCCTCCTGAATTCTGCAGGAGAAAGGCGCCTCGCAGGCTGTTAACCAGTGCGATGCTGGGAAGGGAAAACTTCCCCCAGCCGAGCTGCGCAGGGCTCACGCATCGGTGCGGGGGAAGGACCGTGCTGGGGCGGGGGCTGAGGAGCCCCCTGGCCGGGGGAGCACTGGGGGCCGAGCCCTGTACCTGTTATATGCAGCAGGAACCACACAGGTCCTGTGTGATTCCTGCTGCAGGGCCTTGCTGCCTCCTGATTTCTGTGCACTCACTGTATCGAGCTTGAAACGGGGACAGAGGCTTCATCCCCGGTGCCGGGACCGAGCACGGTCTGTCACAGGGGCCGGTTCTCCTGCGGTGCACAAGACGCTTTTAGCACTGAGCAGAGCTCCCTGCCCGCTGGGAACCGCCTCAGCCCTGAACTTTCGGCCACCAGCGGGGGCTGAACGTGGGTGAGGAGGGAGGAATTGCGCGTGGAGCCCCCGTGGCTCCGGCGGCCGGGCGCGCGTGGCTCAGCACGAAGCTGCCCGACGTGAGTGCCGGCTCCGAGCATCCCTGGCGGTCCCGGCGCAGCGCCTGCGTGGGAGCCACGCACCACGTGAGCGTCACAAGCCCATCGGCGAGAGCGGATAAATCCTGAATGGAGCCGCCGCAGACCCATGGAGAGACACCCACACTGGGAAACACAAATTAGCGGTTGACTCAGTATCTGGAGCCCAGGCAGGTGTTTCCAGACTGCTGGGCTGGGATAGTCTGCTTGGAATCGCAGCGTTTGGATCCTGATTATTGCTTTTACAATATGTGAAGGCTTGGCAGGTGTCCCCTCGTGTGTCCAGCTGAGGTGTGAGCAGCACTGGTCGGTGCATGTCCCCCGTGGCTGTTTCAGTGTCACTTGTTTTTCTCCGTGCCTGCTGTGTGGGTATGGAAGGGAAGGAAGCACACGGCACTTTGGGGAGAGAGCTGAAGTTGAGAAATAGCTGCTTAGGCTGGTGGTGTTTTTAAGAAAGTAACAGAACTTTGGTTTTCATCAAACTTAATTAAATTCAGCATCATTAAATGCAGCATCATTAAATGCAGGGAGGCTCCGTGTCCTCCCTGCTGCGTGGTGTAGATTGGGACTGGCTCCATGGCATCATGCGGATCTGAAACAGGCAGAAGGAGCAGGAGGATTTGGCCAAGGCTGCTCAAAATACCATATTTTAAGGCGATGTGGTACTTTTCCTTTCCTCCTTCATTTCTCTCATCAGAATAAAGTGCTCTGTCATTTCTGGAGGAGGCCAAGTGTTGCTCTGCCTGCCTCCCTCACAGAGGATGCTCGGCATCATGCATTCCTCTGGGGTGGGATGTGGGGTGTTTTGCAGGGGACGCAGATATCTTCTGTCCCAGAGCCGTCCTCAGACTGAGCTGTCCCCCTTGGGCCCATCCTGGCCCCTCTGGTGTCCCCCACAGCAGCTCCAGCACAGCCTTTGCCAGCCAGCAGCTCCTCCCTGCTGAGCCTGGAGAGCTTTCAGGGCTGGTCTTTTGGGATGATCCTGTCTCGATTTAAGATTAATATTGCAGGTACCATCAGCTGACCCCACGGCCCTCAGGAACCCTGCCCAGTCCTTTCTACACCTGACCTGCAGTTCCTGCATGGCTCAGTGGTGGATGGATGGTCACTCCTGGAGGCTCCACCCGAGGGTGATGGGCTGTGTCCCTGGGCCTGTGGTTCCGTTGGAGAGCTCGTGAGCTCCTCAAACTCCCCTTGAACATAAGAAATAATCTCTGGAACCTGAGTCTCGCATAGCCACTTGAGCTGTTTGTCCGTGTCCTGCCTGCTGTGAGTCTGGTTGTGTACTGAGGTCGCTGAGCCCCTCACGGGGAGTCCCCAGGGTGGCAGGACCCTCAGCCCATCCAGTGGGATTGAGCAGCATCTCCTGCCCCCGAACTGGAACTTGCTGTCCTTGCTCTTAATCCTTGGAGTTGGCTGTATAGAGATGGCCATCAGTGAATGAGCCCGAGGCACCGAGCTGCCCAAATTTGCCTGACCCACCTCCCTCATTCATCAATATTCCCATCAGTCTTTTCTCTGCCATTTCCCTGTTTTACTCCCAATTATTCCATGTTTTATTCAATACTCTCAATAAAGATGTTGTCACAGCTCAGCACTGTCCTGGTAACAGGAGATCCTGTGCAGGAACTTCCCTTGGATGACAGGGTCTGTCTCTGTGAGCTCCCAGCCCCGTTAATAAAGTGCTGTTGATTCTGCATAATACAGGTCTTTAACTTTTTCAGGAGAGCTAAATCAAATACCCTGTGGAACTCTTAAATGTATTATGTTACTGACTTCCTTTAACAACTGAATTTGTAACTGTATCAAGAAAAATTTATGAAGTTTGATGAATCTATTTTCCACGAGGCTGTTTGACATTTGCCTCCTCCCCCGTTCCCACCTCTGCTAACCCACGGGCGGTGCTGGGGACACAGCTCCTGCCATTGCCCATCGCATCACTCCTGGCATTAAACCAGCTTCTTCCGTCTTCTAGAAATTCAACAGAATGCCAAGGTTTATTAAAATCCATTTTAGATCTTCAGAAGCCTTCTCAGCCTATTCTCTGAATGCTCCTGGGAGGAAGTTCTCTAGTCCTCCCGATTCCATGTTTACACTTTGCAGTCGCTGTTCAGCATCCCCCCAGCTCCTGCCAGAATACAGGAGCCTATTTGTCTCCAAGTACAGAACAGAAGTATCTGGTGAATAAATAAGCATGTGTCACTTCTGCTCCATGACTGACAGTTACACCGTCATGATCCAGTGGTGGTTTACAGCGTCAGGAAAGCTCCTTCCAACACAATGAAAGAATTCCTCCTTGTTTTGCCTTGACCTTTCAGTTGCAGGTTTATTTTAACTGATCCCATCAGCTTCTCCCATCAGCCACGTGCATGGCCTGCTACTTTCCATATCAAAGTCCCTGATTTTCAACTTTTTAATTCAATTTTCCATTGCGCTTTCCGGTAGGCCTGACAGGGGTGGGAGGTGCAGGAAAGCACCTGCCCTTGCTCCTGAATTTCCATTTTCACCTGCTGGTTTTGTCCATGGCTGGTTTTGGCTCTGTTGAGCTGAGCTGGGTCGCAGCGAAGGCATTAAATCGGGCTGGAAGCGGCTGCCCTGGCCAGGCACCAGCTCTTCCCCCGCCTCCAGCTCCTCTCAGCCCTCTGAGTGAGGCCAAGCAGAGAATTTCCCCAAGGTGACAGCAAGATTGTTTCTGTTAGAAAGTTATTATCTTTAATTTTTAAAAGCGCCAAGCAAATGTCCCTGAGATTGCAATCACCCATGATGGAGCACTTTTTCTTGCTACTCATTATAGGCAGGTATTTAAGGAGCTGCTCATCCTGTTCCTCTGTCTGGTCAGTGTCTGTGATAGATTCTCATCACCACCCCAACGTGCCACTTCTCGGTGGCGCCAGGTCCAGCTTGGTGCCAATGCTGGTGATGGTGTGGTAGGGCTGCCAGGTTGCCCTCCACGGCCACCCTGACCACACTGACCACCCTGCCCAGCACCCCTGGCATGGCTCCTCACAATGCCACCGGCCATGGCTCTGCCCAGGGGTGCCTGTGAGGAGAGCCCAGGGATGGCAGCTGTGGGGCAGGGCTGCACAGATGGGGACTGCCAGCGTGGGCTGGAGGGGGAGATGGGGCTGGTGCAGCGAGGCAGGTTTGGGGAGGTGGGGGAAAGGGGTTGGGAGGCATCGAGTTTCCATGTGTGATGGAAGTGGAGGATGTGGTGTGGTGGAGGCACCTAAGGTGAGGTGGTGGATGAAGGTGGAGAGGGACAGTTACCTGTTTGAGACTGGTGGAATTACCAGGCTGCAGTTTAATGCCCAGCAAGTCTTTCCATCAGGACAGCCTGGAGCAGGGACAGCCCAACCCCTGGCACTGCTGTCACACAGCACCCAACACCTGCCCTGGGCACGGGGCTCTGCGAGGGGTCACGTTCGACACCCAGGCACAACCTTGGATTTAGGGAATCCCTGAGCCTCGCCTTGGTGGAGGATGTGTTGGATAAACGTGAATTACTGTCCTCTAATGGAGATGGAAATGAGGCTGGCTGGACCCTCAGGCTGCTCCAGACCCATGTTCTTGTGGCACATGGCCAAAAGCCACGAGTCATAAGAATCCTTCTGGACCCAGAGGGTCTCGTGCCACTGCCAGCTGGCACCGTGGCTCCGAGCAGCCGTGCCTCCAGCTCCACGGCTGGTTGGAGAGTGTCCGGGGAGGAGCTGCACCTCAGCTCCCTGCCACCAGCTCTGCTTTGAGCAGAGGGTGCAAAATTCACCCTCCTGGGATGCTGCAGTGTTCTCTGGGCAAAAATCCTGACTTGTGGGGTGTGTTAAAGAGTCGGTTCCCTCACTGCCTGCGAGCAGCACGTGATGAGTAAAATGTATGCTGTGAACAGCTCAGAAACAGGCATTTTACTGCTGCATAGGCGTGGTGCAGAGCCTGTCATCTCCGGAGCTGCTCCCGTGTAATAGAGGTGGAAGGCTGCATTTGAATGAGGCTCAAGTGGTTTTTTTCCCATGCAAGGTCACTGGCTCCATGCCGGCTGTAAATAATTAGGGATGGCTAACGAAGGCTGCGAGCCCCGATGCCGGTGGCTGCGGGTAGCTGTGTTTTGGGGAGGATGCCCCACGGATGGATGCCAGATCCTCCAGTTCCCGGCGAGGTAGGGACTGGCCCGGAGGTGCCAGCGATGACATTGGCTGGAGCAGCCAGGGAGTGATGCCCGGCTCCGCTGCCAAGAGCTGCGTGGCCTTTGGTAAATCCCTTCTCTCAGCATGAGTCTTGCCTTTTGTAAGGTGAAGCCAGGTGCGTTCAGCAGTGCTCACCTCACGCGGCTCGGGGAAAGTCCCCCAGCACCGCGCCCGCTGGCCCGCAGGGTGATGCCCTCCCGTGCCCGCTGGCACAGCCCCCCTGGGCACGCTGTGCTCTGCACAGGGGACAGGCCAGGTGTGGATACCTGTCCTGCTCTGCTGTTCGGGATGAGGTGAGGTGAGGCAGCCGAGCATTAATCTTGCTCAGTGCTTCTCGCGTCTCCGTGGTTCCTGTTCACATGGGTTTCACCATGGATTTTTAATGAACACAGTGTGCACTTCATAAATAGACATTAACCTCCTTTTTCGGGAAAATCAAAAATGCTCTTAAAACTATATAAACGCACCAATCCGTAAGTGTGGGGGGGTTGCTCAGTTGCTGCCCGAGGGGTCCCACTTGGCAGGGGGGTTCTTCCCTACCTCACCTGCTGACAAGTGCCGCTGGCTGACTCACGGCGCTGGCAGGAGGCAGCTGCCGGCGATCCACTGTCATTAACGCAGCAGCGCTGGCAGCTCCTGGGGCTGGGTCAGTCCGAGGCATCCGAGTGGAAAGGCGCCCACCCGTGTCCTGAGTCCCCGCAAAGCGCCCGTAGGGAGATGGGGAGGACGAGGGGAGGGGTCCTGCCCGCTGCCCCGCTCCTTTTCCAGAAGGGCGGCAGCTGGGCTGCAACACCTACAACCCGCTTCAGCCTTTCAAGTGACCCTCGGAAGGAGATCNGTTTGCTTTGGCTGGTGGGCTCGGCTCCGGGGGTTTTGGGCAGCTTTCCTCGGGGTGAGGAGCCGGGAGCCGCTTGCTCTGCGCATTCCCACGCGGGCTGTGAGGAGCCGCGGCTCGCTCGGGGAGTGCAGCAGCTCCAGATAAGGGCTCTGATTAAGACACCTGCTGTGATAAAGAATGACAGTGCCGGGGTGACAACGGGTGTCTCTCCCTCGGCGTGTGTGTGCTGCCAGCTCTGCGGCGGGAGGGAGGCTCCGCAGGCTGTGCCGAGATGGAGCAGGGGCTGCATCCCGCACCGGGACCTGTTACACAACCCCTGGGAAACGCCGCCCCCGGCCCGGCTCTGGGTCAGCCCGGGGCGCCGGGGATGCTGCGGAATGCTCTGATTCCCCACTGATGTGGTTTCCCAGCCTTCTACCTGCAACAGGTATTGAAGTGTCTTCAGAATGAAAAGTCCAGGCCAGGGTATGCTGCGTGCTTTGAACTGTCCTGTGTCTTTTGGTCCCTTCCAACCCAAACCATTCGGGTGTTCTAAGATTCTGTGATCACTTGCCCAGAGGAGAAGTGGAGGGTCTTCTTGCAATAGACTTTTGATCCCTTTTGGGATGTGTAAGGCCCCTGGGCTTCACTCAGCCCCTGAACATTGCAGGAATCCCTCACTCACTGGTGAGTGGCTGTGCTTGAACACATCAGGATTTTTCACAGTCATGACAGGGAGAGGCAGGAGGAGGGATTGTGGCTGCTGAGCAGGTGATAGGATGTGATGATATTCTCAGATATTGCCTGTTTCTTATCTCCTGACACCACAATGTAAAGACAAATCTCGTGCTGTTGGGCAGCAGAGGGAGGCTGAGCTGTTCCTGTCTCAGGTCCTCGGGAATGGTGGTGTTTAATCATACAGTCCCGTGGAAATGCCAGGGTGGCAGGAGGGCAGTGGGCAGGTTTGGGAGCAGGTCAGCCCTTTGTGCCATCCTGTCACCCTCCCTGGGGCTCTGTGTGTTTGCTGTTTGCCAAGCGGTTTGTATTGAAGGAGGAGAATTGGGGTGCACAGGAGTCCCGGGGTGGGCGCAGGGAGCAAGGGGGGACATGTGGCCCCCCAGCCTTTTTAGGGGTAGCTGGACACCCGTGGGGATGCTGGCATTGGTGATACACCCTGTGGGACTTGGGCAGTAGTGGGCAGTGACAAAAGGTGGTGTTCGAGGGTGAAATTTGCGTTCACGCCTCTCGAACCGTCACATTTCCAATTTCACTGGTGATTTGGTAATTGTCCCCCAATTATACCTTTAATCTCAGTTCGTGCCTGGAATCACAAGGGGAGGGGAGAGCACCCCCAGAGAGATTACCAACAAGCAATGACCCTTTTGAGGGGTGCCTGGTTTAACTTATTAAAATCAGCCTTGGCTTGTGCTGCTGGCACTGTCATCAAGCGGCTCGTGTCCTGCAGAACTTCCCTGGTCCCAGAGATGGCACCTTCATCCCCCTGGAGAGGCTGGGCTCCCTCCTAACATGGAATAGGAACCCTTCAGGCCAGGCTGGTGCAGCTCAGCTGGGTGTTGAATACCAACTTCTTGCAGCTGTATGTGGTACCTCAGCATCCCCGATTGCATCACACAACATCATCACAGGAGCACTGCAAGGGGCTGCACCGGGTGCTTCCTGCCCGAGCCGGCCCGGGGCTGCTGCCTGCTGGGAAAGGTCACTGTCACTTGGCAAGGCAGACTGTGACCTCCCGGCAGCTCTCCCTGCCTCAGCCCGGCTGTGCGTCCCTGCCAGCTGAGACAGTCATTCCTGCCGGGATGCTCGGCATCCTTGCCAAATCCTCCATTTGCCTGAGCAGCCTCGCTCAGCCCCGCAGCCTTCTCGCGGCACAGCAGCTGTGCCACCCGGCCTCACCGGGCCGGCAGCGGGGACCCCTCCAGATGGGCACGGGCTGATCGCCCTGCCCGCCCCGGCTGCTCCCGGGGCTGGGAGCCTCTCGCAGCCCCGAGGCTCCTTCTCCCCGTGCTGGGAGAATCTCTTGTCGCTCCTCAGCACACTCCAGCCAAAGATGAAAGTGTTCTCTGTACATCAGTCTTTGGCCTTCTCTCCAACGTGAGAAGCTGGAGAAGGATCAGAGTGATCGCGCCTTGCATAGGAAGCAGGAAAGCTGCAGCGGGGTGTGAGACCTCTCAGCTGGGGAAGGAGCAGGAGCCCGGGCTTCTGCTTCTGTCTCCCATCAGCGGAAGCGTGGCCCTGCGAGGGCAGCGAGGCTGGGGGAGGTGGTGTGCATGTAGTAAATAATTGCATATAATAACAATTAATATACTCCGTATATTGCCCCAACCCGCCCCAATTCCCACTGCTGCCGTCCCCCCCCCGAGCCTGCAGCAGCTCCCGGGAGCTCAGCCCGTCTCCGCAGGGCCGATGCCGCCGGCTGAGCTCCGGTGCATCCCCACCGCCGGGGCCGTGCGGCTGCGCTGCAGCCCCGGCTCAGCGCGGCTGAGGTGCGAGACAGACGCGCCGACGCCTCCGTCCCTGAGCCCCGTCTGCCGGCACCGCGCTCGGCGGGGCCCTGAGGGACACCGCGGTGTGGGACTGCGGTGACGGAATGGTCCCCGTGCCCACTGCAGCGTGCAGGGCCACGGCCGTGGTGGCATCGGGGCTGTGGGAGCTGCTGCCCATCGCGCAGCCAGCGCCGGTGTGGTGTGTGTGACACCGGCTGTGCCGCTCACACAGGGTCTCGGTGACGGCCCTGTGCCTTAAGCAGGGGCTGGTCAGGGCACACAAGCCCAGTCACTCTTTAGAAGTTACTTGCGATGTCAATTTGAACAGATCTCCCCTCCGGGATGAAGAGAAGTCTTCCGTAAAACAGGAGGAGCAGAACGTCCCATCAGCACCCAGGAGCTGTTCCTCGGGCGGGGGCTCAGCCCCGCTGGCGGCGCGGGCCGGGCTGTGACAGCAGCGTCACCTCCCGCGCAGAGCCTGTTCCAGGGCTGCCAAATCCCCGGCTCTGCGAGGCTCCAGCTGAGCACCCGAAGCGAGCAGATGCTTGTGATCTGCATCTCTCCAGTGCTCCACCACCCGTCTGTAAATTGGGAATAACAGAATCATAGAATGGTGGAATGGTTTGGGTTGGAGGGGACCTTCAAGACCATCCAGTGCCACCCCTGCCAGGGGCAGGGACACCTTCCACTAGCCCAGGGTGCTCCAAGCCCCGTCCAACCTGGCCTTGGACACTTCCAGGGATGGGGCAGCCCCAGCTTCTCTGGGCACCCTGTGCCAGGGCCTCACCACCCTCACAGGGAAGAATTTCTTCCACATATCTAATCTAAGCCTCCTCCCTGTCAGTGTGAAACCATTCTCCCTTGTCCTGTCATTCCATGCCCTTGTCCACAGTCCCTCTCCAGCTCTCCTCAGGGCTGCTCTCCATCCATTCTCCTTCCAGCTCATAGCCCAAACTGCCGGTGCATCATCCAGAGAGCAGCTGGGTGCCCTCAGTGATAACCAGATGGAGCTGCTGGGCTGCATGCAGCTGGGACAGAGCCATTAAAGGGCTGATGCAGGCACAGTCCTCCCTGCACAGATGCATGGTGTGGGCTGAGGGCAACGCCACGGATCCTGGGCATGAGCCAAAGCTGAAAATAGGGGACTAAAGCCACAGGGGCAGCCCCAGGTAAGTGCCATGGGGCTGGTGGAATTCCCGCTGTCCTCGAGATTGATGGCAGAGCAGCACCTGGCTGCAGCAGCAGCAGGATGGGCTCTCTGTGATTTAATGCAAAAGAGGAAGATGGAAAGCGTTCGGTGAGTGGTGAAGCTCTCTGCTGCCACCCATGTCAGGGGCTTTCACATGTTTCTCCTCTTCCCCTCAGAGCTCTTGTTGGCTCCTGGAAGGGCAGAGCCATGGGAAACTGGGGTTGTTTGGTGTTTGGAATGGCAGGGTCAGATGGACCTGGGGTTGTTTCAAAGCCCAGATTTTTCTAGCAAAATATTTTGTACTTTGAGCCAGATTTGGGAAGCTGGGGAAGGTGAGGCTGTTTAATGGCCAAGGTGAGGGTGTGGGTGGCTCGGGGGCCATGAAGCAGTTTGCCCAGCTCTGACCCTGGTGGAGCAGCTTTGTAGCCAGGAGCAGGGTCCTGCTCCCTGGGCTGGAGGGTGCAGCATGGGCAGGGACGTCACAGCCTTAGACAGAGGAGTCCCATGGGCTGCCTGAGGCAGGGGAGTGTTTCAGGGGCCTGGAGCAGCTGGCTGCCATGTGTTGGGGGCTTTCGGTGCTGTAAAATCCCAAAGTGATGTGTGATGGACAAGGTGCACCATTCCCTGTCCCTGCTCAGGCAGGGAGCCTGCTGCCAGTGCAGTCCTCTCAAGGGGTTCCCAAACACACAGGGCAGGGCGAGTGCTGTGCCATGGGAATGGCTCTGCGTTTCTGGGCAGCTCAAAAGGGCAGCTTTTATTTCTTGGAGGGGGAAGATGAGGCTGGCGTCGCTCACTCGTTCACCAGCAAAGTTCTCTCCTGATGCTCCGTCTGCAGGAGAGTCCCTTCTTGTTCTCCAAAAAAAGCTAGGAGTGAAACTATGGTGCTACTCCTGAATATCGCTTTCCCCATCTGGGGCGTTGGAGCTGCTCCCCGGGGCTGCTTCCCTCCCGCAGATGGTGAGGAGGCGGCGCTGCCTCCCGGCAGGCAGGAGCTAAATCCGTCCGTGCTGGATGCATCGGAACCTGCGGGGCCGGGCCGGGCCGGACCCGCACCCCCGGCCAGGGGGAGCCTGGCACCAGCGGGGAGGGGAGTGGGGAGCTGTGGCTCCAGGGTGCCAGCACATCTCTCCCACCCCAGCAAACCAGCAGCACAATGCCCACTGCATTCCCTGGAATAAATAGGCTGTGATGGATCGAGGCCCTTTTAGCACATCAGCTGAAAACTTCAAATATTTATTCCAGGAAGATGTGACAGAAGTATAGATATATTTTTTAAAAAGGCAGGTGCTGGAGTGGCAGTCATGTATCTGAACTTCAAATACTTACCTTCAAATCCATGCTATAAAAGAGGAAGAACGTGATAAATTTAATATCACTTTTTCAGGGAAAACAACCTGCCGAGCCTCCTCCCAGGCTAAATGTGCTTTAAAGATTGACTGTGCAGCTGTAATAACTATTGATGAACTGTAAACATGAAAAGATCTCCCTGCTCCCGGCCTGTCAGGAGCATTAGGGTGGAAATGCTCTGTGCTTCGCTCTGGCATGACTCACCGAGGCCTCGGCAAATGTGTTTATTTGTAAAGATCCTTATTTCAGAAATAGTGACCTTTTTAATGCCTCGTGCAGCAAGCTCGGAAATTCAAAATTGCCTTTTGGCGACTGGCTCGTCTCGCTGCAGCTCTGACAGTGCTTTTCATGGCCATTTACATATTTTTAGCCTGGATATTCTGCACTGTGGGGCTCCTTTGGAGAATGATTTGCTTTTTGCAGCCCTGGGACTGCAGTGCTGGTCTGAGGTCAGGCTGTGCAGAGGGCACGGAGGGGCTCACTGCCCACCGGGCTCCTCCAGCCCCTCCTGAGCCTCTGCCCCTGAGCCCTCTCTTTTTGGGATGAATTTAGTTACATCTTCCTTCAAACACGGACCAGGGTGTTGATCATAAATTTAAGCAGCTGCTTCACCTTGGAATAGGGAATATTAAGGGTGGGGAGGCCCTGGCACAGGTTGCCCAGAGAAGCTGTGGCTGTCCCTGGATCCCTGGAAGTGTCCAAGGCCAAGGGGCTTGGAGCAACCTGGGCTAGTGGAAGGTGTCCCTGCCCATGGCAGGGGTGGGGCTGGATGAGCTTTAAGGTCCCTTCCAGCCCAGGCCATTCTGGGATTCTGTGATGATTCCATGAATAAGACTGTTTTTCCAGGCTGCTGTACATCACCACACCAGGGTCTCCCTTTTGGCCCTCACGCTGACCATCACCTGCTGGGGTCTGTGCTGGTCACTGTCACTGCCCCAGTCTGCAGCTGTTGGCTGCACCAAAGCAAGTGTGACCAGTGACCCTGTCGCTCTCTGTCCATGGCCTGTCCCCTTGCTCTGAGTCCCTGCTTGTGCCATCAGGTCCCAGCCCAAGCCCCTGGGGCAGTGGAGGGGATGCAGCAGCCCCGCTCCGGGCAGGGTGGGCAGAGCAGCCTCTCAGCCTCTCCACCCTCGCCCTTCCCGGAGCAGCATTCCATGCAGCTGGTGATTGCTCAGCCGGCTCCTTCCGCTCTCCCTGGGCTCCGGGATGAGAATGTGCTGGATGCGAAATGCCGTGGCTGTGATCAGTTATTTAACATTTCTGGGGCCTGTGACTAACGCTGCTGCGTTGTTTGGTGACGGGCGGTGGCACTGCTCCTTTCTGCCGCTGCTGCTCATCCCAATGCACTGGGGAAGGACGTTTTGATGCTTTTCCGCTGTTTCTTTGAGCCTTTATCAGTGCTCTACAATTCCAAGTTGCTGATTTATATTCAGAGTTATGAATATCTCCTTTCTTCTCTTTGTTGGGCCTGTTTTTATTTTTATAGCTGTTTGCTTATTAGCCAGGCAGTTTCGAAACCAATACAAACTCCCGTCATGGTGATGAGTTTTCGGGCAAAACACTCTTAAATCATTCTCTGTACACAGTTGTGCTTTTATGCTTAAATCCATTCTCCTAAGTGATTTGGCTTATAATTGTTTTCTGCTCTGTGAATTGACCTCTCAAAGCTCCAGGAGTCTGTGCTGGTGCCTCGGACTCGCCTCTGTGTGCCCATAAGAAGCATAATCAAGCCGTGATTGCTTGGACTTGAGCAGCAACTAGTTTTTAATTCTGTGATCCATTCCCCTTCAGCTGTCAACACGGAGTCGAAAATAGCACTCCCCTGTGCTGGATGCCACGCTTCACAGCTATGAAATTGTCATTTATAGGTTTTTAGAAATTCAGAGGACATTTTAATACCGGTGAAGTGAAACCTCCAGCTCCCCATCATAATGCAGCTTCTCTCCTCCTTAGTATAAATAGGTGCTTAAGCAGCCTGAGGATGATCTGGCCTCTGCCAAGCTCGGGGTGGGAGCAGACACCGGAGCACCCACACCCACAGATGCTCTTTGTCTGAATTACTGGCAGCTCGTTTAACCAGAAGATCCCAGGTTTTCACACGCTTGACTCTTGGTTTTCCCCCTGGTCCCGATTGGGCAGATTTTGTCCCCAATGTTCTGGACATGGAACATGTGGGTCCAACTCACTCCTAAAAATGAATGTGTCTGGATCCTTCTGTTAATTATCCAGCTGGCAGCTGGGATCATGGAATCATGGAATGGTTTGGGTTGGAAGAGACCCTAAAGATCAGGCACTCATACCAGGATTGGGCTGGGAGCTTCTGCCAGCTCTAGCCAGTTCTTGGAGTGGTGGAAAGGGGAGGATGGGGATGAGCTCAAGCCCCCTTTGCCAAACAGGCACAGAGCTCCCACCCTGCAGGACAGACCCGCCTTTCCCACATCCTGTTAGAAAAAGCTGTGGGATCCGGGAATCTCCCAGAGCTGAGCTGGCCACTCCTATTACCATCAGCCAAAGAGGAGGCTGGAAGGCAAACCCTTCCCAGAAGCTCATCAGCTAACCCAAGTAAATCTAAAGTGTTCATTAAACAAGGAGAGCGGGATCATGCTCCAGCTGCACCGAGGGAGGTCCTGGTGCCTTGGGCACTGGGATGCTCGGCTGGGCCCAGGCCTCCCGCTCTGCCCCATCCCTTATCATCAATGTCTCCAAGCAGGCAAACAAACCAAAGATCATTATTTTTTTATAATTGCCAGAATTGTATTAATTTAAACAGATAAACTCAATCAGTGAAGCTCATTAATTTCTAGCACATGGCTTATTTACGCCGATTCCGGCTGCTCCAGCACTCATTGCACTCTCATAGGAATGTCAATTACCTTTTAAAATAAAAATCAATGTTTATTCACTGTTAAAGATAAAACATGAAATGATTTCCTAAGACACGCTGATGAGTGCTCTCCTCCCCAGCATCATCCGAGGGCTCCCGGCATCGGCAGCTGCTGCCCATTGCCATGTGCCACGGAAGGGACAGCAGTGTGCTGGCTGCCGTGAGGGGACAGCAGATAAGGGGCCACCCAGACCCCCTGCACTCACCTCAGCCCCTGCACCTTCCTACCTCATCCCAGCATCTTCCCAGGAGCGTGGTGTTTTCCTGCCATGAGCTCCAGCAATGTGGAAGGACAGAGGGAGGAAGGTTGGAAGGATGCAGGGAGGAAGGAAGCTCAGGGGAGCGTGGGGGGAGCCCCTGGAAGCAGTTCCAGAGTGTTACCTGATTACTTTTCTAATGAGAAAAAATGAGAAAACCCTCAGAGCAAAGGGCTGGAAATTACCCATCAGCTGCAAACTTTTTTTTCCTCCTCTATTATTCAGAATTGTTTTGCTTTTCTGAACTGCCTTGTGTAGGTTGCACCAACCCCACAGATTCCAGAATGGGAGATGATGAGTCACTGTCAAAATGTAGAATTTTTTTTTTCCTTTTTTTTTCCCTTTTAACACTGCTGAGGGAGTGAAGTCCCTGTGCCACGCGCCGATCGCTGGCACCTCGCGGGCTGGCGCTGGCAGGAGCTCCCAGCCCACCCATGGTGTGAGCACCAAGCTGTGCCCACCGTGTCCCCCGTGGGGATGCCCATCACAGGCATCTCCTGCTCCCCTGCCGAGCTGCGGGGGTGCACAGGGGCTCGGGTCCCCCCGCCGTGTGTGTTCAGGTGTGTGCTCGCGCTGGCCTCCGCTCGACCGGCACAGCGGAGCCACCTCTGCCGCCTCCTCGCTCCTGCATTCCTTTCATCTGACTTGGGTTTTTTCCACTGGTGGGGAGTTTTTTTTTATATGTAAAAACAGGAAAAAATGTCCTTCAGAACAGGCGTATCTGTGTAGGTGCCTCTGCTCAGCCACAAGCCACCACCGCAGAGAGGGGGAGAGGGTGTGAAATGGAGACGGAGCCAGATTACACCGGTACCGCCGGGGGAAGCTGGCGTGGGGCTGCTGGGGCGATGGGGATGTGCTGCGGGAGAGCTTAGTCCTGGGGAGGAGGAGGATTCCTCCCACTGCCAGGTGTTGAGGAGCCCAGCACCCATCCCAACACCAGAGCAGGGCTGGCAGCTCTCGGGTTTTGCCTTCATTCAGCTGCTCTCCAGTGGACTTGGGGCCAACAGATGCATGTGACAGTAATGGTCTGAGGAGTCACAGAGCTGGTGGGATGGCAAGGACAGGTCACCTGGCTCCCCAAGGCTTCCCTGCCCTGGTGAAGAACACCCCTTGTCCTTAGCTCCTGCAGCAATTCCAGCGGGATTGCTCCGAACTGTGGATCGAGGGCCTGTAGCCATCCCACCAGCCTTCTCTGGTGCTCTTCTAAGCTGCTGTGCGTCTTTGAACCTGGGCTGTGTTGAAAATTTGGTGATGCAGGTGGCAAACAAGGTTCTGGGGAGGTGTCTAGGACCTGCCAGCCTTCCCCGGGGGCATGGGAGCTGCTCGGTGCCACCCACTGAGCCCTGTGCGGTGGCCACTGGGTGCTGGCCGTGGCTAACACAGACCTAAAACTCCGCAGCTCTGCAATCTCACACCAGGGACCTTGTGCAAAGAGCCTCAGGATCCCTTGCAGAGCCTGGAGCTGGGGAAGGGAAGGAATACGGATGAATTTCTTGCCATCTCTCCAAGCATCTGGGAGGTGGGTGGGAGGTAAAAAAAGATGAGCCCTGAAGTTTTAATTCCTCGGAGATATTTAGGTATCTTGCTCTTGTTACTCAGGGAGTGCAGAGCCTGAGCATCTCCGGGATTGTGCCGCAGGCTCCTTCCTACCCCAGCACTTCCCAGCTCAGCTCTGACCTCTGGTTCTCCAAAATATTAATTTTCAGAGAACTTAGACCATAATGACCCTCCACTTCCTTCAGATGGGTTCAGTGTAACACAGTGTCTTTAGGAAGGCCGTTACTGGAAACCACAACTTGGGAGATAACTCACTTGGATTTATCAGGAGGAGCAGGGAGCTGAGGGCTGGAATGTGACCTTGACTCCCGGCTGAGCCAGTACGAGGGGAGAAAGGAATTTTGTTCTCATTTGAGAGCGGTTGAGACCGCTCATCCTCCTCAGCCTGAGTCTTCCTATGCAGTCACCAGTAACACCCAGAATGGTCCCTGGAAAACTGTTCCACCAGATGAAAAGTAATGAGATTTTAACACCATAACTGGAGCTCTTTAGTCTTCTGGCTCGTCGGGCTGGGATCGATATTCTTGGCTGTATTTCCACCACTGTAACGTATTTCCCTCACACCCCCCTCCCCGTCCCCCCAGCCTTCCCCGGGGAAAAGGGCTCTGAGAGGAAAACAACCTGAGATCAAATCAATTAATTGCCTCTGCATGTGCCGATAAATGCGGTGCGGGAGCTCGGCGCGTACAGCGGAACACGAGTGAGCAGAGCAGGGAAAGCACAAGCCCTGCCCTCCGCCCGGGGCTGGGGGCTCCGCGGGCGCTCACAGCATCCAGCGTGCGGCTGGGGAGGCTCGGAGCTGGCGGGGATGAGGGGGATCGAAGGATCACGCGGAGCGCGGGATGCAAACAGCCCTGCGGGCGGGGAGGGATGCCCGTACAAACCTGCGGCTGCAGAGTGTGAAGTACGAATTCATCGCTTCCAAATTAAATCCGGTGTCACCCAAAGACAGGGCTCGCTGCAGGAGCCTGGGGCCGCCGGGCAGGGACACCCTGCAGGCACCACACAGCCCACGGTCCCATTGCTGATATGTACAAAAAGCCCTGGAAGGTTTCCCAGCTGGAGGGGGATTCCCTGGATTAAGGTGAGATCATTACTTGGAGAGTTTGACCTGCAGTTGGGTGAGGCTGGGGCAGAACGTGGATGGACGTGCTCCCCTCCTGGCCAGGGGTGTGCGGCAGCTGCGGAGGGTGAGCAGAGAGGTGGCACCTGCCTGATGGCACCAACTGGTGGCAGAGCTGGGGCTGCTCACGCTGACCCCTCCTGCTGAAGCAGGGGACAGGCAGGACTGGTTCCTCCCTACTGACCGGTGCTGGGATGGGCGAGGGGGCTCAGGGCCGGCTGATCAGGGCTCCCAGCACAGCCCCGCTGCCCTGGCGCTGCGCAGAGCCAGCTGCTGCTGTGCTGGGCTCCGGCAGGGAAGTGTGGCGATAAGCCAAGTTGGCTAATTGGGATTCATACTAATAGGGAGAGGAAATTACTGAGATCCAGCACCGAGACAGCCAAGTGGGGAGTGGGTACCGGCGGCAGCACCGCCTGTGCTGGCGCTGGCCCGGCCGCAGATGAATCAAAGCCGGGGCTGTGGCTCAGGCTCCCAGCAAGGAGCCACTGCATAGGCATGGCCAGTGGCTGGGAAAGGACTCAGGAGCAGGCTGGGATGTGCTGGAACCAGCAGGCTGGCATGCTCCCAGCCAGGAGAGGAGCCCAACCCCTGGCAGCAGTGGCTGGGGGGAGGCAGCAGCCGCCAGTCTGGCCTGTCCATTGAGCACGAGCCATGCTGGTGGCGTGGGCTGTGCCCAGCTCTGGAGGCACAGCTGGGTGCTGGGAGGGTGCACCCAGGTGAGGCATTAGCAGGGACTGTAAGTGCCCAGAGCAAGTGGCTGAGCCGGTGCCAGAGCCAGAGCACATCCCCCCGAGACACCATCCCGGTGTCCTTTACCCAGGCCCAGCTGTAAAGCCAGGAGAGGAGCACATGGATTTGCATCTGCTGTCACCAAGGGACAGGGACCTGGTGGCTGAGGATGTGACACGTGGCCCAGCTGCTTTGGGGGCTGTGTCCCCAGCCAGGACCCCAAGCAGCTGCCTCATCCATCCCTGGAGCCATTTCCAGCCACAGCTCCCAGGGGCAGGATTCCCTCCCTGGGGAGCATCTTGGAGGTCAGAGGGGGCTTTTTGGGATCGAAGCCTTGTTGTGGTGTGTGTTTGGAGGCTGAAGTTGTGTGTCAGGTGGCACAGCATTGCCATGACGACGAGCATCGGTTGGTGAACAGAGGAGTAAAGGAGACAAAATAAATGTCAGAGTGTGAATAGATGCTGTGGAGCCGGGGCTGGCCCCCTTCCCGCCCCCTCCCCTGGGCAGCCAGGCGTGTTGCTCTGCCCGTGCCTGCTCAGCCTGGGCCTCCATCAGTGCAGCCCCACTCTGGCAGTGCCTGATGGCTGCAGAGCAAAGGGACACATGGGGAGCAGCTCTGGGGTGCGTGGGGCAGTGTGCTGGCTCTGGGTACTGGGAGAAGGTGGGTGAAAACCCAAAGCTGAGAGGAGGAGGAGGCTGGGGGCTGTGCTGTGGAGCTTGTGTCCTCACTGTGCCCAGTGTATCCCCTTCTCCCACAGTTCCCAAAGCAACGGGAGCAGGCGATTCTCCCTCGGATGCTGTGTCTCCCTCTGGATGACAGCTTGCCTCCTCCAGAGCTTCATCTTCAGGCTTTAATTGATGCCTGTCATGCTGCTCGGCTCCCCCAAGCACAGCCCGGGAGCATGCCACTGTGCAGGACACCCTGAGGGTTGGCTTGTCGTGTCTGGAGCCCCAGTCCCTGGTGACATGTCCTTCTGGGTCCCATGGCAGAGGGGACGGAGCCAGCATGACCTGACCACATGCTCTAGAGCCAGGATGGTGAGGGGGCTGCCCTTCCTCTAGGGAGATGCTGCAGTTCCTCCCACCTCTCCCTGCTCCTTGCTGCTCCAGAGCAGTCCCACACTGTATCTCAGTGTCCCCATTTAGAACATGAAGGCCCCTGGGCTGCTGCACATCCTGGCCAGCACAGGGTTCTGAGCATTTCCTGGCTTGTGTCTCCCCAGGAACCTTCCGAGGAGTGTGCAAGAAAATCGACCACTTCCCTGAGGATGCAGATTACGAGCAAGACACGGCCGAGTATCTCCTCCGTGAGTCTGCTCCCCCATGGCACACATCCCCTGCGCCCCCTCACACGCTGCAGGGCACCCCCTTCCTGTCCCCCAGCTTCACCCAGCAGGAGGCTGAGGGGTCACGGCCCCCCAGGCTCCCCGTGCAGCAGCAGGGACCCTCTGGGTTACCCAGGCATGGCCGTGCCACGTCGCAGTGCCACGTGTCAATGGCACGTTGGCCTGGCACTCGCTGTCCCCGCGGCCGGTCCCAGCAGCTGCTGCACAGCCTGAGTCTGTTGGTGTCACCCCACCAGGTCCATGGTGCAGCACCACAGGGACATGTGTTCACGCCCTGTCGGTGCTGGTGTCCCCTGAGTCTCCAGCTAGGCTGGATTTGCCTGGAGAGCCCAACAAGGATCTGCCATGTGCTCTGCTGGTGGCAGCCAAGGACAGGGAGACAGAGGGAAATTGAACTGGTGGCTTTCCTGGGAAAAGTGGGGCCTCCTGTCTCAGGGGCCAGGAGAGCTTCAGGGCAGAACCACAGGCTTTCACATAGAGTCCCAGAATGGATCCCGGTCCAGCCTGGTCTTGGACACTTCCGGGGATGGGGCAGCCACAGCTTCTGTGGGCAACCTGTGCCAGGGCCTCCCCACCCTCACAGGGAAGAATTCCTTCCCAGTATATCTCACCTAAATTTCCCCTCTTTCAGGGGAAAGTACGGGCTGCCCCAAGGCTGGGTGAGGGTGACGCTGCGGACAAGGAGCACTGTCCCCTCAGTGCTGGGCACACACGTGTGTGAGCACGTGCCAGGCACCAGTGACAGAGGCTGGACACAAATGACACCCCCGACATGCAGAGCCACACGTGTGTGCCAGACTGCTGCCCCGTGCACTGAGGGCTCTGCCCACCCCCTGCGTTTCCAAACAACAACAGACGGCAGCAGGGGGGCAGTGGCAGCCCTGGGTGCTCTCTGAGCTGCTGGGGCAGGAAGGAATCCCGGGAGAAGGGCCCCATGCCCATCGTCCAGTGCTCAGCCCCAACCCCCTGGCTGACCCAGCTGCTGCTCATCCAGTTGTTGCTCTGGACTCTCAAATTTCCACATCTCTGCTCGCCCAGCGGAGAGGAGAGCGAGTTTAATGAAATGGCTTTGCAGTTTTAGTAGATTAGCGTTGAAGTTCTCCCACCCCCTCTCACATTAAAAGTAAAAAGTCTATTTTAAAGCCCCCAGAGTGGAATTTTAATGGAGCTTCTCTGTATTTCTCTGCTTTAATAACAGCCCTAATCGAGGGATGAGGGCCCAAACCAAGGCACAGTGTATTTTTGGTGCAGCGGGTAGTGATCTGCTGCATTCATTACTCTCTACTGTCATTTTGGAAGCTGATCCATGTAGGAAGTCCCTTCTTTGTGTAGTGCCCAGTCAATGACTGCTGTCAGTGCTGCCAGAGCTGATCCTGCGGGATGGAGCCCAGCACCGGGGTCATAGCACTGTCCAGGCTGGGTTCTGGGACCTTGGCATTCTGTTCATTTTGAAAATGTTCCTCCCCTTCATTGGAAAATTAATTTTTGTTGAAATTGAGGTATGTTAATTTGTAAATTTTTACTTCCAAAGCAGCTGTGATAGTTTGGGCCCCATGGGAGAGGTTCCTGACCGTGTGGTTGGCAGTTCCTCACCAGCCTGGTGAGATCTGTGGGATTTCTGCCATCCCAGACTCCAGAGGCACTCCAGCCAAAACCTGAGGGTGGTGTATTTGGTAATGGGAAGGTAAATTGCTGGTGCTGACTGTGTGACTAGGCTGGAAGACATAATTCCTTGACATAACCTATGAGGGGGAAGAAAAAAGAAATTCGGGTTTTATGCTGCTTTTATGGCTAGAACCACAGGATCTGCAGGGCTGGTGGTAGGCTCCAGAGCAGCTTAGGCACAGCAGAGATACTGGGAAGGAATTCCTCCCTGTGAGGGTGGGGAGGCCCTGGCACAGGTAGCCCAGAGAAGCTGTGGCTGCCCCATCCCTGGAAGTGCCCAAGGCCAGGTTGGACAGGGCTTGGAGCACCCTGGGATAGTGGAAGGTGTCCCTGCCCGTGGCAGGAGGTGGGACTGGTTGGGCTCTAAGGTCCTTTCCAACCCAAACCATTCCAGGATTCCATGACAAGCAGAGGATTCATGGTGGGGACTGGTGCTGCGTCTCCCCATCCATCCTGGCAGCACAAGGGGTGCCCTTGCACGGATCCTTCCCGGGTGCTGGTGTTGGTGCAGGGGGTGCTGGGGGCTGATCGTGCCCCTCTCCCTGTCCTGCAGGTGCAGTGAGAGCATCCAGCATCTTCCCCATCCTCAGCGTGGGGCTGCTGTTCTTCGGGGGCCTGTGCGTGGCCGCCAGCGAGTTCTACAAGAGCAAACACAACGTCATCCTCAGTGCCGGCATCTTCTTCGTCTCCGCAGGTAGGAGCTGCCCAGGTGGCTCCTCCAGCCTGGGGGGACACAGGGGAGCAGGAGGCGGGGTGTGGGTCCTCCCAGGCCGTCAGCACAGAGAGATTCTGAGGTTTGAGAGCTGTTCCATCCCTGTGGGAAAATCCTTATTGCAGGGAAAAACCATCAGGGGTCTCCGGCCGTGGTCACTGTGCCAAAGGCTTCGAGTGTCCCCCCTGCTCTGCCTCTAGCAGAGCCTGTGTGGGGGCCGCAGCCCAGGAGGGGCTCCCGGAGTGCAGCCATCCCACTGGGGGTTACCAGGGCCTGGGGGCTCTGCCCTCCATCCTGGACAGTCAGTGGGCACTGTGCCAGCAGCAGCAGGACCAGGCAGAGGGGCTGCCACAGCCCCACATGGAAATTGCTCTCTGGAGAGGCCGTTCCTGCTGGATTACTCATTTCCCTGTGCTGTTCCCCAACGCTTCCCCTGATCATCGCGTGACAATGTCTTTGTCTCAAGGAACTGCTCTATTTTGTGTTTTTCTTCTCCCCACAAAAAGACAAATGACTCTCCCTCCTTGGCTGGCAGGAGCTGCTGATGCAGATGAGAAAACAGCAGAGAGAACATAATCGATTCATTAAGTAAATCTGGGAATGCACCAGCCTCTCCCCAGCCTGCGGCACAGCCCCACTGGCTGCCCCTGTCCCAAACAAAGCCTCAGGATGCCACCAGAAATGGAAAGAGACAGAGCCATTCTGGCTTCCCTGTGCTCCCAGGGCCATGGCGAGCTGGGGTTTATGCTGGGGGGATCCTCCTGTGCCCCTCAGGTTGGGTCTGCTGCTGCATGGCACCAACCGGGCTCCTGCATTCACTGCTCAGCAAAGCAAAGCACAACCAACTCTTGAAACGTCCCTTTTCTAGACAAAATAGTGGTTGTTCCTCCTTCCCTTCCAATACGTGGGAATACACAGAAATACAGGGTGTAAGGGAATATATGGGTATCCTGGGACATCAGCAGAGGTCTGCAAGGGGATTTGGCCCAAGTGTGCTGTCAGAGGGGTTGGTGCCCCATGGGGACACGTCCCCCCATCCACTCCTTCCGCCCAGGTGAGCACCTCTCCTGCATGTCCCCCCCTGCAGGTCTCAGCAACATCATCGGGATCATAGTCTACATCTCAGCCAACGCGGGGGACCCGGGGCAGAGCGACTCCAAGAAGAGCTACTCCTATGGCTGGTCCTTCTACTTCGGAGCGCTGTCCTTCATCATTGCCGAGATGGTGGGGGTGATCGCCGTGCACATGTACATTGAGAAGCACCGCCAGATCCGCGCCAGGTCCCACTCGGAGCTCCTGAAGAAGTCGGCCTTCACCCGCCTCCCCCCCTACAGGTACCGCTTCCGCCGGCGGTCCAGCTCCCGCTCCACCGAGCCCCGCTCCCGGGACATGTCGCCCATCAGCAAAGGGTTCAGCACCATCCCCTCCACCGACATCTCCATGTTCACCCTCTCCAGGGATCCCTCCAAGGTTACCATGGGGACGCTGCTCAACTCGGAGCGGGACCACGGTTTTTTACAGGTCCATAACTCCATCCCCAAAGAGTTCAAGGAGTCTTTGCACAACAACCCGGCCAACAGACGAACCACACCGGTCTGAGGCGGGCTGGGCCCTGGGCAGGCTGCATGGCATCACCCTCGTGACGGTGTAACCTGTGAAACCCCGTTTTTAAGGACAAACCCAGAGGCTCCCTGTGCCCCTGCCTGTGGGGCTGGTTTCTCACTCCTGAAATGCCACTGGCCGGGCCAGGCCGCTGTGCCCGCGGTGGGAGCGGGACCCCCGGCGGGGAGGGGACGGGGCCGCGCTGGGACCCTGGCCCTGGTGCCCTGCAGACTGAGCGGGCTCCAACCCCCCAGGACAGCGGCTTCCTGAGGTCTCCATCGTTCGTGTGATCATAACCGCAGTGTTCCCGTAGCTGTGTGTCCATGGAAATGCTGGCGACAGCCCTGTCCGTGAGAACCCTTAACCCGGTAGTTACATTTAAGTGGAATCGCCTGGAAGTCCGGAGCTGGAAGCACTGAGTTAGTGCCGGAGCCGTGCTTGTGTTCCGAACCCCTTTCCCTGTCGTGCTGGATGGAGTGCTCGGGCTGGGTTCCTCTATGGCGTTTCGTGCATGCATTAAATAGCTTGGAATTCAATTTTGTCATGTCGGGTTGGAAGAAACATCCTTTTGCAATTTTCTGTGGTCTCGAAAGGGCTTATTTCCTTCCTTCCTTCCTTCCTTCCTTCCTTCCTTCCTTCCTTCTTCCTTCCTTCCTTCCTTCCATACATTCAGGCCATGAAAGGACTCGGGAGCAGAATTTCTCCAGTGACTGGTAGCAAGTATCCAGCGTTTAATTCACCTCTAATGTTGCAAGAAAATGAATTACTTCCCTACAGTTGATACACATGCAGTCAGAGATGACTGTCTGGGCACAGCCGAGGGGGCAACGTGCGACAGTGGTGCTGCGGGAGCGGCTGCAGCCGCGTGCGGATGCGATGTGATTCCCTAATGGCTGGGAGATCCATGAGAAAAACAATAAAATTGTCCAGTTTGGCAAGTTCCTTGGCTGAATAGGTCGCACTGACCCTGCTGTGGGCACTGGAGAACTGCGAACCGTGGCCGGCAGGGAGGAGGGAGCTCAGTCTGGGACTGCCAGGGAGTGTGTGAGCAGACGGAGGTTTGGCTTTACACTCTCCCACTGGAGCAGAGTTCGTCTAAGTGGAGGCAGTTTTGTAGCAGTCGGTCTGTGATGATGTGTCACTTAATTGAAATCTTATTTAACCTTCTGACAGGAGTGACAGATTCCCACAGGGTCCCCAGAGGTGATCTGGGGCCAGCGGGACTCTCGTTTACTCTGCTCTCGGCAGAAGGGGAACATCTGGTGTGCATTGCGTGAGTCTGAACAGCCTTGCCCTGGGTCTGCTGCCCCAAGTCAGAGCGTGGCTGCTCACGAGGCACATCCTAATCCTTCCTGGGAATAATGGGCAGGCCGTTGGGAAACCTGGCACAGGAGCTCTGATGGAGTGAAATCCTCCCTGGAGCTCCACAAACATCCTTAGCAAGGGCTGCCTGTCCCTCAGCACAGGGCTGCAGGCCCTTTCTTCACAGAGTCACAGAATGCTTTGGGTTGGAAGGAACCTTAAAGCTCATCTCATTCCAAACTCCTGCCGTGGGTAGGGACACCTTCCACTATCCCAGCGTGCTCCAAGCCCTATCCAGCCTGGCCTTGGACACTTCCAGGGATGGGGCAGCCACAGCTTCTCTGGGCAACCTGTGCCAGGGCCTCACCACCCTCACAGGGAGAATTTCAACTCCTTCACCCTTATTTGCTACTCTTGCAAAGGGAGTTGTTCGAGAAAGCTGATTCAGATGCTAATTAGGTCTCTTAATTGCCGTAGTTGCTGATTGCATGTGTTAAAAACAGTCAAAGGAGAGTTGCACCCCCATCTTAGGGCAATATTTAAAAGCAAAGCAGGAAAGGGCTGGCAGTGCTAAACACGGAACAGAATGGAGTGGAATAGTTCATCTGGAAAGGACCTACGATGACCATCTCGAACTTCCCGAACAATTGGTTCTGATCGGGGCTCACCAAAAGCTAAACCACGGCCTTAAGGGCACTGCCCAAATGCCCTGTCAGGCGTGGGGCACCGTCCCGTCTCCAGGCAGGGTCTGAGCACCCTCGGGGCACAGGAACGCTGCGGTGCAGCCCCGGAGCCGCAGTGCCGGGGCCGTTTGTTTGTGTTTATGGGGGCTGAGCGGGCAGTGATTGAAGGTGTTTACTGCCACGTGTAATATCTTCCCTTTGTGCCGATGTCTTTCCCCTGGAAGAGAAAATCAATACCCAGGCTAAATCTGGAGGCTTCAATATTTCTCAGAGAAGTGCAAATCAATATGGATTTCTTAACAAGTTTAATTTCAATACCTGAAAGTGCACATTCTGCCTATTTCCTGACCTTTCCAATCCCCGGGGGGAGGAGGATTAAACAGATTTGTTCAAATTCAACGAATTGAATCAGCAAATGCCCCATTACCTTGTTTTCTTTCCGCCAGACCTTGATAAACAGCATGATAGCCCATCGTCTACGCGTGGCTGCCAGCGCCGTTCCGACGCCGGCCACGCCGACCCGCCGGGCATGGCAGTGCCAGGACAGATGGAGGTGGGCAGAACAGCCCAGGGTGGTGACAAAGGGCTCAGGTGTCATGTGCAGATGCACCCGCTCGCCCTTCTCCGGGTGCCGGCGGACCCACATCCCACCAGTGAGCCCGATCCTCCCCTTGCTCCTGAGCCGGCTGATTTATGGCGCTGCAGTGCTCTATATTTATCCTACAATGGCTTTGTGCAGCGTTAGATCATCGTGGGAGCACTGTAAACACTGCAAAATGAGCGCGAGCGTGTGGGCTCGACTGGCCAGAGCAGAAGACTTTGAGCGATTCAGTCTTTGCCCTTGGAACGATCCCACGGACAGGAGAGCCAGGACCATCCATCCCGAACGACACCGCGGGAAACCTGTTGTGTCACTGTCGGGTACAGCAGTGGCTGTCGCTCGGGGTCACTCACAGCTCCCTGCAGGTGGAACAGCACCGGGCACGGTGGGGACGCAGGGCCGGGCGCTGGGTGCTGCCCTGACGGGTGCGGGTCCGGCCGTGCAGACACAGAGGGCTCTGGCTGGGGGAGCTGGAGATGGCTCCGAGTCGCGGCTGGGGCGTTGCTTTGCCGGTCCCCGTGGGCTGCCGTTCCCGTTTGCCTCCCAAGGGAGGGGTTTAATTGCTGTGTTGGTGCTGTGATGACAAACCCGGCGGCGAAGCGCTGTCAGCCTGCGGGAGCTGGTGCTGGCACGGAGCCCGCGGAGGGGAAATGGCAGCTGGGTCCTGGCTGCAGCGCAGAGCTTTGCATTTCACCCTTTTCCCCCTAATTTCACATCTACATCAGGACAAACGCACTGCCCTCTCCACGGCTGGCTGCAAGGGAAGCTCCCTAGTCCCTATTCCTGCAGGCTGTTCCTTCCTCAAAATCATCCTTTGTCCTTTCTGGCTGTGATTTTTTGGGGGATTTTTACTGTTGGCCATAGCTCATGAGAGTCTGGGTAAGGCCATACCATTTATATCATGTGTTGATTATTTACTTGATGGACAGTAATGGTTTCTGTGGTGCCATTACTATATGTCATCTAAATCCAAATGCTGAGGTGCTGTAAAGGGCAGCCTTTCACTGGGGGCTGGAATAGCTTCTCCAGATTCTCCATCGTTATCCTGCACATCCGTAAATCTCTGGCCGACCGCAGCCACTAAACCCAGCTCTCAAAAGTTCCCCAGAAAATTTTCAACAAATAAGACTTTCACCTGCTCTTTACTAATAAACTCCTGTCCCTCTGCCATTAACCTCCCTCCAGTCACTAGAGGAGAAAATCCTCCTTCACCACCTGAGCTGGTGTTGGAGGTCAGCAGGAGCTGGGGGTGTTTGGGGACGGGAGCTCTGGGCCTGTGGCTGCTGCTCTGGGGCTGCTCCAGAGCTGGGGGAACCCTGACAGGTGCCCTGGGAACACCATGGAAAACAGTGATGCAGGTAAATGCAATTAGGAATTAATTACCACAGGTTCCCATTGCCTGCTCCTGATGTTCCAGTACCCGAAGGGAACCTACAGGACAGATGGAGGGAGACTATTTACAAGAGCATGTAGTGACAGGACAAGGAGGAATGGCTTCAATCTGTCAGAGAGTAGGTTTAGATTAGATATTAGGAAAAAACTCTTCCCTGGCGTGGTGAGGCCCTGGCACAGGTAGCCCAGTGAAGCTGCCCCATCCCTGGAAGTGTCTCCAGCCAGGCTGGATGGGGCTTGGAGCAGCCTGGGCTAGTGGAAGGTGCCCCTGCCCATGGCAGGGAGTTGGATGAGGTACTGCTCTCACTTTGCTGAATTAAAGTTTCAGCTTCTTTAATAACCTGCAGGTCCGCTGGAAAATTGTGACAAGTGGCATCAAGAAGCAACTCGGTAAGTTTATTTTGATGAAATACAATAATTATCATGCTTAGCAGCTGTTGCTATTTAAAATAAGAAAAAACGGGGCTTGCATTGAAAATGTTTTGTAAACCATGTGCACCAACAATCTGTTCCAATGAAACCAGCCATTATGGAAACGGTATAATAGCAGGAGCTCATTATGGAAAGTTAAATTGCAAATCATATTTTGTTTCAAATGAGCTGGATGAATGCATAATTTGCCTCAAAGAAATAGTTTTGTAGTTCTGATCCTCCTGCCAAGAGCTGAAGCTCTTGGGCTGCAGCTGCCGGGGCGGCCTGATTGTCCATTTCAAACTGCAGGAAGTTTGGGTTTCAAAGGAAGATTTGAAGAGAGGAAAGGGGAAAAAATGTGAAGGAATAAAAGGCAGAGCAGCGGGAGCTCTCAGTTGGTTTCCTATATGAGATTCTGGTGGTGCAGGATGGGTTTAAGACACACCAAGGGCCTGTGCGGGGCTGATCACATGTCCCTGTGCTGGAGCCAGACCCCGCACCTCGGGCAGAGCCGGTTCCCCAGGAGCTGCAGTGACAGCCGTGGTGGCAGCCCTGCCTGGGAAGGGCAGCACCTGCAGTGCCACTCAGGCTGGCGGGGTGGCAGCTTGATGCATGTGCCAAAGCATGGTCCCAGGGTCACCCCGAGCTCCCCCATGGCACAGCACTGAGGGGGCCCCGTGCAGATGCTCCCTGAGCTCTGCCAGCTCCGGCTTCAGCCAGGGTGTCACCGAAGCCACACAGCCACCTCACAGGTGACAAACCCCCAGCCCCGCAGGACCTGCTGCGGGAGCGCGGCTGCTGTGGCCGCAGCTCTGGTGGCTCAGTGCTTGCAGGGCTCTAACACGTGGTGCCTCGTGCCCAGAGACCTGACCTACAAGTGGTGGCACGTGAGATGCCACATGAACAGCTAATGGCATTTCCTCGTCGCGGGGCGGCTCCGGGGACGGGCAGCGGTGGCACAGGGGACACGGAGCCTCCGCTCGTGGCTGTGCCACCGTGATGTGGCTGCTGGGAAGCGATGGGCAGGCGGTCACAGCCGGACTCTCTGCCATGGGGGCCAAGCCCAGAACTGCCCGGAGCCTCCCTGCACCCTCTGGGTGGGACACGCTCACCACAGGTGACTCTGTCCCTTTTGGCAGGGGCACATGTCACAGCTGCTGTGCTCCAAGTCCTTGTGCCAGGGTCACCCCCAGCTGTGGTGGCTTTGCAGGACGAAGGAGCTGCCCCTCTCCTGCATCCCAGGCTGTCCCTGTGGCTCACTCCAGGCACTCTCGGGGTGCTCCAGTGTCCCCCAGCCCCGCTGCCGCATCCAGCCCAGCCCAGAGGCAGTTTCATTAAATATTAAATCCAGCAGCTGCTGGCAGTGTTGGGGGGTGGGTAAAGACAGCAGAAGCAATTTGCAATTAAAATGTGTTTATCTTAGGAAAGAAGTCCCGGAAACTTATAATTAAAATGTTTATACAAAGGGCAGGATTTCATAGCCTGAATCTTCAGAAATCTTAGTGAAGCAGCAGTGGCACAGGTGAGGTTGGCACAGGACAGATGGGAGCCAAGGCACCAGGCAGTGCTGGGCACCCGGGATGGTGATGGGATGGTGGGGAACCATGTCCAGCATGCCTGGAGCAGCCCCACGAGCTTTGTAGAATGAAAGCCCTCACCCAGGCACTGTGCCCAGTGGATGCAGGAGGGCAGCAGTGGATGCAGCTCCTCTCCTGGTGATCCCTGGCCACATCACTGCCAGGGTGGCTGGGATGGCTCCTGGCAAATACCCAGCACCCCTCCCCCCAGTCCTCTAGGGGTGTTTTTGTATTTCCAAGCTTGTTTTTCCTGCAGCTACAGCAGGTAGGAACTTCCCACGCAGAGCAGGTAATATGAAAACATCTCCTGATTTGGGAGTTGTACAATCACAACCCCAAGCTCCCCCTTTGCTGGTCCTGCAGTAGCAAAGTCTGGGTTGAGAGTCTGAATTTAGATCCCCTTCATATTTATTTCACAGTGATAACGAGAAAAATAAATAGAAGTAGAAGAAGGGCATTGAGCTGGCTCTGGGTGAGTGGAGACGCCATAAATCACTCTCAGAGTGTGTCCCAGAGGCTCTCACCTCGGGGCTCAAGTGCCTTTTAACCTCCCAGACCATGGAAACTCGGCAGCCGGTGCTGTTTGGCTCCAAAAGAAGCCTTTGGGGCAGTTTTTCTCAGCTGAGATAGAGTGAGTGCCCTGCATTGCTGCCCCTCTCCTGGCCAGCCCCTTTAGCAGCCTCAGCTGCAGCCTCTCCTGGCTCTTCTCCCATTCCTCGCTGCTGATCCAGGGGGCAGGGAACTCTGGAGTGCTGGAGCTGCCCCTGCCCTGGGTTAACTGAGACTGCCAGGATGCCAGGGCATAAAACCCAGAATAGAGAAAATTATATTAAACAACTGTGAAAGAAATCATTTATTTCCATATTGGCTGTGTTTTGGACTGAAGGAAAAAGCCCACAACTCCAGCAATTTGACTTTTCCTGCCAAGCCACAAAGTGGCAGGCGGTTCGTTAGCTTAGATCATCACTGCTCAGAATGTAATTATCTTTAAAATGAATAAAAATGTAAACCCCACTGATCAGAGGTTGCTAAGGGCTCTACACATGCAGCATCTCCCCTCCAGCACCCTGGGGGTGTTCAGTGATCCTGGTGTGCCCAGCCTGGGGTGTTACGGATTAAGTGCTTCCTGCCTGGGTGTTGGGGATGTCACCAAGCAGACCTGTCCTGGTGTCCCGACCTTTCCCCTGCCTTCTCCTGCCCTCTCCAGAGAAGCAGCTGAGAAGCCAGAGCCTTTCCTTGCAACACAGCAAGGAGCACACGATTGGATTGGGAGCTGAAGGAGCAGACGCTGCCATGTTTTTGCAGGGTCTTCAGAGAAAGAATCAGAGAACCCCAAACTGGTTTGGGTTGGAGGGGCCCTTAAAGACCATGTCATTCCACCCCCCACCACAGGCAGGGAGGCCTTCCACTAGCCCAGGTTGCTCCAAGCCCCGTCCAACTTGGCCTTGGACACTTCTAGGGATGGGGCAGCCACAGCTTCTGTGGGCAACCTGTGGCCAGTGAAGTGTTGGTCAAGAGCATGGGTGGGTGCCACAGGCACAGAGTGAGCTGGGTGCTGGACCCTCCTGGTCTCAACAACGGTGTGACCCCATGATGGAGTCCACATGGAGCCCACAGGCTGGGCTGATGATGCCAGGGGAGGTTGTGGGATGGAAAGGTCGGGATGGAGATGAGAGCTCAGCACAGCACCCGTGAAGCTGCAAATCTACCACTGCTCTGCACCCACTCCAAGCTCGTTAGTGGAGCCCATTAAATCTGGTGCTCTGAAGCAGGGAGGGAAAGGAGCGTGAAATCTGCCTGCAGGGCTGGCCAGAGCTGCTGGACACGGGCAGTGGGACAGGCCTCAGAGGGGGCTCTGGCAGGAGCCGCCAGGCTCTGCCAAGGCTTTGTTGAATATTCATCTGTAGGAAATGGTTATTCATGAGCACAATGAAGATTATCGTTCTGAATTCCGAACTACTCAGCCCAGCTCCCGTTTGATGTGGTGAGGCTCTTGCAGTGCATTTGCATTAGAGAAAGCATTACTACTTTTGATGAGGAGAAGGATTACAGGAGAAATCTGCATAAATTTATTGGTAAATGTCATTTAGCATGTGTCCAAGTGTAATTCATCACAGGGCTGTAGTGCAGCCTGGTGACTCACACAGGGCTGGGGTTTTTCAATAGACGGATAAATAACCCTTGGGACAAAATTACCTCATTGATATTAAATCACTGTAGTTGCAGGTGAGCAGAGCCTGCTCGGGACAAGGCCCTCGGGGAATGCCAGTCCCAGGGAGATGAGTGATGGGAAATGCCAGTCCTGGGGGATGCTTGCTGCTCTTCCTCTGCCTGCTGAGCCTCACCCGGCTCTGCTCGTGTGCCACCAGCCTGCCCAGCACCACAGCCCTCTCCATCTGCCTCCAGCCTCACTGCTCCCTCCTGGCACAGAAACGTGCTGAGGACTTATCCCAGCTGCTGCTCCAGCTGTCAGGGACATCCCTGTGCTCCTGGCTTCCCTCCCGGAGGTCCTCACAAGCCCAACCATTGCCAGGGGCACTGAGGGACCCGCAGCAACCTCCTCGGGAAGGGTTTCCTTGCAAATCACCAGCTTGGTGCCCACAGGCCCCTTCAAGGCTCTGTCGGGGTTCATTCCACAGCTGCAGGAGTTGTTGTGTCCTTGATTAACTCTCCCAAGGGATGTGTTTATCCACAGCAGCATGTCCAGCTGCCTCGGCTTTGATCTCCTTGGATTTCCCTGTGTGATGTAAGGATGTTGTACATGGTGGCTCTGACAAGGCGAGGACTTTCTGACAGCCAGCACCTGCCACAGCGTCTGTGACAAGCTCAGAGCTGGTCCTGCTAAACCAGAATGCCAGTCCCAGGGCTTGGCTGGAGCTGGATGTCCTTTTCCATCCCCACAGACACCAGTGTGCATCCCCACAGACACCAGTGTTCATTCCCACAGACACCAGTGCCCATCCCTACTGTCCCAGTGTGGTTTTAGTTGTGATTCCAGCCTGGCAGAGGTGAAGGTCACTACAGAAACTTCATGGAATGTGATAAACATGATGGCATTGGGTCTCCTACCCCATGCCCTTCTTGCCACCTTCCTCTCTCCAGAGGAGGAATATCCCAGGGGTATTGGGAGAGCAGCTCTAGGCAGGGATTAGGGAGCTGTCTCTCAAGAATCAACCAGTCATTGGCTTTTTTTATTGTTTTCCACAAATGCAACAAGATACACCCCAATTCCCTGAGCTGGGGCGGAGGGAGCAGGCACATCATCACACCCGCACCGTGGTTCAGTGTGCCCTTGACAGTGGCCCTTCCTGAGGAAGCCAACCTGAGCACTGGCAGTTCCAGTGCTCTTAATTCCAGCCCTGGCAAGGCTGGGGGCTGAATCCAAACCTCAGCAGCCCCAGCCCAGGAACATCTCCCAGCTGTGGGATATCCATGTCTGCAGCGATTTCTGCTTTCATACATCTCTCCAAGCAAGCAAACGCCTGCTCCATCCTGACTGCCTGATACGCCTTATCATCGTGTTAGCAATTAATATTAGCATGGTAGAAATTGCTAATTTGTGATATACAATAATTAGAATTCAATTTAATTGCTCTCAAACTCTGCATACAAATGTGGCTTCCACTCCCAGGTTAGGGAGAACAACAGAGGAGGAGAACATCATCCCTGATGACACAGGTGAGGCCAGCACAGCAGGGTGTCCCACCCTGTGGGTGGGTGGAAAAGCTGGGAAAAGCAGAGCATTGATGGGTGCTGAGCTCACTGCCAGGATGGGTTCTGTGGGAATGTAGGTGGGCTGGATCAGGGCAGGCAGCACCCGATGCTCACTTGTGCCTCATTGCAGGAGAGGATGGGGCCTTTCCTCCTGCTTCTACGGCCTAGGTGAGGTTGGGAAGAGGGATGCTGCTTCTGGAAACAGCAGAGGCTTCATTAATCATGGCAGGTACCAAAAGGAAACAAAAAAATGAGAATCAAAGAGGGTTTCCCAGGGGTTGATGCCCCTCAGACCCACGTTGGGCCCTGCCTTGCAGGCGGGGTCGCAATGGGTGCAGCAGAAGGTGAGGGCATGGCCAGGAAAGAGCCTGGGCAAAGGGGAGCATGTCCCATAGACAGGGAACACTGGAAAGGCCCGAGGTACGGGGTAGGTACCAGCCACACACAAGCCCAGTGTGATGATGTGGCTGATGTGGGTCCTAGGTATCCACAGGGAAACACCAAAGCAATTCTCACGGAGAGGAGGTTTTTTTCTGCACAGCACCAGTCAGACCAGTAACATCCTGGGGGCAGTGCCGGTATCTCTGCTCCCAGCAAGGCTGAGAAGCTGCAGAGTCCTGGCAGGAGCTGCAAGAGCTGCCTGAGGGCCAGAAATCTGCCATGGGGTGAAAGATTAAAGAGGTGTGTCCTGGGGGTTAAAGATCACTCAGTTGTGGTCTCCAATTGCCATGTGGGAAGTTTCTGGTGATGGAGGGCATAAACAGTTGTGTAACTGAGAGAGATTTAAGCTGGGGATAAAACACACATTTTAACAAAGGGAGAAATTAAACTAGGAACAATTTACTGACAGATGCATAGAAGGTTTGAAAATGAAGGACACAAGTAATGCTGGATTCCAGCTCACCCTTGCTGAGGGAGGTGTACCAGGCACAGGGCGGTCCTGCTGGTCCTGCTTCTGGGGATGCAGAGCTGTGCTATGGAAGGAAGGAGATCCCCGGTGCCTTTGAGGAGAGGAGGAACAGGTGGTGTTTACCCATGGGGTAAATGGTTCTGGGAAGGCAGGAGCCCCCAAGCCTGCTGAGCAGGGAAGGCTGAGGGCCCTGGCTCTGGTGAGGCTGGCCCCCAAGGTGACACGGAGCTGGTGTGACAAGCCACCCCACAAGTGTGTCCTGGAGTGCACCCACCGCAACCTCAGCTCACACGGATTTATTCCTGTTTTGAAGAGCAAGCGCAGAGGCAGCAGTACCTGCGTGGAGAGAGCTGGATGAGGCCGTTATCTCCAAGGGATTAACGGCTGCTGTGACTCACAATGAAAATGACTCAAAGACAGACAGGATCCAGGGATAAAGTCAACCATGGTCCCATCACCAGCCAATTCCACAAACTCAGCACCGTCTCCTGAGCGATTAGTGCAGCCGCGCAGGGAGCTGCAGAGGAGCAGTGCTCGGGTTTGGCTCTCCCTCTCCTGATCCTCGGCGTCTGCATCTGGTGATAGCTGCTGTGTGCAGCCAGCCGGGCATGGCCAGGCTGGGAAGGGAGGGCTCCAGGGGACAGGGAGAAGGGGCCTTTGATCCCTCTAATTAATTCTGATTTAAAATGTATTGAGAAGTTAAGAATGAGGAGGGAAACTGGGGCTGCTTTGATGTGTGTGAGTGGATGGATGCAGACAAGAGGCTGCACAGAGGGCAGAGATTAGAGAAGCAAGAAAGGTTGAAGGCAAGGACCTTGGGCAGAAGGGACTGAGAAGTGCTGATGGGGATGGACACACTGGTGCTCCCACAGGAGTTGGTGGCACTGGGACCAGCGCAGGAGCCACCAAGTGCCCGGTCAGTGGCACCCGGTGTGTTTGCTCTCTGCAGAGGGCTCAGACACCACAGCACAGCCCTGGCTGCTCCATGCCCGTGGGAGTCACCATCTCTGGGGCCACTTGAGCTGGGGCACTGGGACCAGCCACATGTGTGGGGCTGTCTGTGCTGGGCATGAACTGTTACTGATTTTGCTACTAGACATGACCGTGTGTTACCAGGGGACCATTTCCTGCCATTCTGAACGGAAACAACCACCCAAAACAGTCACCAGAGTTTTTTATTAGCTGTAAGGTTGTTCAGCCTGGAGAAGAGAAGGCTCCGAGGAGACTTCAGAGCCCCCTTCTGTGCCTAAAGGGACTCCAAGAGAGCTGGAAAGGGACTTTTTACAGGACAAGGGGGAATGGCTTCAAACTGTTAGATTAGGTATTAAGAAAAAATTCTTCCCTATGAGGGTTGGGAGGCCCTGACACAGCGTGCCCAGAGAAGCTGTGGCTGCTCCGTCCCTGGAAGTGCCCAAGGCCAGGCTGGACGGGGCTTGCAGCATCTTGGGACAGCGGAAGGTGTCCCTGCCCAGGGCAGGAGCGGCCGCTGCCGGTCCCTATCCCGGTGCTCAAATGACCTCTAGTGGCAGGCGGGGACGGGGGCGGCGGGTTCGCTTTCCTTGGAAAAAAAAACTAAGCTAAAAGAAAAAGCAAATTACGTCGGGCTCCTCCTCTCCCGAGATAGCAAGGGCCAGTTAATTTCCTCTTTTCTTTCTCCGAGCAGTTTAATTAGTGACTCGAAATTCACCAAGGAAGAAGATCACCCTGGTGCTCTCACACCGAGGGGGACCAGGTTGGGAGGTGATGCCTGGCAGTGTCGGTGACGGCGAGATAACGAGCCGGATCTTCCCAGAGTCTCTGGATTCCCGGGAGGAAGGCGAGATGTCCCCACCAGCAGCGTAATCCCTCTCTGCGCCCACAATTCGGGCACAAGGAGCGGCAGGAGAAGGAATGCTGTGGGCTCTGCTCCCAGCCCCAGCCCTCCCCGCCGCACCGCCGGCGCTCGGGGCACAGGGCTCCGTGCAGCAGTGCCAGACCGGAGCTGGGCTCATCTCCTGGCATCCTTCTGGGGTAGGATCAAAGGAAAGCCCTCTGCTGAGGAGATCTTGCTTTAATTTGGGATCACGACCCAGGGAGGGGACTGGCCCCCAGAGGATGGGTTCACTGTGGGGTGCTGGAGCCAGGGTCCTCAGGTGGGAGAAGCCCTGGTCCAGGACAGGCTCCTTGAGGGACACACTGCTGGAGTTCTCTGGGTGGCTTTTAGGGCTTCCCGGACAAATTAGCTCTGATTATCACAGAAGAAGTTACTTTTACTCTGATAATAACTCTTATACTGTTCACGCAGGGAGGAGTTTGTCCTGCTATACCTTTCCTGATTCATTCTGTGATGAAGAATGAGCTCTCATCTTCTTTCTGACTCATTGATTGGGTAAATCTTCTCCTTAGTACAGAGAGTAATAAATTCAGGCTGCAGTGGGGCTGTCCAGGGTTGGGACCCTCTGAAAACGGGGTCAGCACCTTCCACCAGTCCACATGGGCGTGCAGGGTCAGTGGTGTGCTGGAGGGTGTAAGCAAAGCCAAAGGAGGGAGCGGCTCCCAGGACTCTGGGTAATTACAGACTGGGTTGCTTGTTTGCTTCCTTGTTTGTTTCTTACCTATGACCTAAAAGCAGGTTTCTGGACTTGTTTCAGTATTCCAGCACACCTCTTTCCGTTTCCCTCAATTCTGAGTCCCTTGAGCCTCAGGGAGCTGGCAAACATTCACGGATTGCAAATCGGTAGGAACTCTGGAGAACCACCAGTCACTCTTAATTAAAGCTTAGCTTTAGCCAGTGCCTGCCCACAGCAGCTGGGCCACTTCCAGAGCTGGAGTGATGACACCGAGCTGGGGCCTAGGGAGCAGTGTGGATGTCCCAGCTCGGCAGGTGCTGAGCTGGGCTCTCTCATCACCCAAGCCCTGAGTGCTTGGAGCAAGGTGCTTGGAGCAAGGTGAGTTCCTCTCCTCTTGCAGAGCTCACAGCTGAAGTCACAAAATAAAAAAAAAAGTAGAGTCATTGCTGCTGAAAAAACAAACTGGAGAAGGAAATACAATTCCACACCCTGCCACCTTGTCAACCTGCGTGTCCAAGAGACCTGCCCGTGTGGCTGGGAAGGCGTCAGACCTGATTTGTCCTGCTCGGCTTTGAAGGAGTTTTGTTTGTTTCTTTTTGTATTGTTCAGTCATGCAACAGGGACAATTCTGTGTCAGCCTCGGTCCAAGGCTTGAAAACAAATGTCACAGCCTTAGATTGCCAGAGGGCAGGCTTAGATGGGATTTTGGGAAGGAATCCTTCCCCGTGACGGTGGGGAGGCCCTGGCACAGGGTGCCCAGAGCAGCTGTGGCTGTCCCTGGATCCCTGGAAGCATCCAAGGCCAGGCTGAACGGGGCTTGGAGCACCCTGGGATAGTGGAAGGTGTCCCTGCCCATGGCAGGGGGTGGAACTGGATGAGTTTTGAGGTCTTTTCCCAACCAAACCATCCTATTATTCTATGATTCTACAATTCAAGCTGAGAATTAAAGCAGTAAAGACCAAAGCTCAGCCAAAGGTGCTCAGAGCAGCAGAACTATGCTCAGATAAAACTGCTTCTAAATCAGAAAAGTACTAAATGAGATGACGTTCCCACACAGCTCCCAATAATCCATCGTGGTAAAACACTGAAACTCCATTTTACAGCAAATGGTCTCTGTTTATTGCTTTTTTAAACTAATGTGTGAGCATTACCTAAAAAAGTGCCAACACATTTTGGGTTGTTTTGCAGAACTCAGAGAACAGTTTACTGCTGCAGGTATTTGAAGTGAAAGAGTTCAAAGTTTCAGAACTAATTTAAAGCTACAAAAATAGCCTTGGTGCCCACAGGTGTGCAGAGACCACCAAGGTTCAACGCTGCTCTAGTGTTCAATGGCTTTCAGAGTAACCCAGCGCCTCCGAAAGCCACGGGGTATTTCCCTGCCTCATCAGGAAGTTCACGTTTTGTTTTTTAAAGTTATAAATGTGGGTGGCTGAGAACACTTGACATGACTCGAGCATTTCTGTCGTGTGGAGGAAACAACCTGGAACAGGCACATCAGGCCTTTCCTTTGGGTCAGACAGGTTTGTCCAGGGCATGGCAGCATTCCCTAAATCAGGAGCTGGTGACACATCGTGGAGTCATGGAATGATTTGGGTGGGAAGTGACCTTAAAGAACATCCACCCCGTGCCATGGGCAGGGACACCTTCCACTATGCCAGGGTGCTCCAAGCCCCGTCCAGCCTGGCCTTGGACACTTCCAGGGATCCAGGGGCAGCCACAGCTTCTCTGGGCACCCTGTGCCAGGGCCTCCCCACCCTCACAGGGAGGGATTTCTCCCTAAAATCCCATCTAAGCCTGCCCTCTGGGAAGTCAGCACCCTCCTGCCCGAGGTTCCTGCTCTGATCTCACAGCTCAGCTGCTCATGGGGGCACCCCTGGTCCAGCCGTGGACAAACCGTGTCCCTTGTCCAGGGAGCGACCAGGCAGGTTCTGCTGGACACAGGAGCGGGATGACCCACAGCGTTCAGAGATCACAAGCTTAGACGAAAATTTTAGATGGGTTTATTCCGAGGCGTCACTATTTTTAATTGAAAAATTAACTTGTCTTTGGATTGATTTCTTTGAGACAGCAGTGTGGCAGCTGGTGGGAAAAAGGTTTTCCATGTAAAGAGTTGAGAATTAGAAAACGCATATTTGTAAAGTGAAAGACTGCTCTTAGTAAGTTTCAATAAACGGGTTGAACGCGACACCAGTGCGTAACTTGAAGGAGGCAAAGGTTTAACCATGACATTATTGCGATACGAAATCCAGAGGACGGTGACTATTATAGTGTAAAATGTGAATATTCACCTCAATCGTATCCTTTCATTTCCTGCGGGTTCATGAGGGGCGTACACGCGGGAACCAAGCGCTCCGCTAGGGAGCGCTCGGGGGCAGGGGGCGGGGCCGCAGCGCCCACGTGACGCGGTGTCACGCGCGGCGCCGGGTCACGTGCGGCGTGGTGGACGCGGCTTCATCTGCGCATGCTCCCGCGGCCCGTGCGGTGTCGGCCGGGAAACCCCTCGGCGCAGCGCTGAGGGCAGGGGCGGCCGCGGGAGCCGCCATCGGGGCCGCGCGGGGCCGAACGAAACCGAGCGGGGCCGAGCCGAACAGAGCGGGACCGA